>JAHRHJ020001010.1:0-600000 GCA_019776745.2 Taxus chinensis
AAGAGTTAAGGTATGGAATATGATTCGTCAGAGTGGATTTCTTATCCTATCTTAGAGATAAGATGGATAAGCCTGGAAGTTCTATAAATAGAGAGGCTACCCCCGTCATTTAGCATAGAAAGAAGTAGTGAGAAATATTGTAGGAAGTGTGCGAAGGAAGCCATCAGTTAAAGGTGTGTTGAAGAAGCCATCGAGAGGTGTAATTGTAAATTTTCTCCCATAGTCTTGTTGAAGAATCTCATGGGTGAGATTGTAACAGTTTCATGTTAATATTATAATTTATTTTGATATTTCAGATTTTTCGTCATTCTGTCTTATCATAGTCAAGGGTATTCTTGTGTTATGTTGTTGTTTTGTTTCCAGATTACGTCCACCAAACTAAAGGCTGTGCATTAGTAAATAATCATAGCACGAGGAGTTCCCGGTGAAGAATTATCATAGTGCCGGATTGCTGATGACATTTTGCTTCTGTTGCCAGGACCATTCCTCGTTGGTGGATTTAAAAAAGGGGATATTATAGTGTAAGGATGAGTTCTTATAGAACCAAGCACCACCTACTTACTGTATTGCCTTAGAGGTACAAGCTACCCATATGACAATTTTCTTAGCCTCCTAAATTAAATGCTTCCCAATTCTCTGTGCAAGACAAGGCACAAATGTTTCTTACCACATTTACAATCATGACACAACTCGATGATTACAAGTCAGCTCAACAATAACAATTATAAATTTTGAGATTAGGTGAATCTTTGTCTACTCCTTCCTTTATGCAACAAACAATTTTAATTTGAGTATTGGCGCTCTTGAAGCTCATGCACATGTTACGCTCCTTACGCGTAAGACTACTCATGTCTTTCTAGTAAATCCTTGAGTGTTTTCTCAAATGAACTCCAATGGTCTCGCTATTTCAATGGTAGATGCACGACATCAGAGATGAACCTCTAGTTGGGAATGCGAACGCTTCTCTTAGAGGATCAGTACTACTCAGACTACTCACACATCTTCAAGACTGTTATACAATGTGCCATCATGGAAGTACTACGCCCCGGTGACATGATGTTCTCTATGATGCCTCACGGTCATGAGCCAAGTGATCTAATACCTCATCAGAAAGCCATCATAGCATCATGGGAAAGCTAATATGTGCAAGCATCCATTCGAAGATGTATGCAGTTACCACCGGCCTTGGATGTCCGCAATAGCACTCTTGATCCTCCAGTTTCTTGCTTCATAACCTTTTCTGCTGACAAACACATTTCTGCGTTGTGCCATTGAGATACTAATTTGCACCAACTTCTGAAAGATGTTCTAGACTCTAGAAGATATCACTAATGTATTTAACTCCTATGTATATGCTGCAAATCACAATAACTATGAAAACATGCATAGACAAGTATTGATGAGATTTGTTTTTGGTCTTGATTGGCAGGTTGCTCTTGGGAACTTCGGGTCGCTCCTGCATTGCTATTTATACTGGTATGCCTTGCCACTTGTGTTAGTGGCAACGCTGCTGTAAATTGATGGGCTCTGAAAGTGATACTTTCAGGCAACTCTTGTGGATGCCTGCAAAAATAGAGTGGCCACTATCCTAAGATATAAGGAGCCAAAGCCCATCCAATCCAACATATTATTTGATCCATTCACTATATGACTTCGATTCATGAGCTAATTGCTTGTAGGATTGATCTTTGATGTACATAAGAAGTTTTGAATGTCGAAGTGATTTCCTTCCACTTGAATGAGGTGGCCCACTTGAAACTCATGTTTACTGAGTTTAGAGATCTATGTATAGGGATATCATTGAACCAACATGTAGAACTACCATGGTTATACTTCCCACAAATATCACAAGGATGGAGATTCCAACAATCAAAAAAATCATGAGCTCTTCTACCACAATGACTACAAATGAGGTGATGAAATAAATACCTTCTATTTGTGTGAATAGAAAGCTCAAACCGATGTTGAGCAGAATGTTATGGATGCGTGTTTGTTTTAATGAATGTAATATGGGACCCATGGTGAGTTCAGATGATTCCTTTGTGTACTCAAGACCAAAAATTTTGGGTCTCTTTTTCATCTCGGGAGGTTTCTGAATTTCTTGGCCATCTTTGCCAACGCCTTGACCATTATACCCCATTTTATTTAACTTGAAACTAATACCTTTTGTGCGTTTTTGAAAACTGACAATCACATATGGAGATTTATAAGAATGTTTGGAACAAGAAAAACATATCATGCTTTCCATTGTTTTTTGTTTATGCATCTACAACACTTCTTTTCTTTCATCTCTTCAAATTCATCTTGTGGGATGGCTAGTTCTTGTTGAGTTTCATCACAAAACACTTCTTTCTCTCCAAGTTCATTATGAAGATTTTGCATAACTTTATTGCACCTTGCCTCTGATTGGAGCAATCCTTCCACAATGGAGCTTCGGAGATATGACAGACTTTTCTACATATTCATTACGTGCCCCATGATCATGCTAAGATTGATCTACAACCATTGGTTTTCTCCCCTCGAAAATAGATTTTTTCCAAGGAGTGATTTGTGCTCATTCTGCACTGATGGAAATAAATCTGCATCTTGAATCATGCCTTTGTCTCATTTTTTCTAGCTGGTTTTTCTCACCATTTTCAAAACCTGCTAAACTTTGAAAAGTTTGCTTTCCCACTTTGATACACTAATCCAAATTATTTTTGGAATTTGTTGGGCAACACATTAACAGTGGCACTAATGTGTTATGGCAATCAATTCATAATAAAAGAATTGTATTTCATCCACAAAATAATCTTCTTGCAAAAATAACTTTACTTGCAGAAAGAGAAATATTTTATTACAATTGGTAATATATACAAATTGGGTAAGCTTAGGAGGGATGTATCCCGCATATATCTACAATCAAGATTGTTTGCAGAATAGGCAAACTTTGTAGGAGAGATGTATGCCTCACAATTATATGCAAATGGAGATGTATACAAATGGGAAAGTTCAATAGGAGAGATGTATGCCTAAAAACATGCAGACTTGAAACTTTCAACTTGCAAACTTGTGTCTCATTCGAAACCATCTTCTTTATAGTGGTACGTTGGAGAAAATGGAAAGTGCTAGGAATAGTAAACAAAGGGTTTCGAATGGAAACCAAAAGGTCATCCTACATGGGAATGACATCTATCCACCTTTGGGGTGAATTCGAATGAGCAAAAAAAGAAAAACCCAAAAATAAAAATTATATTGGTTTTTAGTGCTCCTTATCAAGGTCATATCTCCTAGCCCATTTACCCAATTTGTGAACTACAAGAACCGTTGGAAAGATGGCGGAGCGAACTAGAGAAAAGTCGCTACAACCATGTGTTTTGCTCTTATCGTATAGTTCAAAAACCATAAATACTCCAAATACCCTCAAAAATGCAAAATACCACATAGTCAAAAACTAATGAAAATAGATTTCAAGACTTTCTATAAATAGACTTTTAGAAATCTTTCTCTAATTGTTGATATGGATCATTCCTACTCTAATTACTCATTTAGATCATTGACTGCTAAAAATAGATTTCAGCACTTTCTAAAAATAGACATTTAGAAATCCTTCTCTAAATGTTGATATGTAAAAAATATTAAAAATATTTTAAAAATAACCAGGTAAGCAAAATTCCAGCCTTACACATGCATAGAGTAAACAAATTATTAAATAAGTGAAATATACATAAGTGAAATAGCCACAAAAGTTAAAACATATTGATAATTCAATGCATTTTGTCATGATATTCATTGTTCGAACTTATAAGCAGTACATTGTTCAAATGTTACAATGTAAACACAAAAATGAAGATACATCAACATTCTAATAGTCAAATTATAATCATAATCAAATGGCTCTGCCTCTTCTCCAATGTCTTCAACGAGAGCATCACCACCATCACGTGGTTCATTAGAACCACAAGCATCAGGAGTACAACCAGAACCATCAGCAATGCCGCTCCCGCTAGCCCCACTTTGCAGGTCACGCAAAGTACTATCTAGGTCCGGGTCTAGCAATGAAAGTTGGGCAATGGAAGCATCCAAGTTTGGAGTCTCTGGGTCTATATCCCAACACTTTGTTGGCCCTTGCTTGTACTCATCCTTCTTATGTGATAGAAGGCGCAAGTTAGAATGCACGAAGACCAAATCCTCCGCCTTTTTTGCTCCCAACTTGTTGCGGTTAACTGAGTGGATAAATGAGTATGTACCCCAATTCCTCTCAGTTGAAGAAGAACTCGCAACCTATTGAGGCAAGCCGCAAAGTCAATGCAAAATTAAAATTTTAAATTTATAAAAGTAAAAAAGAAAGAGTTAAGAAATTAAAAAAATTAAAATCTTACTTGTGATAAAACTTTTATTGCAAGTGGCATGAGGTAGGTGTATGCTTGTCCATGGAGGTACCACCACGAATAAGCATCCATCTTGTATTTGTCACGAAGAGCGCTAATGGAGTGATCCCTGGAGGATATGAAATTCACAAACTCTGCTCTAACCATGTCTTCTACTTCTGGATCTGGGAAGATTCTAGCAAATGCCGCCTTATACCCCTCACTAACTTCAACATCCCTATATGGTGGGACCCTCCTGGGCAAAGAAAGGATCTCTGCGCTATAGTATTTTGGAGTCAAGGCAAAAGCAAGAAGATGCAATGGAGTAGTCATTTTGTTCCACCTTTCAATGAGATGTGACTGCACTTCCTTGAAGAAAGTCTCTGTAGGATCTTGCTCTTTGGCATTTATGATGGTCTTAATTGACTCAATCATTGAGTCAATTCCATCATAAATCTCACCCATGCATGGATGATCCATATCAACAAATCTCAACATACTCACGATGGGCTCAGTAAAACTGAGCAAGTAATCCACACGATCCCACCATGCGTCATCAAGGATCAACAATTTCACATTTCTAGCCCTCTCACTGTTTGCTTGCCTCCATACACTCCAAAGGTCACTGATAACCATGCCACTCAATGCCTCTTGCACCTTCACAAGTCGTCTCAAGACGAGCGTGTGCGAGGCAAATCGAGTCTCAACAACCTAATAAGAAATCAAAACAAATAAAATTAAGACAAGTAAATTTAAAACATTCAAAATTCTACAAATTACAAACTTATAAAATTAATTTAATGAATTTATAAAAATAAAATTAAAAAACTAATAATTATTTAATAAAAAAAATGTTACGGGTTACCTTTAATAACTGCAATGTTGAGAATCTACAAAAGATGGCTTGGATATGTGGTGGTTGCTGATGGACATTTGAATCTCACTTGCCTCCTCATAGACTTGTTTGATCCAAGCAATTTTTGTGCCCAATTTTTGTAACATTAAGTTGAGGGAATGAACCGCACAAGGTGTCCAGAATATGTGTCCATACCGTGCCTCAACCAACAACCCTGCAACTCTACAATTTTTTGCATTGTCCGTTACAACTTGGACAACATTTTGAGGCCCCACCGCCTCAATAGATTCTATGAGGATGTTGGCAATGAATTGGGCATCCTTCACTTGCCCCTCACAATCAATAGCCCTCAGAAACATTGCCCCTTTAGGACACACTGCAACCACATTGATCAATGGCCTATTTGTTGTATCTTTCCATCCGTCAGAAACGATGGACACCCCTGTTTCGAGCCATTGATTCTTGATGGGCAGCAATGCCTCTTCAACTTTTTTTCTTTCTTTTGACAATAAGGTGGTGCACACCTTTTCATACCCTGGGCTAATGTACCCTCTAGGGGCTTCATTAATACATCTCACCATATCTTGCCAGTATGGTGATCTAACAACATTAAATGGGACACCACATGCATAAATAAAGTGCCCAATACCTTGGTCAGCTATGTCCCTGCTTTCATTCTGGAATGCCCTTTCCAATGGGCCTGTATCTTTTGTTCTTTTGTGAGAAAGAGGTGAATCCTCTTCCCCTCCAGTTGCAATAGGTGTAGACAAAAACGGGTGATCTGGGGCCACAACATCAACAGAAGGAGAAACAGGTGGCTTGTTATTTGATCTTCCTTTTTTTGCCATAGGATGCTTGGATTTTAAGGCAGTTGCTACATCTGCTTCCTCTTGCTCTTTGATGTATGCAAGGGTCTTTGCACGTGGCAACCCCTTTCCATCCAACCCTCCACATGTTCTAATTCCGTGGCCAATAGCCCCACACAAATGGGCTTTCACCCGACTGTAGGAGCTCTTAAATTGCATATTACATTGTGAGCAAACCCAAATAACGCCCCCTCCACCTGGTATTTGTTCTAGTTGTGTGACATGCCTCCAAAGGGGGAAGTATGGATCAAATTTGTAAGGGAGACCTTTAATACCTTGACCCACAGAACTAGAACTCGCAGCCATTTTAACTGCACAATGCATTTTAAAAAAATGAAAACAATTTAGTGTTGAGAGAATGTTTAAAATTAAATGAAATCAAATGTTGAAAAATGAAGCTTAAAAAAACAATAACAAAAAAAAAAACAATTATAAAATATTAAATACAATTATAAAAACTAAAATACTTGAAAAAAATCACAAAATACTTACCTCGAATCACCCAACACCAACAATGCAAGCTCTTTGAACTCCTTGGCACTTATTGCAAGCTCCTTGAACTATATGGCACTTGAAATCAACCCTAAGCAATTAAAATTAGAGAAAAAATGAAGGTGAGAATCAAGTATGCAAATAAGAGGCAAGCATGCAAATGTGAGGTTAATGTGTATTGTTGTGTTATAGTTATAGAGTTTGGGGGCACATTTTAGGGTTCTAGCAAATATGCACAAGCATCTTTTCAAAACAAGCAGCAGTCATCACAGCATTCTAGGAAGCCATCCTCTTAGAGATCTGGGAGGAGCAGTGACAACCAATCACTAGGCTTCTCCAATCGACCTCTTATTGAGCATTGTTCTATAATTGAACTGTTAATGTAGAGAAACTCGATGGTTAGCTGTGTTAGTTGGTGTGATAGGGAAATTAGGGTAGTCTAATCTAGCCTAATTTTAAAGTAAAATAATTCAGAACTATAAAAGAGCAGTCATAGACAGTACTAAACAATCCTAAACTATTGGAAGATTTGATAATCGACCTTACACTAATAGAATGTGATGATGGAAAACTAGGGTTAAAGAGATGAACTAATCTGTGTGTTAAAAATGCATGACAGAGAGCTCAGAATGTGCACAAAGTTGGGTCAGACTATCGTCAAGTTGCCCAAAAAATATCAGATGATGTGCAGGCGATTTAGATGGGTTCGTGGGGGTCAGATAGTATCGTTACTGAACTTGTCATGCTTGCTATGCGTATCCTGGGTGTAACATCTCATAAACCCGTGTAAAGTCCGATGCAATTTGTCACAAAAATGCATATGCTAAATACATGTGACTGAAATTAATGCGGATTGCGTGTAGCTTGGATTGGGCGTCTTCTTCACCTAACCACACTACATAATGTATGACTTGAAACATATAGCGGATTGGAAAACACATGCCTCATTAACCCTTAAATACTGAGTAGTGTGTGTGCTAAATGTACTCTGAAGAAGGGATCAACATCATGAAAATAGTTATGATTCCTGTAACGGATACATGATATAACAAAATGGATGGATCCCTTGATACGGCCCTCTCATATGTCAAGACACTTGAACTTCAGGGGAAAAAATGATATGTCTAGGGCAGTACAACGTGAATGCTTCAATTAAAATCAATATCTTACTGTTGTGATAGTGCTCTTAAAGAATATGTGTCATGTCCTTGTATCTTGACATAGTATTAGAGTGATGTGAAAATTAGGATACATAAGATAACAAGTCGAATGTGTAGATATGTGATGACCATCGAATGAGATCCCAACACTAACCCAAAGTGTCATCTAGGCCGACATAGTATAGTCAAATGCACTAATCCAACCATGAGAATCTGGGAATATGTAACATGGCATAAGTAGATTTATTGGTGACAAATCTAATTGAAACAATGAATCATGATGATAGAAACTCAAGAAATCAAGCACATGTATAACTAGAGGATCTCGATAATAACACTTCTAGTGTTTTGATAATACAGGCATACACATAAGTGGTTGTTTAGTACACATAGTGTGCGGGAATATTAACGGGAAGGTGCTCTAAGCTGGTCAATGCATTGTGCAAATGGTAGATATCATGTAGGAAAGTAATGCAAAATGCCGTATTGCCAATGTGGACCAGATTTACGGGCACTACAATGTAAGTCTAGTACTGACATATGCTTGTATAAGAAATGCAAACTTGGCCAAATAGGATATCATGGGAGTAGGAAAGATAGAACATCGAACATTGAAAGATTCCCCTAATCCATAGATCATGCAAATTATGTGACATACAACTTATTTTAGGTTAAGATAAAATGTATAAAGACATGCAATTTAAATCCATGATCATAGTGAAACACTTTGTTATGAATAATGATGGATGTAAACACACGAACGATTACACCTGATTGGTTAAGCCATATGCTTTAGCCCCCACATTGCATACTTTCGTATCAACAAGAAAATACGTCATGATTTCACCCTCATGCTAAGTGAGTGCTGAGATTTGGATACACCATGGGATGGAACTTTCTCACCCACGCCAAGTGAGTAATGAGATCGTGCTAACTTAATAGCCTTGCTTGTAGCATGAAGATCTCGCTGCAGATGAAAAAACTCAAAACACATGCATCCATGATGATGCCTCTCTAGCTTTGTTGGTAGTGTGGCATGTCAAATGATACCAACTTTTTGGGTTGTTGAGGCCAATTTCAATTTTGTGGGCTGCTGAGGCCAATCTGCTAACTTTGTATAAAATTAGTGAAAATTGTGTGCCATTGGATGTCCTGATCATGGGACTGTTATTCGTTTTCCCAATAACACTATCAACTCTGTGCATGTAACAACTGCTATAAAACCCCTTTTAACACCATGTATTCTCCATTGAATGACCTTGATAACAACCGCTAGAGCTTCTATAACACTGATTGCACTCTGATTTGAAACTGTGTGAAATGTCACTATTTTGTCTGAATTTGTGTAACTGGTTGAAAATATCTGTGGACTTCTAAATAAGCCCACAATATGCCCCCTCTTTTAAGGGGAGGGATGCCCCTGGTGTCACTCAGATTTCACCCTGAAATCTGCGACTACCCTATCCGAAAATTTTTTCGTACTTTTAAAATAATGGGTCGTTTTGTGTTTTTATTGCCTGAAAGTTCTTGTATTGCGTCAAGATAATCCCAAAGAGCCATATTAGCCTTTTTCGCCAAATACCCAGATGCCCAAAATTGTTTTATTCTGTCGTCGGGATTTGTCTGCGGGAAATTTGTATTTAATTATTTTGAGCCCCGTATGAGGCTATTTGCGCTCTGTTTTAACTCTATTATGAGCGAATATGTTATTATTCCTATGTGCCAGAAGGGTTTTAACTTATTTTAAGTTTTGGGCTTTATTTGTAACTTTTGGCAATTTTTCGTGTTTTTGTGGTGTCCCGTTTCGTTTTCTGTGAAATTTCTCTGGAGCAATTCCTTTGCCGGGTAAGCCCGATTTTTGGCCTGGAGCAGCTGGAAAACATATACGCACATTATGCCCGGAGGAAGTCGCCATCGGAGGTCTGGATCACTGGGAAAAAGCGAAGTCGTGCACAGAAAAGCCCCTGCGGGGATGGGCGCATTTTTGGAAAACAAAGGATTTAAGCTGCGATGGGAAAAATATAAGCCGCAGGCAGGGTGGGAATTTTATACCTGCCTGGCAGGGTACTTTTTCCCGTGTTATAAAAGTCACTTAAGCTGCAGTGGGAAAAATAGAGGCTGCAGGCAGGTGGGAATTTATTGCCTGCCTTGCAGGGTAAAAATTCCCATGATATAATAAAAGGAAAGTGACTTAAGTGAAATCATGGGATTTTAGTGCCTGCCTTGCAGGGTAAATAATCCCATTGTCAAAGTCAAATCACTTAAGTGGATCACGGGATTTTGGTGCCTGCCTTGCAGGGTAAAGAATCCCATTATGAAAAAATTCTTAAAAATAGAATTACATGTGCAAAAAAGTGCGCCCCCTTTGGTGAGAGAATAAAAGCCTTAAATTGATTATTTTAATTAATCTTTCTCTCAAAAAGTGCGCCCAAGCTTGGAGGAGGTCAACAAGTCAAAGATGGAATAAAAGAAAGGAATTAAAAGCATTAAATTTAATTTATTTAGTGGCTGCCCTCTTCCTCTCAAAAAGTGCGCCCCATTTGGGTATTATTTAATGTTTTTTAAGGCATTAAAACATTAAATTAATTTCTATTTTCAGTGGCTATGGTCAAAGCACACTGTGAAGCTTAAGTGAAGTGATGTGTGAAGGATTAAATTGGATTAATTTAATTTATTGGATGGCTGTCCTTAAACATGCTATTTTTAAAAGAGAAAAGCATGATTTTTAATTAATTAATTGCCTTTAATTGTTAGGGCAATTATTAATTATAGAATTGTGAAGGTTATATAAGCATGGGCAGCCATATGGGTGAATTATTCAATTCACAGGTAAAGAATTGCAGCCAAGTGGAAAAGTGCGCCCCCATTAAAGGAAGGATTTTGTTCAGACAAAGTGCTAACAAGGCTAAAAGCTTCCAGATTTGGCGCATGCTTTGGAGGAGGTTGATCTTTGTCTGCATAATTGTTTTCACAGGTGTTACAGGAGCTCAGGTGTTGATTGAAAGGATTCATGCTCTCTTTATGTGCAAATTAAACACCAATTTTTGGGGCAGCAGGCTTGAAAAGTGCAGATTTTTATAATTTAAATTCACTATTCATGCTCCGGTGGCCATTTTTGTCTGAATAAATTGCAGGAATTCATTACAGGTGCTTTACAAAAGAAAAGGAGTTTTTATCAATGTCCAATACATTGCAAATATCCTCCGAATCTGAAGAATTGTCCAGATCTGCACCAGTATTGAAGAAATCCGGCCAAGTAAGGAGAAAAAGAATTATTCAGACGAAGATAGACAAAGCCATGGCGAAGGGAGATGAAAAAGAAAGCACGATGGAGTCATGCATTGCTTCCAAACTTGCAGACATAGGAGACACAGATCTAGGCCCGGAACCTCTTGCCGATTTGATTGATAGATCCAGAGCGGGAAAGACTTCACTCATGCGTGCGGTCAAAAGCAGTGGAATTATCCGAGCTGCAGCTTTTCCATGTACAGCCCAATTGCCAGAGTTCGTGATGGAGTGTGCTAGATCTTATCATCCTTCATCCAGATCAGTGCGTGATGCTTCGGGAAAGACAATAATTCGTTTGGACGCAGAGTTCATCAATTATTGTTTGAAGATTCCAGTGCGAAAGGTGGTGACTTCTATTAGCATTCAGGATGCTGACAGTAGGTGGGAGAAGCATAGAGCTGATTGTGTGAGCATCATGAATAGCCGGTTCATGAAGAAGCCTAGATCCCCTTCAAAGTTCCCGAGAACTCTTCCACGGTCCAATTTGGTGCAGGAGGCAGATGATGTCGTCAAATTGCTATGCAGGATGAATGGCGAAGCGAATGCCTACACTTTCCGTACATGGATGTATGCTTTCATCAGGACCATTGAAATCAACAAGGTTGATTCTATAATCAATTGGTCGGAAATTATTAGCAGCAACATCGGTGAGCAACTTCGGAACGTGAAGCGTACTTTCAGCTTCAAGATGACTTCATACTTGGTGTATGCTGCAGCTTCACAAGGTGTCTTTTCCAAGCTGGATAGATGTGGTGTTCTTTCCAAGGACCCCATTTTCGAGTGCTACCCGCAGCTTACTGCACCTACAGGCGAGAAAGACTTCAAAGTGATCAACGATGACTTCTTCTACGATTTCATCTGCAGGCTAGACAAAGACTTGAAGGCCAACAGGGTAAGCAAGGAAGCGTGGGAAGCCGTGTCCAAGATTGGCAGTCTATTCATTCAATTTGCAGATTTCACATACCTCAGGGTTACGGGCTTTTCTGGAGAACCAATAAAGATGCCCAGGTATCCGAATGATAGATTGATCGCCATGGAGCTGAGCAGGCAACTTGTGGAGTTACACGACCTTCAGTCAAAGCGGCACAAGTCTACGGGCTTCTTCCCAATCACTGTGGGATATTACAGCTGCATTAGCATTCACAGAGCTCGAGGGATGGAAGCGCAAATGTTATCCGAGTATGAGCAAGAGTTCTTCCCTGCACGGCTGAACTTCGATCCATTTGGAGTAGCCAGGAAGACAATCTCCCAGCAGTACGCACATGTGCCTTCGTTAGAAGATTTCTGGATGAAGTGCGGAAGTGAGTACGAGGTTAGAAAGAGAGATTTCAGCAGGCTGTCAGCAAAGCAAGTGTTCGACTTTGGACTAGCGCGGATACCTGCGGATCTTAAAGATGATGGGAATGTGGTACTTGACACTTACCATCAAATGGGAGGAGATAAAGCCATACTGCAGAATAACATGGGAGGCTGCAACACAATTGAAGAAAGGTCGAGAGCTGTGTTGGTGAATACTTCAAACTGGTTGCTGACGAAGGGATATTGCCTTGATGAAGCATTGATGAATCAAATCACGGGCAACTTCGGGCAGGAGATTCCCTCAAGCGAAAGCATGAAGGAGAAAGCAGCAGAAGGTCCGAGAAGTTGAAAGTACACAGAAGATCTCAAGAGAAAGAGAAGATCACTTCTACGACCATAGCTTTGACTCCGGCTTCTCCAGTACCCAGTACTTCACCAACTATTGCACCGCAGCAGCAGGACGTTTCCATGCCTTCATTGAATCCGGCGACGTTCGTCTTCTCTCCTCAGCCACTTCGTTCATCACCCGTTCCAGAGGAGATGTTGAAGCTGCAGATGGCAGAGTTCGAAAGAGCTTTGTCCTTGGATGATTCAGAGGATGGCAGCCATAACACTGTGGCACTTTCTGACGGAGAGGATGCAGAGCGGGAGATGGTAGTGCACTCAGCGACTTCTCACTCTCCGAGAAGTAATTTCTCGGAATGGTTGGCTTTGCAGTTGGTTCCAGAAGCGAGAATGGAGATGAACTTAGAGGAGCACGACTTGCAGCTACTCCAGGATCTGAGCAGAAGAGACAGAAGGCCTAAAGTTGCTAAAGCAACTTCTAGGTTGATCATTGAGAATTCGGGAGAGAAGTTTGCTGAGATATCAATTCCGGCAGAAGGAAAGATAGAGGAGGAGCTCACGGCGGAAGATGTGACAGTGACCAAAGTACCACTCGGTCAAGCCACCACTGAAGGATTGAAGCAGGACACGCAGACATTGATAGACGCTTTATTCCTTAGGCTTGACAGTGAAAAGGCGGAGAAAGAAGAGCTGCAGAAGCAAGTATCTCAATTATGTGAGATCATAGCCAAGGTTGCTAAACCTTCCATTCAGCCCATTTCAGAGCAGGTGAGTGATCATCTTATGCAGGAAATGGAGGACGCAAGCAATCAAGTAAAGGCTATTGACGAATGGAAGGATCTGATTATTCGTCAAGCTTCTGTACAACTTGGGGAAGTGCCAGCCCGCCTAAAGGTTATGAACGATGCAGCAAATCAACTAAAGCAACTGATGGAAAACATAGAAGGCATGAATACAGTTGCAGAGAGTAACCTGAGTATTTTGGCCGAGATCAACAAGCTGCCGAGAGATGTATTGATTGCGGAACAGATTGTACCAGACGGATCAGTCGAGAAGGGGAAGCAGCTAGAGTTTGCAGTATCTTTCCGCTTGGAAATCTGCAGAGTTTTGCTGAAGAGGATGCAGGCACTTGAGAGTAGAACATCAGATTTACCAGACAGTATCATTTCTTTCACTGAGGAAAGAGTGGACGGAGGTGTTACTTCATACGTGCGGATTGTTTCTAACGAAGTGCCTAATTCCCTGGAAGGTTCTCTTCTGATGGTACAAAAGAGAATTGATAAAGCTACCAAGCCTTTCACGATGAATTCTATCAGTAGACTGGTGGCGCTGCAGGCAGACATTGCGAGGTTTGGGCCGAGTTTGGAAGAGGTGGAAGCGTGCAGCAAAGTGTTGAATGAAGGGTTGCTGCAATTCAGGACAGAGAAGGAAGCAGTGGCTAAAACAGATGGAAAGATGCTGAATTACATGTTCGACAAGTATATCCGATATCAGAACAAGAAGAAGACATAAATGTTACAGCTGGCATGACTTCTTCTATTCTTTCTTCTTCTATTTTCTATGTTCCCGGATGAAATTGTAAAACTTCTAAGTTATTGGTTTTACAACCATTACTTGAAGTCATGTGGAACCATTCTATTAGTTAAGTGATACATGTGTCACTTAAGAAGAAGTTAGTTGAGGATGATTGCCAAATGTCATCTTTACTTGTTGTTCATGCTTTAGTTCAGTTTGAGTCTTCTATTTGTACTTTCCCTCCTACATTCTATAAGTAGGAGAAGAACCTCCGGGTTAAGGATCGATCAGAATTTGTAAGCAGCAATCTTGTGTTCTAGACTTTGTGCTGAACCCCTGAGAGCAACTTGGAGCAAAGGAATACAAAGGAGCAGGTTTCCGGAGAACTTTGTGTCACGGTGTACTGTGTTTCTTGCTTTGAATCTTAGATCTCTTGATAAACTTTGTGTTATTTTAGATCTAGATCTAGAGCTGCCTTTGTTTTATAATTCTGTGTGTTCATATCTATTAAGTTTCTTCTATGTGCATGTAATTAGCTCTGCTATCTACTAATTGGGATGCACATCTTCCCCATTTCTTCTCTGTATTTCCTTTACTTCTTTCTTCTATAACTTTCCTTTCTTAAACAGCTGCTTACTTGCTGCAGAACTTCTTAGTTATGGTTCATGAACTAAGTGGTTAAAGTAAAACCCCTGATAGATAATAACACATTTTTATTGACAAATCTGACACGGGAGCCTCACCGGTTAAATGAGGGAGATTTATCTCATGACTGCCTAGGTTTGATGCTATGCAGAAAATCTAGCCAAATAATGATTCATTTATGGCAGCCCCTTCTTATATTGAGACTTTACCATTGAACTAATAATTGCATCTTATACTTGGCAATTAAAATTAATAAACTTTTTCTCTTCAGTTTGGGCGCCAATTTTGCCAAAGCATGCTCATGACTGCCATTAAATAAATTAAATCTATTTAATTTTAGCTTTGATAGCCTTTCCAAACTTTGACTTCATGCACCAAAAATAGGTAATTCCATCGATTAATACTTTAAAAAGTATTATTTCTCATCAATATGGTTCCACTTTTTTGCATGAGAGGAGCTCACTAAGTAAAAACATTTATTCAATTTTAGAATTATATTTCTAGATTTCCAGATCCAACTTCTGAAGTCCATCTTGTTGACTTGCTTGGAGCGAAAATTTGGAAATAGATTTAATTAATAAATGTAAGAAGCTGTCCTATTTGCAAATCTAGGGACACCTCTAGTGTCTTTTCCAGATTGATTACAAACTCATAAGGTGGCCATATTCTCGAATCTTCAACTATACGATGACATTGGTTGATTAAGAAAACACATGTTTAACTTAAAGCTCTCTAAACATGTATTAATCCTAGTTTTACACCACTAAATTCATATCTTCAAATTGAAATTCCTCAAAGGTCATGAAAAATCTTGTTATAAAGAACGAAAACTTCAAATGGCTGCAAAATACTATAAAGTCCCCTTTTGAAGGTTTAAAAAAAAGGTGTTGTCTGAAAATGAAATTCAAGCAGACTAAGAATAAAATCAGATACTTATACTTGCAAAAAAAAGGTATCACATAAAACAACACCAACCAATTCACCAATATTTTCATATATGCCTTTATGGAATTTTAGAAGCCAAAATAACAAGAAACACTAAAGAATACACAGCAAAATTAAATTGCACTGGAAATTGCAGCCACAATAAATATAAAATATGGGTCTTGAAACCCTCTAAATTCATATAACTTCAGATTCGTTCTTTAAAAATAGTGCAAATTAGTTACACAAAAATTCCTCAAATTCTTCTTCAATGACCTCAAACCCTACCCAAGGTAGGTCGCTTCCACCCTAAATAATTACAATAACATCTGGAAATGACAAATAGATCTTCAAATCGGCTCTTCTCTTCAATACCAAATGATGATGAAGTCCTTCACCTAATCTCCTTGAAGAGTTTTTTTGTCTTTGTTAGAGGCCTCATAAGAGGGTTTTCGATCTCAAGTGGATGACCAAGGAGCAACTATCTTCTTTGCACAAATAATAAAATGCGCCAAGAAAAACCTTCAAATGAGGCCAGGATCATTCTTTTATAACCTCTTTTGGCGCCAAGGTTTTCAATAAGGAAAGGCCGACCTCTAATGAGCCATTATTTCATTAAGCCTTATTAAAGGCACTAAACCCAACCGACCTCGTTAAGAGGAGAAAATCTAAAAGAAAATATAAAATGAGTTATAAAACAATGCAAATTAAGCTCAAGGTTCTCCTTCGTTTTCTTCACTTCTTTGCCATGGAGAAGGAATGCAAGAAGACCAATTAATAGCTCATTTTGGGGAAAAAAGGACATTGGTCCTCCAATTCCCTAAAATTGCTTGTCCTCAAGCAATTGACCTGGATCCCAAATGATTCTTAGCTGCTTCTTATTTGACATTCCTGAACATTCAAACATATTAGAAAAAAAATGTGTCTTCATTAGGATAAGCCAATGATGGCCAATCCCCCTTCATTGTTTCATAACTCTCAACCAAGCATTGGCCTAAAATACCAAATGTTCCCCAAACAATGTTGAAGTCAATGTATTTTCCACTCAAAAATAAATCCTCAAATCTGAAAGTAATCACCCAACCTGATAGCCATTCTTCTTCCAACAAAAATCCTCCTTCCTCATTTTCCCATTAAAATGGGCTTCAAAAAATGAAAATATACTTCTATTCATGACTGGAAAGTCCATCCCCAAATTTGATTTTTGCAAATTCAATCCTGTAATCATGGTATCTATAACTACCAAACTGAATTTTCACAAAAAGGCAACTCCATAAATAAGGCACACTGAAATTTGATTTACAGGCTGAAAACTTCCAAGAAAAGGCCTACGAAATAAAATCAGTAGTCATCTTAAAGGGGTGAATTTGAGACAATCAGCATCCCTAGCATACCCATAGGTTGATTTTCATCATTTTTCTTGGAGCTATATTCCACAACTTTCACAGGGCAAGCTTTCCAAATTTTACCTCTTAGATACCCCCAAACATTGTGTGACTCAGCTGAAATGAAAACAAAGGTATGTTAAAAAAAAGCCATACCCAATAGTGGATCAATGAAATTGAAGGATAGAACCATCATTCTCCTCTATGGTGACCATGTGAACAGCTCCTCAAGTTTATCATAATTTTGGTATCCCTTTTCCTTACTTCCATTGGTTAATGGAACCACGGGTTAAGAATCCTATAGGGAAAATTAGAATTCCCTTCAAACTTATGCTTCCTTACAGATTTCACCCTGAAATCTGGGACTACCCATTTAAAAAAAAAAATTCGTTCTTTTAAAATAACGGGTCTTTTTGTGTTTTTATTGCCAGAAGATGTCTGTATTATGTTAGGATATTCCTAGTGAATCATATGAGTCAATTTCGACAAATACCCAGATGCCCAAACTCATTTTATCCCTCCGCCAAGTTTTGTCTGCGGGAAATTTTTATTTAATTATTTATTGAATAAATAATGCCCCGTTTGAAGTAAATTGTGCTCCGGTTGAATCCTGTTGAAGTTTTGCATGCCAGTATTCACTCATCTCATTAGGGTTTTCACCAGGAATGAATTCAGGGCATTGTCTGCAACTTCTGGCAACGTTTTTCGCTTTTATTTATTTCTTTTGCGTTTTTCTCCGGTTTTCTCCTCAGTTTCTCTGTGAAATTCCCCTAGGTCAATTCCTTCGCCAGTATAGTCTGTTTAATTGCCTGAAGCATCTGGAGATCATCTACCGACACAACACCAGAAGGAATCAGCCTCAAAATGCAAGCTTCTAACCAAAAATGATGAAGTCATGCACAAAAAGCCTCTCCCAGGCAAGTCGCATTTTCTGGAATTAATGAGTGTAAGCTGCAATGGGATTTTTGGTAGCTGCAGGCAGGCGGGAATTTCTTACCTGCCTTGCAAGGTACTTTTTCCCATGAAGTCAAAGTCACTTAAGTTGCGATGGGAAAATTAGAGGCGGCAGGCAGGCGGGAATTTCTTACCTGCCTTGCAGGGTGAAAATTCCCATTATAAAATAAAGAAAAATCACTTAAAGCACCGATGGGAATTTTCTGCCTGCCTAGCAGGCTAACTTTTCCCATCAGAAGGTTTTATTCACCCATACAAGTCGCACTTTTCCAAAGAAGCTATTTTTAATACAAGTCGCACTTTTTGGAAAGTCACTTAAGCTGCAGTGGGAAAATTGGAGGTGGCAGGCAGGCGGGAATTTATTACCTGCCTTGCAGGGTAAAAATTCCCATTATAAAAGTCAAATAACTTAAGTGGAAGAAGGGATTTTTAGAGCTGCAGTGCAGGGTGAAAATTCCCACCAGAAGTTGACTTCTTAATTTTAGAATTCACCCTTGCCAAAAAGTGCGACCCATTTGGGCATTAAACAATGCTTTTAATAATATTTATTAATAGTTGTTTTGCCTAATTTTGGCGCCAAGGATGGAGGAAAAGTCAATGCATGAAGATAAGCCAAAGAGAACTGAAGGAAGCATGCTAAAAATAAATAAAATAAATTTATTTAATGGCAGCCAGCAACATGCAAAAATAGGCGCCCAATTTGGGTGAATAAACATGTTTGTTTATTAATTAATTGCCAGGAATAGGATGGACAATTATTAGAAATAGAATGTTGAGGGTTATATAAGCATGGGCTGCCATAATGAAGAAGCAATTAATTCTTTTTGCTAAGGATTGCAGCCCAGACAGTTTTGGCGCCAAAGAAAGGAGGATTTGTGCATCTGGAGGTGTTTTTCATTGCCGGGAAGCTTCAAGGTTTGGTGCCTAGGGTTGGAATAGCTTGATTTATGCTATGATAATTATCCGCATGTTGCTATAAGTGCCCAGGTGAATTTAAAAATATTTATGCTTGCTTTGCATGCAAGCAAAGCCTCAAATTTTAGGGCAGCGGGCTTCATATGCAGATTTTTGGTGACAGAAATCAAGTATTCATGCTCTGGACTTCATCTTTGTCTTAAATAATTGCAGGTATTCATTACAGGTGTTCATACAGGTGAAAGGAAGTTCAAATCAATGTCAGGTACATTGAATATATCTTCTGAATCTGAAGAAATTGATAGATCTGCACGAATTGATCCAGTTATAAAGAATTCCGGCAGGATTAAAAGAAAAAGAACACAGACAAAGATTGCTCAGACAAAGATTGCTCCAGCCATGATGAAGCGTGATGATAGAGAGGGATCAGCAGAATCATGCATAGCTTCCAGATTTGCTGATATCAATGACACAGACATGGGCCCAGAACCCATCTCCGAAATAATTAACAGATCCAGGGCCGGAAAGACATTTCTCATGCGGGCAATGAAAAGCAGTGGAATTATTCCAGCATCAGCATTCCCAGTCACAACTCAGTTGCCCGAATTTGTCATGGAGTGTGCGAGATCATATCATCCTCTTTCCAGAACAATCCGGGATGCTGCGGGAAAGACAATTATTAGGCTGGATGCACAGTTTATCAATTATTGTCTGAAGATTCCGACACGAACGGTGGTGATTGCAATCAGCATGCTGGATGCAGGTAACAGATGGGAGAAACACAAAGCAGATTGCGTGAGCATAATGAACAACCGATATATGAAGAAGCCCAGGTCTCCATCAAAGTTCCCGAGAACTCTTCCGCGATCCAACTTGGTGCAGGAGGTGGATGATATCACTAAATTGCTTTGCAGGATAAGTGGAGAAGCCAATACTCACAACTTTCGCTCATGGATGTATGCTTTCGTGAGGACTATCGAGATCAACAGAGCTGATTCGATAATCAATTGGGCAGAGATCATCAGTGACAGCATCGGTGAGCAACTTCGGAGTGTGAGGCGGACTTACAACTTCAAAATGACTTCATACCTGGTATATGCAGCAGCCTCGCAGGGCATATTTTCCAAGCTGGATAGACGAGGCGTACTGGCGAAAGATCCTATCTTTGATTGCTATCCACAGTTGACAGTTCCTGAGTGCCACAAAGATTACAAAGCGGTCAACGATGGGTTCTTTTATGAATTCATCTGCAAACTAAATGGTGATCTGAAGACCAACAGGGTGAGCAAAGAAGCTTGGGAAGCTGTATCTCAACATGGCTGCATTTTCATCCAGTTTGCAGACTTCACCTATCTCAGGGTGACTGGCTTTTCGGGAGAACCAGTAAAGTTGCCGAGGTATCCAAACGACAAGTGGGTCATCATGGAGTTGTGCAGACAACTCGTGGAGATGCATGACTTACAATCAAAGCGGCACAAGTCTACAGGTTTCTTTCCAGTCACAGTGGGTTACTACAGCTGCCAGAGCATCCACAAAGCTAGAGGAGTCGAAGCTGAAATGTTTTCTGAGTATGAGCCTGAGTTCTTCCCAGCACGGCTAAACTTTGACCCATATGGAGTAGCGAAGGAAGACAATCTCCCAGGAATACTCACATGTGCCTTCGTTGGAGGACTTCTGGATGAAGTGCAGGAACGAGTATGAAGTCAGAAAGAAAGACTTCAGCAGGTTATCGGCGCAACAAGTGTCTGATTATGGTTTGGCACGGATACCTGCAGATCTCGCAGATGATGGGCATGTGATACTTGACTCGTATCATCAGATGGGAGGAGATAGAGCTGCTCTTCAGGAAAACGTTGGTGGCTGCCAGACGATTGAAGAAAGATCTTCCGCAGTTCTGGTTAACACTTCGAACTGGTTGCTGACAAAGGGGTATTGCCTGGATGAAGCATTGATGAACCAGATCACAGGCAACTTTACCACGGGAGACTCCAGCAAGAGGAAGCACGAAGGTGAAAGCAGCAGAAGGCCGGAAAAGCTTAAAGTTCACAAGAAGTCTCACATACAGGAGAAGGCCAAATCTACGGCTATCGTTCCAGTTCCAGCTTCTCCAACATCAACTCATAGCACTTCAGCAGCCCCGGAACCTCAGAGAGATCTTGTTGTTCCTCCTTTGAATCCAGTGTCATTTGTATTTTCTCCTCGACCACTCAGGTCTTCACCTATCCATGCGGAGAAGTTGAAAGCACAGATGGCGGAGTTTGAAAAGGCATTATCTTTGGACAATTCAGAGGGTAGCAGTCATAACACGGTGGCAAATTCTGATAGAGCGGAGTCAGAGCATGAGATGGTGGTGCACTCGGCGACTTCTCATTCCCCAAGAAGCAACTTTTCATCATGGTTAGCTTTGCAGACGATCCCAGAATCCAGAGAGGAGATCAACCTGGAAGAACACGACTTTCAGCTGCTCCTGAGTTTGGGAGGAAGAGATAGAAGACCTAAAGTTGCCAAAATGACTTCTAGGTTGATTATTGAGGAATCGGGACAGAAGTTCGCTGAGTTATCTGTTCCAGCAGAAGGAAAGCACAAGGGAGAGCTCACGGCAGCTGATATAGCAGTGACCAAAGTGCCAATAGGTCAAACTACCACAGAAGGGTTAAAGCAGGATACACAGACGCTAATGAATGCTTTATTCCTTAAGCTTGACAAAGAGAAGGCTGAGAGATCCAAGCTTCAAAAGCAGGTGTTCCAGCTGTGCGAGATCATTGCTAAGGTTGCCAAACCTTCCTCTCAGCCCATTTTAGCACATGAGCAGGTGAGTAATCATCTGATGCAGGAGGTGGAAGATGCAGGGGATCAAGTCAGAGCTATTGCCCACTGGAAGGAGCAAATCATTCACCAAGCTTCAGAGCAATTCGAACCAATACCGGCTGAATTAGAGAACATGCACAGGGCAGTGTCTCAGCTAAAGGATTTGATGACACAGATAAAAGATGAGAACATAGTGGCTGAAAGTCATCTGGATACTTTGGCTAAGATACACTCGTTGCCAAAGGATGTGCTGATTGCAGAACAGATTGTGCCTGGCGGATTGGTGGAAAAGGGGAAGCAGTTAGAGATTTCAGTTTCCTTCCGTGTAGAGATCCTCAAGCTCATGCTGAAGAGGATGCAGTTGCTGGAGAGTAAGATGGGAGAAGTGCCGGGGAGCATCCCAGATGAATTACCTGCTTCCCATGAGGAATTTATGCTGGTTGTGCGGAAAGAAGTTGATGAAGCCACCATACCTTTCACGATGGATTCGATTGGTAGACTCATAAAGCTTCAGGCAGATATTGAGGGATATGGGCCTGGTTTAGAGAAAGTGAAGGCTAACGCTGTTGCTTTGTCCAGAGGGTTGTTACAGTTCAGAACCGAGAGAGATGCTATTGTTAAAACAGATGGGAAGATGTTGAATTACATGTTTGACAAGTATATTCAATATCAGAACAAGAATAAAGTATAAGTGTTACAGCTGGCAGATCTTCTTTCTTCTCTTCTTCCTTCTCTTATTTCTTATGTTCCCGGATGAAAATGTAAAATTAAAGTTATTGGTTGAAAAACCATTACTTTAAGTTATGTGGGAAGATTCTTTAAGATAGGTGACAGATGTGCACAATTTTGACTTAGACTCCTGATGCATGTCACTAAGAGAGGAATTTTAGGAAGATGACTGCCAAATGTTCCCTTTACTACTTCTTCATGTTCTAGTTCAGTTGCAGTTTCCCATTTGTAATTTCCCCTCTACACACTATAAGTAGAGGAAGAACCTACGGGTTAAAGGATCGGAATTTGTAATCAACATTCTTGTGTTCCAGACTTTGAGCTGAAACCCCTGATTTCTGCAAGCAGAGGAATAGAGAAGAGATTTCCGGAGAACTTTGTGTCAACGGTGCATTTTGCTTCTTATTTCTTTCTAGATCTATTCATAAACTTTGTGTTATTATAGATCTAGATCTGAAAGTTTCCTTTGCTTTGAATTCTGTGTTTAATGATCTATTTGTTTTAATCTATGTGCATGCAATCAACTCTGTAAACTATTGCTTGGGTTGCACATCCTCTCTACTTTCTCCCGTTTCCTATTATTTTCCTCTTCTGCAGATTTTTCCTTTCTTTTACAGCTGCTTACTTGCTGCAGAACTGTCTAGCTATGGTTCATGAGCTACATAGTTAAAGTAATACCAACAGATAGATATTAGGACATATAACTGACAAAATCTTACACGGGAGCCTCACCGGTAAATGAGGGAGATTTATCTCATGACTGCCTAGGTTTTCAGTTGTGTAGAAAATCTAGTCAACATAGGGATTGAAGAAGAGAGAGTATCAAGGTCTTCTACATCAATTTGGCATTGTTTCGAAAACGGGGTTATTTAAATTGTTTCAATTTCCCGTTTCCATAGATACTTTAATTTTGTCCAATTTACTGATTTACGATTAAATTGAATGAATTATGTTGCAAAACCGAAGGCATAAAATACACACCACAAAATGCAACACCACTATTGATAACGAAGTTTGTCCCAAAATGGACTATGTCTTCAGGCTCGCTCAAAAGACGAACCGATATATAACTAATGAAGAAAATGCAAAATTCTTACATTAGTTAACTATTTACGATCAGCATTGTTGATAGACCTAGCTCGAACTCGGCTTTGTCTGTCTCAACATCAACATGGCTACAATACAAGCCCTCGGCTCGACCAGCAGTGATGATGTACCGTCTCTCTCAGGTGGCGGCACAATGTCTCTGTAATGTCACTACGGCCTATGAGACGATAATCTTGAGGAACTACGAACTCTATGGCACCCTATCCTCGTTTACAATGATGTCGCCAAAATAGTGAGCTCTCCGACTCTTGACAATGATGTCGACACAATAAAAGCTCTTTGTCTTGTCGACGGGCTCCTTTGATGATTGTCACCACAAATGGGTTCTCAGACCTCCTTGACAAACTTATCAATCATAAAGATCTTCGGCTCGCTAAACGGAAACAACAACAACGCCTTGAATACAGCTTTTGGTCTTCTTCAATGACCTTGTCAATTACAAAAATCGGGCTCAAAATTGTCCTCAATAAGTCATTATGAAGTTTCGGGCTCCCACAAGCCTCAAAAAACGGCTAAGGCTAAAACAATGCCTTTCACAAAGAAATTATATGCCTAATTAAAAACTAGGAATTTAGAAAATAATCTCACAAGCTTAGAATGAGCTTTAGAAACAAAATTGAATGCCTTTGTATAAGGCTTGCACAAGAACTCAAGGCTCAAATGATTTTCGAATGCCTTTGTAAAAGGCCTACAGGCCTTTATATAGTGGTTTCGGTCCCAAGATATTGGTTAAAACCAATATCCATATGGCTTGTATTAGCCATCTCGGCCTGGCTGAATAGTTAAAGCCCACGGTTTGGTCACAACGTGTTCGAGGGTCAAATCCCAAGCCCTTCTCCGCTGCCGCCAAGTTGTTTGCCCTACTCATCGAGCTCATTCACGAGCTCCCACATTGCCGCCACTTTGCTTTTTGCATGGGACTTAGTCCCACATCGCGCGGGTTGTGGATATGGTAAGGCTTTAATAAGCCTTACCACTAGGGATTTAAACGTGGCAAAGTCCACACATTTGGATGCCTTTTATTGGCTATGCCAACTCTCCTCGCCTAGCTAGCCTCTTGTGACTTGGTCCTGGTTCGGCCATGTTGACTGGTTTGTTGATGAGTTGGATGGATTGACACTTGGCTCAGTTGGTCCATAGAGCTCATCGTATAACTCAATCTATGTTCCTTGGTTGAGGTGATAAGTTAGGAGGCCATTTCAGGGTCAACTCGATCCTTGTGAGTTGTATAATGTGATGTGGCATGTTGTAATTCTACCACGTGGTGGCTTGTGGAAGTGCCACGTGGTGGCTTGTGGAAGTGCCACGTGTCCTCATATAAATTGAACTTCAAATAATTTCTCCAAGATGATAATGTCATTACAGCGGCTGGGTCCCCCTCTGAAACAAGAGTGGACACCATAGCTGATTTTTTATGACTGTCAAAGACCAAAGGCACGAAACTAAGGACCAAAATTTCTTCGCCTTTCCATTTTGCATGTTGTCTCCCGAATGATCCATTTGGCGATCTCGAAATGTACCCTGCCATTATTACACATGTGCCCTCATTTTCGCCCACTAACTCATGTTCTTCTGCGGACAATATCTCCCACGTACGGTGTTCGTTTTGACCCGTTCCAAATGCTTTGGAATGCTGACTTTGAGCTCTTCTGTAAGAAATAGGTTTTGGGAGATTTAGGTTATAAGGCTGATTTCTCATGACATTGGTATTTGTTGGGGTTTGGAAACATCATTTCCAGCCCTTAATGCGGGATGTACCTCCATTGTCATGTAATTAATTTCCAGCTGTGTTTAGAGGTTGATTTCTTGGGTGATAATTCTCTTAAAATATTCCTCAAGTGCATCTACATGTTTTAGATGATTTGAATGGTGATTTTTTGATGAATTATTGTTTTTTTCCTTGCTGCTGTCCTAAAAATCACTGTTATTCACTGCTGTTATATTTTTCAGTTGGCTGGTATAAAAATCAGAATACTTCAGTTTGGGGTTTGTGTTATTTCATTGTTTTTTAGTTCAGCCCTAGAAAGGGACATTACATAGGCTATGAAGCAATATTCATAGTAATCTGTATAGTAGCATGCAGTGCCATTGTAGTAGGTATACTAGGTGCAGGCAACATTATTGAAGCAATATGTTACACACGAGTAGAATCAAAAGTAGTAGTAGTCATGTCATCTAATGTTGGAATGTGAGCCTCTAAAAGATAAAAGAGGAACATTCAAAGGTGCAGTGTCTACATGTACTTCCTCACGTATGGATTCCGTAGCTAATTTAGTTTGTTCCTCTCTAGCCACATAGATAATTGCATCAATTTTTTTAGGGTGTAACTTAAAATATTATTTAAAGGCAGCTATAACATGTTCATTGGAGGTAGTATTCTTTGAAACAAATTTCTCCTAGTATTTTTACAAGCATGATCATCCACAACATGTTCCTTAGAAGCATTTGCATCCCAATTGTAATCAATCAAAGAATTAACATTATTTGCATCAATAGAAGCATCATCCTTATCATTAACGACCATTTTCTTTTCAAACAAAAATGAGATTGAACCAAATCAATTTGCAAACCGCTCAATCTAGCTCTTTACCTAGTAGGTGTAGTTGATCGAGATTTCTTAATTGGCATAAAATGGAAACATGCAAAGCACATTCAAGAAGCTAGGGCTAATGATATTAATTAAAATTCAAAAAAATACACCGGGTCCTAAAAGGGAAATATACAAAACCCTAAAAGATTAAAATGAAACTCTAGGTTGCGTAGATTGATAGAAACATAGGTTCATTATTTTGTTTTAAATAAAATGAAATTAGGGTAAATGGACAATGAACTAAGAATTTGAACTACGGTAAAATTGATTGAAATTGAAAAGGGGAAAATGTATAGGAGAGTGAGTAAGAAACTACCTTGAAAAGCATACTCGAATTGATTGACATAATCCTCAGAATGCTAAGAAAAGACTTAGAACTAGATAAGAATTAGGGTCATCAACTTTGACCTCTTGTAAATGTGCCTAGGAAAGTTTCAGCGAGGGGACAGGTTCAATTTCCGATCTTGTACCTGTGACGCGGAATTTTGATTTACGCTCTTCTTTGCCTCTGCTCTTCAAAAACTTGTTTCCGATTTGTGTGAGGATGTGCGAATCTCTGAATATCGCTTTTCTAGATCCAAACCCTAATCGAGCACTCAATTAAACATGAAGGAAATTACATAGATTGGGCTTGGGCTGCCCTTCAATGGATTCTTAAGAAGGCCTTGCGCCACATATTCAGTGGGAATCAAGGCTTATATAGTTCTATCCAGATCTACTTCCCATGTGAGTGAAAGTGACGGTCCTTCACTCTCCCTATATGCTGCTCAATCAATGCAACAATATGATCCTTCCCTTGACACAATATACTTCGCAATGGAAACTTTAGATTTTAGATTAGATTGGAGGCTTTAGGTCAGCTCCAATTCTTTGGAGTGTGTTAAAATATGTATAGATCAAGTAGTTGTTGGAAATATTGTCATTGATGTCAAAGGCTTAATCATTGATGTATTTGGTTAATGGCAATGTGTAACGGAAGTTGACGGATGTTGACAACGGAAGTTGATGGAACTATTGACGGATGTTGACGGAAATATTGATGGATGTTGACGGAAATAGTAGAAAGTAACGGAAATAACCAGCAGTATAGAAAGGCTGAAAAACGAAAGTTTAACTACATAAAAAGAAGTATTGTTACATGGTATAAGTGAGATATACACAGCTGTACAAATGAGAAAGATATCAGCATTTTAAGGCGTTCATATGCCATGTTTCATGTGTGAAAAAGAAGATTTAATGATGGCTGGCAGCGATTTAATGATGACAGTAATTTTATTAAAGAAAGGGCCAGTGCATTTAATGGAGTATATTGCATTGTTTAATGTGCATTTAATAAATTTTTATGGGCTGCATTAATTACTTTTGGTTTTAAGCTGACTAATGTACTTAATTAGTTGTGTTAATTAAATAATGGAAAGGTTGTGTTGGTTAGAATGCTGTGTCTTTTCGAAAGGATGTGAGAAGGATATATAAGGAGATAGAATCATTTGATTTAAAAAAAGCATACATATTGAATATTTTGTGTGAAGAGAGAAAAGGAAGAGCAGAATATGAAATAAAAAGGAGTGAAGGGCAGATTTATTTTTGATGAAAAGTTGCAGCGATTTATTTATGTGAAGGGACTGAAATAAATAAAAAAGGATATTCTGAGCAGCAGTTTTTGTTCTCACTTGTTGAAGCAACAACAACATAAAAGATAGAAAAGAGTTTTTTTTTTTGTGAGGAAGGTTGGTGCCTTCATATTTGAAGAGATAAGTGTCTCTTGCTGAGTTGGTGCTTAGCAAAAAGGGGTTGGTGCTCCTGTAGGTTAGCGCCTACAAAAATTGTAATTTGGGGATTGGTGTCTCCAGTAGGTTGGTGCCTACGAATTAGTTGAGTTGGTGGTCAACATTGAGGATTGGGGTCTCCAGTGATTGGTGCTCACAAATTAGTTGAGTTGGTGCCCAACATTGGGGATTGGTATCTCTAGTAGGTTGGTGCCTACAAATGTATATTGAGATATTTTGGGCTGGATTTGGACAATATCTCCAAGTAGTCTTTTCTCTGTGGCTTTCTCTGGAAAGGGTTTCCATAACATAAATCTTGTGTTCTATGGTTGTGCAAATGTTATATCTTATGTGATTGCTGTTGTTGTGGATGTTAATGTTTAAGTAAGTAAAAGTTTGTATAATATTGATTCACCCCCCTTCTTAGTATTAGTGTGTGTACAACATCGTGTTCACCCAACATTGACACAACTTGCAACAAGTGGAAACCCTGGATACTTACAATACCCTTCATCAAAGTATTAGATAAGAAAAGGAGAAATCAGTGTGGGGTGAAGTCGCACTACCCTTGGTGTTCAACCCCTGCTGAACTAATCCAAGTGCAGCACTACATGCTATCGAGTGGGATGAAGACTCGTGTAGTTCTTCTAGGTGTATGTGCAAGTGTGAATGCGATCTAAGAGAACCCCCTATGAGTGCCCTCGCATCTCTTGACACAAGGACAATGGCCTAAATATAGAGTAGAAAATGTACCCAACGTGGTATTAGTGTGCTTCAATTGCTAAATTAAACTCTTTTGTCCGAGTCCTGATAACCTTTGACAATGCTTGGAGTGACTTTTCTCTTGCTAAGACACGAGTCAAGGACCTTTGTATGCTTGGAAATGGAGGAAGCTAGACTTTTAACTTGGTTGAGTGCTTCAAACCTATAGTAGTGGTTGCTTTGAGTGATGTGCAACTGATTTAGGAAGATTTGGGAGTCTTGAGTGCTTTTGGATTGATTTTTGCAATAGGAGCTTATGAAAGTGCTAGGTGAGTTATGAAGTGATATTCACTTGCTTATATAGCCTTCCGTAGGTGAAATATTATGATAAGGCCGAGCCTAGGGAGATGAAACTATGCACTTAAGATATTAAAATTGAAAACAAAGTCAAAAGATAAAAAGGGGAAGACCGTAGTCCACTCTAGCCTAAATTGTACGGTTTTTCCCAGGTAGTTTGTGATGTAAAACCAATTTTGTTTGGAATGATGCATACGGATGATTTACTGCTTTGATTAAGAAATAATTCTTGGAAGAGCGACATATCAGAGTGTAGAGATGACGCGAGTCAAGAAAAAGCTAATGAGATGTGCTGATTAGATTTAGAATTTGAGCACTTGTCTTAGCAAGCAAACATAGCCAAAGTTGTCATTGCCAAAGGATAAGTTACCAAATTTGAGTGTCTACATCCACATAGGCTTTCGAGGCCTCAAGTTCCCCTGTTAATTAACATTCACTACATGCACACATTAGAGTAGCATAAGCAATTGCACAAGAAAGTACAGGCTGTGTAAATCCGTCTTTGCATTACGTAGATGATATATGTAAATGAATCACTCAGCCCCAAACACACATTACCCTTGAATCTAGGCTCTGACATTGGAACCATTTCTTCTTTTATACTTCTCAGGTCTTATGTGTGACAAAGATGCAACAGGCATGGCCATTATATAATCTGACAAATGTTTATTTTCGCAGTCCCTAAATTTCCACCCATGGGCATTTTAATTTTTTTTTTCTTGGCTACTGTAATATGCCCAAGATTTAATCTTCGTTAATTGATTGTAACAACACAAGTGATTTAATCTTCGTTAATTGATTGTATTGAAATATACAATGAGTTATAATCTGTACAAATGGTTGAGATACAGATAAAAATACCTAAAATTACAGAAACTATTGCTTTGCCTGAGATCCGTCATAATCATTGGAGCATGGCCTTGATCTTGTTAGTATCCACCTTGACTTTCATGAGCTACTATGTGACCTCATTTGAAGTTTTCACAATCACTTGGATATAAAAGCACACTTATAAGCCCACATACACAGTGATTTTGTTGAGAGCCTGTTAATTGATTACATTGTTGCAAATGTTATCTGCAATATCCTTGTGTGGTCAATGTATCATCAAAGAATACCTACACTTAAATATTCTATGTAAAATATGTTGAATATGGATCATTCATCAAACTTCTGAAATGTAGAATTTAAAACATAAGTGCATAATAGGCACCTCGAGAATGATACCCTTCATATTGTACATGAATGTTTATTTGGGATATATCCTAGTTATATGCTATTTATGATTTGAGTGATATATTATATAATTAATGTTTAGTATTGTAAAAAAATACCTCCATTTAATTATAAAACAAATAATCAATTCACATAGGAATAGGAATTATAATTGATACAATATATATTTAGCTCTTATTAAATAGGATATGTGCCATATTATAATCCTACTATATAATAAATCAGTGGAAAAAAAAACTTACTGCACTTAATCTTTCCTTATGAATATGCTAAATCTAACATTCTAAACATTATTTATGTTTAGATTTTGTGTACACCATATTAATTTAAATGATTTTATTATTATTATTAACAAAATAAAACTTACCATAACAAATCTCCCCAAATGACTTGGAAACCTGACAAATCTATATATATTTTTACTCAGTAATTTGTTATATGATACATATATTTGTATTTAATGTTTAATTTTTGAAAATAAGTCAGCAAATACTAATTTTTTTTGTTTGATTAAGCTTTTGTATTTGATAGAGCTCGGTCATTTGCGGAGCCTTAACTTGCATCCCCAATTAAATGTTTTTCCCCCAGTTGAAAGCACATGTAGGATGCCTCTTGGAAACCTTTTTGCTAGTACCCAAAGTAGTAAGCCATTGGATCCCAAAATTATACTCTTGCTACCAAAATTATGGGAATGGAAAGGGTACTATTTAAAAGGTAGTTCCCATTGTTAGACTATTGTGACATTTTTTGAATCCCTAATGACCTTTTGATGCAATCTCTGACCTGAAATTTCCTGGAGCTCGTAAAGAAATTGATGCAAAGACTTGGGCCATGTTTGTTCTATGATGTCCTAGTGAGTGCCCTGTCTTGAATCAATTAATTTGTACACTATCTGCATTTCTTTAGAAATCCTAATTACCTTGGGAGTTTGGGGAAGTTGTATTACTAGATAGTGAGATGACGGGGAAGAGACTCTGGTTGTGTTTTGTGAATCCTAGCATATTCATTTGGTTACCCTGATTTAGGATCTCTTCAATAAAGTGGTTTTTCATTCTTTTTGCCTTCCTGTTTGAAATAGTATTCATTCTATTCATAAGTTGAGGAAAGACTAGCATTCTTAGATTGGGAGTATGCTTGATGCTAGTCAAAAGACAAGTCTTCTAGTTCAAGAAATATTCACAATCTTATCCCTCTCGGGTTAAAGATGAATTTATCACATGCAAGGGCCTATTTGGCGTGATCTGGAGATGGGTCATGTTGAATGGTCATCCAATCTCCCACTTATGACTCACACCGTCTTTATCATTTTTTGCAGCATAAACAAGTTCTTGCACATGTTCTCAATGCAAGGTGGGTTTCTTCAGATGCCGAATTAGTATGGATCCATAGACTTCATAGGGTATGGACAGTAAGAGTCTCTTATAAACTTCGAATTTTCGGTTGGCTCAATATATATTAGGGGCTTGCTTTGAAAGCTCGATTGTCTATCACAAGAGGCCTTACAAATGGTCTCAAGTCTTCATTGTTCTAAGCTCCGAAACTATTAAACATCTTTTGTGGGACATGCTATCTGATGTAGCTAAAAATGCTTTGTTTGGATGAGCTAGTTGAGCAAAATTCATGCCATCAAACCTATGCATCTCAAACTTCAGGGACATTTGAATTGGTGGGCAGACTTAACCAGGAGATTAGCAATACTCTTATTTATCCTTGATTTTACAGAGTATTTGGAGTTGTATAAGAATTACAACATTGTTTCCCTGATCCCTATATGAAAGTTTAAATGTCTTCTGCAATGAAGTATGGCACTGCTTGAACTGATTTTTTCCGTTGTTGGAAATGATGAAATTCGATTCACAGAACTGAGCTTGGCAAAAGTTTTTCCACTTCACCGGGAGGCAAAGCAAATGGTCAAATCCATAGGAGTCTACTATTGATTTTCTTAGCCATCTCTCTGAGTTGCATTTACGGACTAAACCGTGCAATGATGTCTTGGAGTTTATATAGGTCTTCGCTGGTGTCAAAGCCATCTAGATTTGCCTTGTACAAGCCACATTGTGTTGTAAATATTGCCACTCTGTTAATATATGAAGCATCTATTCAATATTTCTTTGTTGATCTGGGTGACATATTTGATCCTAAGTCCCACTGTAGATTTACTATCATCATGACATCATGGTATCATGAATTCTAGGTGTCTGCTTTTGTGTGATATGAAAGGATCATCAGCCCCTACCTTTGCGTATATTCTTCCTTTATGCAATGTTTATCAAGAACCGGCAAAATCAGGCTTAGAGCCACAGGTTCAGACTACCTTTAGAAAGGGTCATCAGACGGTGATATTGCTACAATTCTGTGTTATTAAGAAGCTAAGCTGAAATCGTCAAGCGTGTATAATGGTTCTGATTTCACTAAATGCCTTTGGTACCGAGTTTGTAGACTCTTCCTTATTGAGAGTTTATGTCACCTCAGGAAACCAGACAGTCTGATTACTGCTATTATGAGACTTCAGAAAATGAGCTGGAACAATTTCTTAGGGGAGCATTCATAGGCAGACAATGGCTGTTTTATTTAACATCCAACTTTCTGGTTTTTGAGCGGAATTGCATAGGCAGATTAGTTTAGACCATTGATGATTACGCTCCATGATCTGATGCAAGCAAACAGTCCCCCAGAGTAGTCAACTAGGCAGCATATTGATGTGCGGACTGCTACCATTTCTCAATTGTATTTGGACTCATTAGTGTCTTCATTCTTCAATGTAAGGTGTTTTGACAATTCCGGTCATGGTGTCCCCAGATTTCACTCTGAAATCTGGGACTACCCCCATGTTGAATTTTTTTTTTGTTCTTTTTAAAATAATAGGTCGTTTTGTGTTTTTATTGCCAGAAGATGTCTGTATTATGTTAAGATATTCCCAGTGAGTCATATCAGCCAATTTCGACAAATACCCAGATGCCCAAACTCATTTTATCCCTCCACGAAGTTTTGTCTGCGGGAAATTTTTATTTAATTATTTATTAAATAAATAAGCCCCGTTTGAAGTAAATTGTGCTCCGGTTTAATCCTATTGAAGTTTTGCATGCCAATATTCCACACATTTCAATAGGGTTTTCACCAAGGAATGAATTCTGGGCTTTGTCTGCGACTTCTGGCAACGTTTTTCGTTTTTATTTATTTCTTTTGCGTTTTTCTCAAGTTTTCCTTTTCTCTGTTTAATTCTCCTGGGTCAATTCCTTTGTCCTGTATCAGTCTGTTTAATCTTGCCTGGAGCATCTGGAGATCATCTACGACCGATGTCATGCCAGAAGGAATCAGCCTCAGAAAGCAAACTTCTGACTAAAAAAGATGAAGTCATAGCTGGCTAGATTTTCTGCATAGCACAAAACCTAGGCAGTCATGAGATAAATCTCCCTCATTTACCGGTGAGGCTCCCATGTCAGATTTGTCAATTAAAGTATGCTAGTATCTATATGGGGTTTTACTTTAACTGTTCAGCTCATGAACCATAGCTGTACAGTTCTGCAGCAAGTAAGCAGCTGTTTAAAGAAAGGAAATATTTATAGAAGAAAGGGAATTATATAAACACAGAGAAGAAATGGGGAAGATGTGCATCCCAATCAATAGATAACAGAGTTGATTGCATGCACATAGAAGAAACCAATAGATATAAACACAGAATTATAAGCAAAGGTAGCTCTAGATCTAGATCTGAAATAACACAAAGTTTATTAAAAGATCTAAGATATAAAAGCTAGAAACACAATACACCGTGACACAAAGTTCTCCGGAAATCTGCTCCTGTATATTCCTTTGCTTCAAGTGGCTCTCAAGGGTTTCAGCACAAAGTCTGGAACACAAGGTTGCTGCTTACAAATTCTGATCATTAACCCGGAGGTTCTTCTCCTACTTATAGAATGTAGGAGGGAAAGTACAAATGGGAAACTCAACTGAACTGAAACATAAACAAGTAAAGATGACATTTGGCAATCATCCTCCACTAACTTCTCCTTAAGTGACACATGTATCACTTAACTAATAGAATTGTTCCACATAACTTTAAGTAATGGTTTCAAAACCAATAACTTTAAAGTTTTACAATTTCATCCGGGAACGTGGAAAATAGAAGAAGAAAGAATAGAAGAAGTCAAGCCAGCTGTAACATTTATGTCTTCTTTTTGTTCTGATATTGGATATACTTGTCGAACATGTGATTCAACATCTTCCCATCTGTTTTAGCCACCGCTTCCTTTTCTGTCCTGAACTGCAGCAATCCTTCGTTCAACACCTTGATACACGCTTCCACATCCTCCATCCTCCTAGAGCTTGGCCCGAACCTCGCAATATCTGCCTGCAGTGCCACCAGTCTGCTAATGGAATTCATCGTGAAAGGCTTAGTAGCTCCATCAATTCTCTTTTGTACCATCAGAAGAGACCCTTCCAGGGAATTAGGCACTCTGCTAGGAATGATCCGTACGTATGAAGTAACATTTCCGACCACTTCCTCCTCAGTGAAAGCAATGATACTGTCTGGTAAGGACGATGTCTTACTCTCAAGTGCCTGCATCCTCTTCAGCAAAACTCTGCAGATCTCCAAACGGAAAGATACTGCAAACTCCAGCTGCTTCCCCTTCTCAACTGATCCGTCCGGTACAATCTGCTCTGCAACCAATACTTCTCCCGGCAGCTTGTTGATTTCGGCCAAAGTACTCAGGTTACTCTCAGCAACTGTGTTCATATCTACTATGCTCGTCACCAGTTGCTTCAGCTGATTTGCTGCATCATTCATAACCTTCAGGCGGGCTGGCACCTCTCCAAGTTGTACAGAAGCTTGACGAATAATCAGATTCTTCCATTCGTCAATAGCTTTCACCTGATTGCTTGCATCCTCCATCTCCTGCATAAGATGATCACTCACCTGCTCTGAAATGGGCTGAGTGGAAGATTTAGCAACCTTGGCTATGATCTCGCACAACTGAGATACCTGCTTCTGAAGCTCGTCTTTCTCCGCCTTTTCTCTGTCAAGCCTAAGGAATAGAGCATCTATCAATGTCTGTGTATCCTGCTTCAATCCTTCTGTGGTGGCTTGACCGATGGGTACTCTGGTTACTGTTACATCTTCTGCCGTGAGCTCATCCTCCTTTCCTTCCGCCGGAACTGACATCTCAGCAAACTTCTGCCCCGACTCCTCGATGATCAACCTTGAAGTTACCTTAGCAACTTTAGGTCTTCTGTCTTTTCCGCCTAGACTCCGGAGTAGCTGCAAGTCGTGTTCCTCCAAGTTCATTTCCACTCTAGCTTCTGGAACCAACTGCGAAGCCAACCATTCTGAGAAGTTACTTCTCGGAGAATGAGAAGTCGCTGAGTGCACTACTATCTCCCGCTCTGTTTCCTCTCCATCAGAAAGTGCTACAGTGTTATGGCTGCCATCTTCTGAATCATCCAAGGACAAAGCTCTTTCGAACTCTGCCATCTGCAGCTTCAACGTCTCTTCTGGAACAGGTGCTGAACGGAGTGGCTGAGGAGAGAAGATGAATGTTGCCGGATTCAGTGGAGGCATGGAAGTGTCCTGCTGAGGTGCAACAGTCGGTGAAGTACTGGATGCTGGAGAAGCCGGAACTAAAGTCATAGCCGTGGAAGTGATCTTCTCCTTTGATTGAGATCTTCTGTGTACTTTCAACTTCTCGGACCTTCTGCTGCTTTCTCCTCCGTGCTTCCTCTTGAGGGAATCTCCTGTGCCGAAGTTGCCCGTGACTTGATTCATCAATGCTTCATCAAGGCAGTATCCCTTTGTCAGCAACCAGTTTGAAGTATTCACCAGAACAGCGCCAGACCTTTCCTCAATCGTATGGCAGCCCCCTACGTTATCCTGAAGTACGGCTCTATCTCCTCCCATTTGATGGTAAGTGTCAAGTAACACATTCCCATCATCTTTAAGATCCGCAGGTATCCGCGCTAGTCCAAAGTCGAACACTTGCCGTGCTGATAGCCTGCTGAAATCCTTCTTTCTAACCTCGTACTCACTTTTGCACTTCATCCAGAAATCCTCTAATGAAGGCACATGTGCGTACTCCTGGGAGATCGTCTTCCTGGCTACTCCAAATGGATCGAAGTTCAGCCGTGCCGGGAAGAACTCTTGCTCATACTCGGATAACATCTCCGTCTCCATCCCTCGAGCTCTATGAATGCTCTGGCAGCTATAATGTCCCACAGTGATCGGGAAGAAGCCCGTAGACTTGTGCCGTTTCGACTGAAGGTCGTGTATCTCCACAAGTTGTCTGCTCAGCTCCATGGTGATCAATCTATCATTCGGATATCTGGGCAGCTTAACCGGTTCTCCAGAAAAGCCAGTAACCCTGAGGTATGTGAAATCTGCAAACTGAATGAATAGACTGCCAATTCTGGATACAGCTTCCCACGCTTCCTTGCTCACCCTGTTGGCCTTTAGGTCCCTGTCTAGCCTGCAAATGAATTCGTAGAAGAATCCATCATTGACCACTTTGAAATCTTTCTCGCACATGCAGGTACAGTAAGCTGTGGGTAGCACTCGAAAATGGGGTCCTTAGAAAGAACGCCACATCTATCCAGCTTGGAGAAGATGCCTTGTGAAGCTGCAGCGTACACCAAGTAGGAAGTCATTTTGAAGCTGAAAGTACGCTTCACGTTCCGGAGTTGCTCACCAATGTTGTCGCTAATGATTTCCGACCAATTGATTATGGAATCAACCTTGTTGACTTCAATGGTCCTGATGAAAGCATACATCCATGTACGGAAAGTGTGAGCATTCGCCTCGCCATTTATCCTGCATAACAATTTGGCAATATCATCTACCTCCTGCACCAGATTGGACCGCGGAAGAGTTCTTGGGAACTTAGAAGGAGATCTGGGCTTCTTCATGTATCTGTTGTTCATTATGTTCACGCAGTCAACTCTATGCTTCTCCCACCTGCTGCCGGCATCCTGAATGCTAATGGAAGTCACCACCTTTCGAGCCGGAATCTTCAAACAATAATTGATGAACTCTGCGTCCAACCGAATTATTGTTTTCCCCGTAGCATCTCGCACTGATCTGGATGAAGGATGGTAAGACCTAGCACACTCCATAACGAACTCTGGCAACTGGGCTGTGTATGGAAAGGCTGCAGCTCGAATAATTCCACTGCTTTTAACTGCACGCATGAGTGAAGTCTTTCCTGCTCTGGATCTATCAATCAATTCGGAAAGAGGTTCCGGACCTAGATCTGTGTCTCCTATGTCTGCAAATTTGGAAGTGATGCATGACTCCGTTGTGCTTTCTTTTTCATCCCTCTTTGCCATGGCTTTGTCTATCTTTGTCTGAACAATTCTTTTTCTTCTTATTCGGCCGGAATTCTTCAAAACTGGTGCAGATCTGGATAATTCTTCAGATTCGGAGGATATATTCAATGTATTGGACATTGATTAAAGCTCCTTTTCTTTTGTAAAGCACCTGTAACGAATTCCTGCAATTAATTCAGACAAAGATGGCAACCGGAACATGAACAGTGAATTTTAATCATAAAAATCTGCATAATTCAAGCCTGCTGCCCCAAAAATTGATGTTTTGTTTGCATGCAAAGTGAGCATGAATTTTTCCAACTTCACCTGAGCACCTGTATCACTTATGCAAACAATTATCCAGACACAAATCAACTTCCTTCAACCTGTGCGCCAAAATTGGAAGCTTTTAGCATTGATTTCACCTTCTTTTGAGCAAAAATCCTCTTCAAATGGGGCGCACTTTTCCTCTGGGCTGCACTTCTTTACCTGTGAATTAATTAATTCATCCTTATGGCAGCCCCTGCTTATATAACCCTTGTGATTCTATAATTAATTAATGCCTTTGCTATTACTAGCAATTAATTAATTAATAAGCTTCACTCTTCAAATGGGGCGCCTATTTTGTGCATGCTTATGGCTGCCATTAAATAAATTAAATTTATTTAATTTTAGACTTCTGCTTCCAGTTAACTTAAGCTCACAGTATGCTTTGACCTTAGCCACTGAAAATAGGAATTAATTTAATCATTTAATACTTTAAAAAGTATTATTTCTCTCCCAAAAGGGGCGCACTTTTTGACATAAAGGGGCTGCCATTAAATAAATAAATTTATTTAATTTTAGAACAGTCTATTTTCAACCACCTTTTGTCCTTTAACCTTGTTGACTTTTCCACAAGCCTGGGCGCTTATTTTGGGTGAATAATTAATTAAATTAATCAATTTAAAGGTTGCCTTTACTTCTCCAAAGGGGGCACACTTTTTGACATAAAGAATTCTATTTTTAAGAATCACATGACAATGGGATTATTTACCCTGCAAGGCAGCCCTGAAAATCCCATGATTCACTTAAGTCATTTGACTTTCATAATGGGATTGTTTACCCTGCAAGGCAGGCAATAAAATCCCATGATTCACTTAAGTGATATTTCTTTTATTCCACAATGGGAATTTTTACCCTGCAAGGCAGGTAAGAAATTCCCGCCTGCCTGCTGCCTCTAATTTTCCCATTGTCACTTAAGTGGCGTTGCTTCCATGGGAAAAAGTACCCTGCTAGGCAGGTACAAAATTCCCACCTGCCTGCTGCTTCTAATTTTCCCATGATCCACTTCAATTCTTCTTTTTCCAAAAATGCGGCCAGCCTAAAAGAGGCTTTTTGGTGCACGACTTCGTCTTTTCCCAGTGAACCAGACCTCCGATGGCGACTTCCTTCTGGCATAACGTGCGTATATGATCTCCAGCTACTCCAGGCCAAGAATCAGGCCAAACCGGCAAAGGAATTGATCTAGAGAAATTTCACAAAAAACGAAACAGGAAAACACAAACACACAAAACGTTGCCAAAAGTCACAAATAAAGCCCAGAACTCATTCCTGGTTAAAACCCTACTGGTATATAGGAATAATGATATGCACGATCACAACAGAGTTAAACCGGAGCGCAAATTGCCTCAAACGGGGCTCAAAATAATTAAATACAAATTTCCCGCAGACAAATCCCGACGACAGAATATAACAATTTTGGGCATCTGGGTATTTGGCGAAAATGGCTAATATGGCTCTTTGGGAATATCTTGACGCAATACAAGAACTTTCTGGCAATAAAAACACAAAACGACCCATTATTTTAAAAGTACGAATTTTTTTTCGGATAGGGTAGTCACAGATTTCAGGATGAAATCTGGGGACACCAGTTCAGGAAAACAAACACAACACAAAAACAAACACAAAACAAGGAAAAACAAACAAAGTTTTATTTATGTACATACAGGTTTTACCCTGCTTTTCAGTTCTTGAACAACTTCAGATGCTGCCCGTTGAAAGGCAATGGTAACTCAATTCCATCTCGGTAGGCAAGGAAGAAAGTATCCATTCCTGCAGCTCTTTTGATCACGAAGGGCCCTTTCCAGAGTGAATCAAATTTGTCGTGCATGCCCTTCGGTTCATATCTCTTGTCCCACCAGAGTACCCAATCTCCAATCTCGAACTTTCCTTTCTCTGGCCTTCTTGTCAAGTACTCTGGGCAAGTCCTTATCAACTTCATCTGGTGGTGGCTCATCCTTTCTTCTCTCTGTGGCGGGTAAGTCTGCATCAACTTGCTCCGTTCCCAGATTTATTTGCTGCATTTTTGAGGAAGAACTATCACCATATTCTTTTTCTTCAGGTACTGATCATGCTTGTTGAAAGTTTCCACTAAGGAAACCAAACCCTTGGGTATTTTGTTACCTTTTGGTTGGACTATTCCACTATTGTCATCATAACCTGGATCAACTGTTTGTCCTGGTGGTGATTTACTCCCTTTAACGTACACTCTGTCAAAGCTGCCTTGTTTCATGAACATGCAGATGTTTGTTCAGGGACTTTGGGGTGATAGACCATCTCCACTTTATAGTTTCCTTGTCTGAATATGGACGGTGGTCTATCTGGATTCAATAGTGCAGCTGTGACTGCCAAAGAATCTGCCTTGGAGTTTTGATTTATTAGAATGAAGTCAATAGAGAAGGCTGCAAAATCGAATGTGGCAGAAAGCACTTTATCTCTGTAATGCTCCAGCTTATTTCTTTTGACTTGACTTTGCCCTCAAACCTGCTTTATTAGAAGTTCAGAATCTCCTTGTGCTTTGAGAAGCTTTACTCCTTTATTTTTAGCTTGCTCCAATCCTAACAACAAGGCTTCGTACTCCGTCGTATTATTGGTGTTCTCGAACATCAACTTGTGGGAGTATGGAAATACCTCATGATCTGTAGTTATTAGTAGAGCGCCAACTCCTGATCCAAAAAAACAACATGTGCCTTTAAACTCCAGAGTCCAAACTTTTTCTTCTTCTTTTGCTCTTCTCTGGAATGCCTTTTCCATTTCTGGCTCTTCTTTTGCTGGCTTGAGTTCTGGTTGAAGTTCTTGCTTTGGAACGCCTTTATCCATTTCCAAGAAGTAGACCCCCTGGTCAGATTCCTAAAAAAGAATCTGAGATCTAGGATCCTCAGATTTTGTAACCGTGTACCTGGATTTCTTTTCCGGCTCCAGCTTATGGTTAATTCCTTTGATTGGTATGTGCGCACAAAACCAATCCATCTTGACTTCTCCACCCAGCTTTTTACAGAAATTTCTACTCAACAGCATGCCATAAGAGACTGAGATGTCTGCTACAAGGAGATAGTCATTTTCAGTCTTTTGTCTGGAAAAGAAGCAAGTACTGCCTGTGCATCTTTGATTTGCCCCACAAGAGGAACTTGCCTTTCATTGAATAGCATCTTCCGATGGTTTTTGTCAATGTGAGACCTAAGGCATCAACAACTTTGGCAGGCATGACGTTGTAGAAGCCCCAAAGTCCAAAATGCAATTGCTCAATTTGTATCCGTTGATAAGCAATGATACATAAAATGGCTTAATCCTTTCTGTTGTAGCAGGAGAAGAAGTAGAAGGAGAAGAACTTGCAGCCGCATTATTTGAAGGAGTAATCTTTGGACTTGACAAGATACCCCGTGAAGTATTATTTGTTGGGCTGGGACCGTTACTTTGCACATATTTGACCAATCTATTTAGCTGATCAAAAAATGCCCTCAAATACTTAGCTTCTGACATTTGGACCTTGGTCTTCTTGATGTGATCAATGATGTCAAAAACTTGACTTGCTTTCAGCCGGATGTGTGTTGGCCCCAGATTTCATCCTGAAATCTGTGACTACCCTATCCGAAAAAATTTCGTACTTTTAAAATAATGGGTCGTTTTGTGTTTTTATTGCCAGAAAGTTCTTGTATTGCGTCAAGATATTCCCAAAGAGCCATATTAGCCATTTTCGCCAAATACCCAGATGCCCAAAATTGTTATATTCTGTCGTCGGGATTTGTCTGCGGGAAATTTGTATTTAATTATTTTGAGCCCCGTTTGAGACAATTTGTGCTCTGGTTTAACTCTGTTGTGATCGTACATATCGTTATTCCTATATACCAGAAGGGTTTTAACTAGGAATAAGTTCTGGGCTTTATTTGTGACTTTTGGCAATTTTTTGTGTTTTTGTGTTTTCCCGTTTCGTTTTCTGTGAAATTTCTCTAGATCAATTCCTTTGCCGGTTTGGCCTGATTCTTGGCCTGGAGTAACTGGGGATCATATACGCACGTTATGCCAGAAGGAAGTCGCCATCGGAGGTCTGGTTCACTGGGAAAAGACGAAGTCGTGCACCAAAAAGCCTCTTCTGGGCTGGCCGCATTTTTGGAAAAACAAAGAATTGAAGTGGATAATGGGAAAATTAGAAGCAGCAGGCAGGTGGGAATTTTGTACCTGCCTAGCAGGGTACTTTTTCCCATGATAGAAAAGCCACTTAAGTGACAATGGGAAAATTAGAGGCAGCAGGCAGGCAGGAATTTCTTACCTACCTTGCAGGGTAAAAATTCCCATTGTGGAATAAAAGAAATATCACTTAAGTGAATCATGGGATTTTATTGCCTGCCTTGCAGGGTAAATAATCCCATTATGAAAGTCAAGTGACTTAAGTGAATCATGGGATTTTCAGGGCTGCCTTGCAGGGTAAAAAATCCCATTGTCATGTGATTCTTAAAAATAGAATTCTTTATGTCAAAAAGTGCGCCCCCTTTGGAGAAGTAAAGGCAGCCTTTAAATTGATTAATTTAATTAATTATTCACCCAAAATAGGCGCCCAGGCTTGTGGAAAAGTCAACAAAGGCAAAGGACAAAAGGTGGTTGAAAATAGATTGCTCTAAAATTAAATAAATTAATTTATTTAATGGCAGCCCCTTCATGTCAAAAAGTGTGCCCCTTTTGGGAGAAAGATAATACTTTTTAAAGTATTAAATGATTAAATTAATTTCTATTTTCAGTGGCTAAGGTTAAAGCACACTGTGAAGCTTAAGTGGAGTGAAGAGTGGATGATTAAATTGATTAAATTTAATTTATTGGATGGTTGTCCTTAAACATGCAATTTTAGCACACCAGTTAAAGAGAAAAGCATGATTTTTAATTAATTAATTGCCAGGAATAGGAGGGGCAATTATTAATTATAGAATTATGAGGGTTATATAAGCATGGGCTGCCATAAGGATGAATTAATTAATTCACAGGTAAAGAAGTGCAGCCCAGATAAAAAGTGCGCCCCATTTGAAGAGGATTTTTGCTCAAAAGAAGGTGAAATCAAGGCTAAAAGCTTCCAATTTTGGCGCATGCATTGAAGGAGGTTGATTTGTGTCTGGATAATTGTTTGCATAAGTGATACAGGTGCTCAGGTGAAGTTGGAAAAATTCATGCTCACTTTGCATGCAAATAAAACATCAATTTTTGGGGCAGCAGGCTTGAATTATGCAGATTTTTATGATTAAAATTCACTGTTCATGTTCCGGTTGCCATCTTTGTCTGAATTAATTGCAGGAATTCATTACAGGTGCTTTACAAAAGAAAAGGAGCTTTAATCAATGTCCAATACATTGAATATATCCTCCGAATCTGAAGAATTATCCAGATCTGCACCAGTTTTGAAGAATTCCGGCCAAATAAGAAGAAAAAGAATTGTTCAGACAAAGATAGACAAAGCCATGGCAAAGAGGGATGAAAAAGAAAGCACAACGGAGTCATGCATCACTTCTAAATTTGCAGACATTGGAGACACAGATCTAGGTCCAGAACCTCTTTCCGAATTGATTGACAGATCCAGAGCTGGAAAGACTTCCCTCATGCGTGCAGTCAAAAGCAGTGGAATCATTCGAGCTGCAGCATTTCCATTCACATCCCAGCTGCCAGAATTCGTCATGGAGTGTGCTAGATCCAGATCCAGATTCAGATCCATAATTGCAAAGGCTTCATCCTCTTGTTTCAAATGCAGCCCGTGAAGAAGTCAGTGCGTGGAAAATTCCTTCCAGGATCTTGTGCATGTGCTCCCAATCTTCCAGTTGAAGCCTTCATTGAAGTTGCATTCACCCGGAGTGCTTTCCAGAATTTTTAATTGTTCATATGCAATTAAAAATAAAGAGTTATTTACGGCAAACATTGCACTGATGCATGTACTGGAGAAGAACTGCAAAAGCTTCAAGGATAAAAGAGAAGACAAGGCGAAGGCAAAATTCCAGCCGCTTCCAATCCAGCTTGTTGTTTCCAGATCAGCTGTTTCCAGATCCAGCTTGTTTCCAATTCCAGTTGTTTCCAATTCCAGCTTGCTTCCAGATCCAGCTACTCCCAGATCCAGCTACTCCCAGATCCAGTTTGGTGAGAATCAAAGGCAAAAGAATCAGCTGCATGCAGACATGAAAAAGGACAAGACTGCAACTTTCCTCTTTCTTCTTCTTTCCTCCGACAAAGTAATTGAGCGATCAATTAAATTATACAACTTAAGTGATTGGTTTAAAAGCCATTACTTGAAGAAGTCAACTACTTGGAGATAGGTGGCAGACGTGCAAAATAGAAGGTTCTATTTTCAGTTGCAAATCATACATGTCATGCAAAGAGGAATTCCAGGAGGGAGATTGCCAGTTGTTTCCTTTCCGACTTCCACATGTGCCAGTTCAACTAAAAGCTTCCGACTTGTAATTGCCCCTCTACATTCTATAAGTAGAGGAAGAACCTTCGGGTTAATGATCAGAATTTGTAAGCAGCAACCTTGTGTTCCAGACTTTGTGCTGAAACCCTTGAGAGCCACTTGAAGCAAAGGAATATACAGGAGCAGATTTCCGGAGAACTTTGTGTCACGGTGTATTGTGTTTCTTGCTTTTTATCTTAGATCTTTTAATAAACTTTGTGTTATTTCAGATCTAGATCTAGAGCTACCTTTGCTTAGAATTCTGTGTTTATATCTATTGGTTTCTTCTATGTGCATGCAATCAACTCTGCTATCTATTGATTGGGATGCACATCTTCCCCATTTCTTCTCTGTGTTTATATAATTCCCTTTCCCTTCTTCTATAAATATTTCCTTTCTTTAAACAGCTGCTTACTTGCTGCAGAACTGTTCAGTTATGGTTCATGAACTGAGTAGTTAAAGTAAAACCCCATTTAGATATTAGCATACTTTAATTGACAAATCTGACACGGGAGCCTCACCGGTAAATGAGGGAGATTTATCTCATGACTGCCTAGGTTTTGTGCTATGAAGGGGGGGAAACTTTTTTGCAGATCAGTTAAGTAGAGAAATTTTTTTAGCATGTTTTCCCGCAACTGTTTTTGTTTTGTTTTATTTCTTTTTGCCATCAGGTTTGTGTTTTGGTTTAGATTCTCCGACAATTACCGTAGCCCTATCCATTCTTCCCGCCAGACCTTTCACCAGGCCTAGGGTTTTGAAAAGCAAAGTATCCAATATTTTTAATGGGCACTACATTGTCTCAAAGGAGATCAGAGCTCATGGGATTCTTTCAAAAGATTGCAAGAAGTCGCTTGGTCCAATAAAGGTGCAAAAATGGATTATCCTCAACAAGAAACACCATTGCCATCAATGCGTAGAGCTCGAGAAAACATGCACTTTTAGAGAAAACGACACCTAAAATGGAGCCACGGAGTGAAAGTTATGGCACTTGCAAGTTTTTGCTGCTAAATCTTCGATGGACCCTTTCCAAAAATGGAAAATTTTATTCTGCACTTACAGGGTGAAATTTTCATTCTACTGAAAATTCAAAAATGGAAATAAAATGCTGCTGATGAGTTTTCATACGGCTTTAAAAGCAGAAGTCAGGGCAAATGATCATTGAACTTTGGCTTTTAATCATGCAAAGAACTTTTGTGGGAAAGTAATTTCTTCCTGGAGTCGCACTTTTGGAAAGAAGTTTTCTTCCATGGAAGTTGTATTTTTTGGAAAGATGGTTTTTAAGTTGCTCCCAATGGAGATTTTGGCGCTACCTGGAAAGTGAAAAATTCCCATGATGGAAGTCAAGTCACTTAAGTTAGACAATGGGAATTTTGGTGGTGGCAGGCAGGTGGGAAAAAGTGCGCCTGCCTGGAAGAATAATAATGCTTTTTCCCAGTCATTAAAGTCAAATCACTTAATGCCAATGGGATTTTCAGTGTATGTGGTCAAGCATAGGTGGGAATTTTAAGTGAACCTGGCAGTAGTTGCTTATATTCCCATTTCATTTATTTAAGTGGCAAATCACTTAAGTCTTGCACAAAATAGGCGAATTTTGTAGTGAAAGGCGAAATTAGCATTAATTCTAAATTAATTGCCAAGGAATAGGAGAGGCAATTTAGTATTAATTATAGAATGATGAAATTATAGTAAGATTGGGCTGCCATAATGATGAATTAATTGGCTTCTTTAGGCAAAGGAAGTGCAGCCATGGCAGGTTGTTTTGACCCATCATTAAAGAGGAATTTTGCTCAAAGAAGTTGATAATTGGCACTGCCATGGAAGCACTTCAAAATTTGGCACCTAGGTTTGAAGGAGCTTGATTTAATTTTGAATTAATTTCTGGCATATTGGTACAGTGTGACCCAGGTGCACAAGTGAATGAAAATAATTTTGTTTAGGGACTTAAACATTGCATGCAAGCAAAACCTTTTGGCAACAGGGCTTTATATGCAGATTTTTATGATAAAAATTAAGTGTTCATGCTTCGGATTCCGTTTTTGTCTGAATTAACTGCAGGTATTCATTATAGGTGCTTATTTAATTGCAAGAAAGAGCTTAAATCAATGTCAGACACATTGAATATATCCTCGAATCTGAAGAAGTTCTCAGATCTGCACCAATTGTAAAGAATTCTCGGCTGAATAAAAAGAAAAAGAGTTGCTTAGTTCAAAGATTGCTTCTGGCCATGGCGAAATCATGATGAAAGAAAAGGATCAGCAGAATCATGCAAGTTTCCAGATCCAGATCCATAATTGCAAAGGATTAATCCTCTTGTTTCTAATGCAGCCCGTGTAGATGTCAGTGCGTGGAAAATTCCTTATAGGATCTTGTGCATGTGCTCCCAATCTTCCAGTTGAAGCCTTCATTGAATTTTTGTATTTTCCTTCACCCGGAGTGCTTTCTAGAATTTAAAATTGCTCATATGCAATTAAAAATAAAAAAGATGAGTTATTTACAACAAGCATTTTATTAGATGCATGTACTGGAAAAGAATTGCAAAAGCTTCAAGGATAAGAGGAGAAGACAAGTTAAAGGCAACACTCGCAACAAAATCACAGATCCAGCTGCTTTCAGATCCAGTTTGGTGAGAATCAAAGGCAAATTAACAACAGTATGGTGAGCATCTCAATTCAAGGGAAAAAGAATCAACTGCATGCATACAATATGCAGAAAAGAAGAACAAGACTGCTAATTTCTTTTCCTCTTTCTTCTTCTTTCTCTTATTTTCTCCGACAAAGTAATTGAGCAATCAATTAAATTATAAAACTTAAGTGATTGGTTTAAAAGCCAATTACTGGAAGAAGTCAATTACTTGGAAATAGGTGGCAGACATGCAAAATAGAAGGTTCTATTTTCAGTTGCAAATCATGCATGTCATGCAAAGAGGAATTCCAGGAGGAAGATTGCCAGTTGTTTCCTTTACATACTTCCACATGCGTCAGTTCATTAAAAGCTTCCTATTTGTAATTGCCCCTCTATACACTATAAATAGAGGAAGAACCTTACGGGTTAAAAAGATGATCAGAATTTGTAAGCAGCATTCTTGTGTTTCAGACTTTGTGCTGAAACCCTTGATAGTCTATTTGAAGCAAAGGAATGAATAAAGGAGCAGATTTCTGGAGAACTTTGTGTCACGGTGCATTTTGTTTCTAACTTTTATGTCTTAGATCTACTTGGATAAACTTTGTGTTATCTCTAGATCTAGATTAGAAGCTTTCTTTTCCTTATAATTCTGTGTGTTAGATATCTGTTTATTTCTGTCTATGTGCATGCAGACCAACTCTGTAATCTATTGATTGGGTTGCACATCTTCCCTCTTTCTTTCTTCTTTTAAATTCCATTTCCTTTCCCCCTTCATACAATATTTCCTTTCATAAACAAGCTGCTTACTTGCTGCAAAACTATACAGCTATGGTTCATGAGCTGCATGGAATTAAAGTAAAACCCCAAAATAGATATTAGCATATTTAATTGATAAAATTTTACATGGGAGCCTCACCAGTAAATGAGGGAGATTTATCTCATGACTACCTAGGTTTTCAGCTATGCAGAAAATCTAGCCAACAGGATATGTATTGCACTTGGTGCTTTAATTGTTGCTATATTACACTTCCTTACATGGTATATACATGAGAAAGTTAAATTGCATATATTGTCTCATTAAACCTTGTATGGAATCTTTAAAATACATTGTTTTCATCCAAGGAACGTATTACCATATTATGTATTTTTTAGTAAACCGGTTCAATAGGAACTGATAAATCGGTCTGAAATTCCAGTTTGAGTACATGGTCCGACCCTTGGCTGGTTCTGAGTCTGACTTCCATGGACTATTAAAACATAATGCCTTTATGATGCAAACTTGCCCAAATGTAAAAAATTTGGGTTACTAAGATACATTTACGCTAATGTGACCTCCTTGGCGAGATCAAAACCAATGATTGCTTTAAAGCTCAAGGACTGAAATTGGATTCCGTAAACCCAAAATTATGCTAAAAATTAGGGCTGTTAACGGATTTGTCTATACCATCAATGATTGCTTTGATAAAGACTGAATCCAATGGCTAATATCATTGTTCAAGGGTGGAAAAACCAGAATCTAGAACTTAGCAAGTTTTCTTTTCACTTGCGGAATCAATTAGTGTTGACGAACAACCCTAAACTCCCTCTAGATCCATAGTTTTAAAAATTTTCACTGTCAAATAGAACCAAACATACAAAGTGACACAATTTCCTGCTGAACAAAAACATATGTAAGAAAGCAGAAAAACAATTTCCAAGAAAAAGAACTGATTTAGTTGGAATATTGATTTTTGCTTTCTTCAAAGCCTCAATACACTGCAAAAACTTTGCAAAAAACGAAACTTTGATACAATTTGAAATGAAAATACTATACTGTAAAGGAAGTTTTCTAACAATAGATCACCAATTCTACCGATCACATGAGCAAATTAACAACAATTACTCACAAATACATGAGCAAAATAGAATATATTCATGCAATATAAATGAAATGAAGAGCGAAATTTTGATGAGATATGATTCAGCCACTTCAAGGAGACAACCTTCACAATGCGTACAATAAGAACAAAATTTGTAATATGGTGATTCAATACTGGACACTACCTCCTCTATATACCCTAATTAGTGCTACAAAGATTCCATAAGCTGACTACTCCTACCAATATCCAAATAGAGAAATTATCCATATGACTAAGTCTAAGATGCTATGTGCACTCTTAAGTCTGGTCTACACATATTTGAAGACCCCTATGGGATAAGTGCGTAGCATCTTCTACTGATTTCCATTCAGGTTCAATCTCCAAATGACTTGCTTAGTATGCCCCTTAATTTAAATATCATGCAAAATTGATGTAGAAGCCTTGAAACCTTGAACAAATTCAGATACCCGGAACACTAATTTTCTTAACTTCTAATTTGGTTGATTCGCTTGCTTGTCTATCTTGCCATTTGAGATGGGTTTGGTCAATGAACCAAACTGAGATTTTTTTGGTGTCAAATTGAAGAAAATTTCAACCATGGCCATATTTGTTATGTGTATTGTTGTTACAAGGACAAATTTGATCATGTGATTGAATCCGCCAAGTGTGAATAAGGACGGGCTTAGTTTGGCACCAGTCTGTACATCTTTGTCTTTCATATTATAAAAATACAGGGAGTCAAACTGTCTTTGTGTTAATCGTATTAAAAGAATTACAGGGAAGGAAGACTACCTTCTTGGGGGTCTATCCTCCTTTTGAGGTGTCCCAAACACTTGTACATTTTTCCTTGGTCATTTACAAATGTCATGAAGAGAACATGAGATCCATGAATTCTAGGTGTTCTAGGGGTCATGAACAAACCATGCACCAAGTGGTCTAATGCTTTACTTAAACAGAGTTACATAAATGGCAGCTTGTAATATTTGCAAATCAATCCATTTTAGATTAGTCGAGGAAATATTATCCTTTGCTCTATATTTTTTAAGGCATCTTTTTTCATGCCCCATGTGTCTATTTTCTAAGGTTGCATGACAGTCTAAATATGATCCAACTTGTGTTTTGTATGTGATAATACCGAAATTAGATAGGATATAGCTCCCAGAGGAGACTCCATGGCGAGAGAGAGGTGAGAGATAGAGGAGTGGCTAGATTCGGAGAGGGAGAGATTTAGGAGTTATGTCCATGATATAAACTCATTAAGTGCACAATAGAAAATTAGCAAAGTGAATCAGGGTGAACCAGGGAAGTAGCTGCCAAAAAATTGATTTTTTGTTCTCATCACAATAGGTTAAGTAGATTTTTAAGGATGGGTATGTGGGCTCCATTTGGATAAGGCCAAACACATGCAAGCTACCCCAAAACTAGGGATGCAAAATTACACATCATTTAGTCTAACTTATATGCAATAAGCATAAAGGCCCTAATGAAATTAGTTTAAGTGCATGGATAATTACAATGATAAAAGATAATTACATTTTTGAGGATATTAATTTAACATAAAACAAAATACCACACATAAAATAGACAATGGATGGATCAATGTGTGTCATACTCTCTCATCATTACATTCACTCAACATCAATTTATAATACAATAGTGGATGACAACCCAAACCTTTGGTTACATACTTGGTTGACACCATACCAAACCAAATTGCATAAGGATAACATGGTGCAAAGGTGTCGAGAGCTCTTCAGAGAGTGCATAGAAGTCATTGCACAAGAAGGAGCATAAAGGAAGAAGGCAAGAGTTGGGCTAAGGCATTACAGCTGCATGCATATGGAACGATGCAAGAGTATGAACATGTATTGCAAACAAAGAGAAGCACAAAATAGGAAGCATGCGTGAGGCTTAGCAAGTAGATAGGGGCGCATGGGAAGAGATTTGTGGGGAGGACACCAAGAGGAGGTAAAGATCTATTGTTCTAATTTGGAAGTATAAGGCAAGAGATGTGCATGAGGATGTTGTGCCAGAAGCGTAGCATGCACAAGGGCATGAATATGAGTGCAAAGACAACATGGAAGATGGAAGAAGCTAAGGATGAAGGATGAACCCAAGGTGAAGGTTGCACATGGAATGGAATTTGTACCTTACGACAGTTGCGCAAAGACAAGGCGCATGAAAATCTCATGGAAGCCGTTGGCTTGGAAAAACTAAGTTTTGCATAGAGGTTGAGACATCAAGGCATCTATTGAAGGCAATCAAGAGGAAGACAAGGCTTGAGTTTGAGACTCTCCTAGGAATTGATGTCTGTCCATCTTTATAATGTGTGCAAGGGCTGCACAAGAATTGTGCACATAACACAAATATGAGTTGATCGTTGGGACTCTGTACAGAATCTTGGGACTAACCAAGATGCAATAAGATAAACTGTTAGAAACACGTGGTACACAGAGATTGGATACATGAATCCCCAAATCTGACATGGACTTGGCGTGGAAGGCAAACAAAGGATCTGATTTCTAAAAATCGAATCTTTGACAAGGTAGGATTGATAGGTTACGCGGATCTAATACGGGGAGATCTTGAGGAGATAAACTATAGGGAAATTTGTGGGGAGAAGTCAGTTAGTTGGGGGGAAGAGTTGAGAACCGAAGTTGGAGGAGAGTATCACCATGGAATGCCATCGAACGAGAGGACATCTAAACTAGAGGACAAAAGGTCAAGCCGAAGAGAAGGACTTTCATGACCTTGAATTTAAGGTGCTTGTGAGAGCAAGGAGCTAGAAGCTTGAGAGATCGATAAATCTAGTCCTAAGGACTGGATAACGAGGATAATGGAGAGCTAATGTGATGAGGTCCTTGGGCATTTTCCAACTTTGTCTTGGCCATTCTCTTATGTGATCTTTTAGTTTGTAGATGAGCCGCTTGTTTACCGCCATTTTTTGGCTTGAGGAGTGGAATCAACAATTTTGCTTGGAAAATGCTTGTCTAGGACTAGACAACATGTTGGGCCCTTCTTCCTTGGATCCTCCACAAAGCTTTGTACCTCAGATGAGGGTGACCTTGCTGGGTGCTTGGAAGTGGTGTATGGAGCCAGTATGGAAGGTGGTTCCCTCCTATGTTGCGTGTGGAACTGTTTGTGTGTTTTGACAATGGTCGAGGGTCTTTTTATAGTTTTTAAAAGGAGTTTAGGGTTGATTTTTTAATGTCATTATGTGTTTTTAGTGTTTAGGTTGATTGTGTCAACCAAAAAAATATAAAAACATTTTTTATACACAAGAATGCTACTTTTGACAAGTACGTCCCAGGTACGTCTGGGATGTACCCGAACCGTACCTATATCCGGTACGTACCAGGTAGGATATGCAAGGGTCAAGGTCGTTATCGGTGCTTCGCAGGGTTCAACTATAAGGCCTTAGGCATGCCTAACTGTGGATGAATGAAGTTCAATGGAAATAACTTTTGGGACCTTAATATGGTTAAGGCTGTTGCTAGGATAGTAGCAAGGGCTGAAACTGAAAATTTAGGAAATTAGCACAAATCCCAAAGATATCAAATCTGATTTCTAAATTAGCAGACTGAAAATAAACCCAGATTTTGGACAGCGAACAGATTTTTGGAACAGCGGTATGAAAAGCTCACAATTTCACCAAAATATCATTCAACAAACATCCAAAATTTTTATAAATCTTTTAGAGATATTTTAAACAATTTTCAACCCCAAAAATATGCTATTGCACAGCTGAAAAATTAAATAAAACCACAGAAGTACAGCTCCAAAATAATTATGAAAAGAGGGTTTAGAAACCCCAAACTTCACAACAAAAGTAGATTCCAGCTTTATAAATTATGAGGAAGACAAATATGAACTCAAATCAAATTTCCGTGCCCTAGATGACACCAAACTTCACCAATGCAAGTCGCTCCACAAGGGAGAGACTCAACAATGCCTATAAAAATCTGATTATGTCTTCTCTCCAAATCTGAAATATGTCTTCAAGCCATCAAGGAAGGAGGGTTTCCGTCCCCAACCAACCACTAGAAGGGTTTTCATCCTTCTAGGAAGATGCCACACACTTGGATTTCCACCCAAGAGTGGAAGAACAATGAGCAACCAGCCCACAAGTCCAAATAGAGAAAATGCGCCAATGATAGATGATGCAAATGAGCTCTCTAACCTTTCTTTATATCCTCTCTTTGGCGCCAAAGCCCCAAAAGGACAAGGGCAACCCATATAAGTTCTTTTTAATCTTTTAATTGGCTTCATTAAAGCTCCAAACCCAGCCGACCTGCTAAAGCAAAAACACACTAAAAAATAAACATTAAAAATTAGAAAATAAATGCAAAGGAAGCTCAATTCCTTTTCCCAACTCTTCTACTTCGTTGCCATGGAAAAGGGGATGGCAAGAAGTCCAAAATCAGGTCCTTAAGTGGGAAAAAGGGACATTACAGTCCTCCCTTCCCAAAATTGTTTGTCCCCAAGCAATTGCAATTGTGGATGTTCTCCAATATTTTTGCACTTTCCCATATGTAGCATCCTCAAGGGGTAATCCCTTCCAACGAACCAAATATTTCTTGATACTTAAATTCCTTAATTTCTTTTCACGAACCTCTAAGATATGTTCAGGTATTAGAACCAACTTGCCCTCTTCATCCAATGGTGGCAACTCATGTGAAGGAGTAAGGTGTTGTCCAAGTGCCTTTTTGAGGCATGAGACATGAAAAACATTATGTATTTTGCTATTTTCCGGAAGTTCAAGTTCATATGCAACCTTTCCCACCTTTCTCTTTACCTTATAAGGACCATAAATGCAAGGTTTCAACTTTTCTGCACCCTTTTGTTTGATGGAAGATTGCCTATAGGGCTGCAACCTTAAAAATACCATGTCTCCCACTTCAAATGTCCTCTCTTTCCTATGCTGATCTGCATATAACTTCTGCTGATTTTGGGCACGTAGAAGGTTTTCCTTGAGCTCTTTTAAGATATCTTGACTTCGCTGAATTAAATCTTGAGCCTTAGGCACTCTACTATCTGTCATAACCGAATCAATGAAAGAGGGAGCGTCATAACCATACAAAGCTTTAAAAGGAGACATACCAATGGATGTTTGGAAGGTGGTGTTGTAACAAAACTCAGCCATGTATAGCCACTTAATCCATGCTAACTGTTGCCCATCAATGTAGTTCCGTAGATATCCTTCCACCCATTTATTGACTATTTCAGTTTGCCCATCCGTTTGGGGATGGTAGCTAGTGCTAGGAGTGAGTTGGGTGCCTACCAATTGAAACAACTCTTGCCAAAACATGCTCATGAACCTGCTGTCCCTATCACTCACAATATCCTTGGGCAGCCCATGAAGTCTAAATATTTCTTTGAAAAACACATCAGCCACTATAGGAGCATTATATTTAGCTGGGAAGTGGGCAAAAATGAGCATACTTAGTGGGTCTATCAACCACTACATATAAGCAATTCTTACCTTGTACCACAGGCAGCTCTATGATGAAGTCCATAGAGATGCTCTCCCATTTTTGAGTGGGAATGGGAAGAGGTTGTAGGAGACCTGCTGGAAATGTGTGTTCTGCCTTGTTTTGTTGGCATGTAAGGCATTCCCGAATGTATTGGAGCACTTCCCCTTTAAGACCCTTCCAATAGAATCTTTCCCTCACTTGCTTATATGTCTTAAAGTAACCTGGATGACCAGCTGATGGGTCATCATGAACAACCCTCAAAATTTTATTCTTCACCTTCGATTCGGGCACCAAATAGACTCGGTTTTTGTAAAGAATAAGCCCATCCATCACCTTGTACCTTTCATCACTTATTTCTCCTTCAAAAACAACATTAGCAAACTTGTTCTTGACATACTCAGCTGTAATTAATGACTTCCAATCTGCTGTAATCTTAGATAAAGAGAAAAAATGTGACTCCCATGACAAAGTATCTTCTACCAAATAATTAACTTGGGGTGTTTCCGGAAGCATACCTTGCAAAGTAATCTTTTTACCTTTGTCCATGAAACTTATTTCCATGCTTTGATAATTGAAAGTGAGCTCTCCCAATGAATGCAACCATTGGACTCCAAGCACGATGCCCATATCAGCCATGTTAATTAAATAGAAATCAGCATATACCTCATATTGCTCTAATGAAACATGGAGTTGAGAACACCTCTTGGTACATGGCATAGAGTGACCATCTACTATCTTTACGGTGAACCCTTTGAAGTCTTCAACCTTCAATTTCAAGTTGGCCACCAAGCATGCATCTATGAAGTTGTGAGTGGCTCCCCCATCAATCAAAATGGTGACTTCGTGCATGTAGATTACCCTTCATATGAAATGAATTGTAACTAGGTACTCCCTTCAAAGTAGCAAGAGTGCTATCAACCCTTTTCCGGATCCTCTTCCGGCATACTATCATGCTTAGCTTCATCAACATTGTTTTCATCATCATCACAATCAAAAAATACTTCAATGTAATGCACTTTACCTTTTCCCAAACAGTGATGCCCTGGTGTCCATGGATCCTTGCATGAGAAGCACAAATTCTTCCTTTGAAGCTCGTTTCTAGATTCTTTTTCATTGCTGGTTTTGGGCAGCTCCATGTGAGTACTTGGCATCTTTTGGGGTGGCCTCCTTGGCTGGTCCAAGGGAGGGTTTCTAGGCTGTCTAGTGGGTTGTCCTCCACTCGAATTTCCCTTGGAAAGACTGTTGTTCGCTGCTGTTTTTGGAGCAGCACCTTCAAGATCTAAAGCCTTCTTGATTGCCTCTTGAAGAGTCAAGGGATCAAAGGCTCGAACCAAACCCTTGAGGGGCTCAATCAAACCTTCAATGAAAAGCACTACAAGCCTTCTTTCTAAAACATCCGTGATCATAAGGGAAAGCCTCTGAAACTCAGTCACATATTCCTCCACCGTGCCTTGTCTCAAATGAGCAAGCTCACGAAAGTGAACTTCCGGATCAATTCTATCAAATCGATCAATGAGTCTTTGACAAAAATCATCATAGGAATGAATCTCATTATGCCCTTGTGTCACTAACCCATGAAACCACCATTCATGAGCAATTCCTTCAAGATGCAAGGTAGCAAACTTGATAGCATCTTCATCCATCATGGGCTTCAAAGACAAATATGTATCCAACTTCTGAATCCAAGCCCTAGCTGTCCCTTTGGCTGATCCATCAAATGTGGAGAAAGTCATCTTCCCCAACACATTTTGTACCTCCTTTTGTGGCATATGATGTCTAGGCTCGGGCCTAGGTCTTCCTCTATTCACTCCAATGAATTCGGCGAGTGAAATAGCTTCACGAATCTCTCTTGGAAGAGCCATATACTCTTCATAGCTTGAGGCAATGTTTTGCCGTTTGGTTGAGGGCTTTGTTTCAACACCCGGAATAGCTTCTTCCCTTGGAAGAAAAGAAGGCCTGCCTTATAACAGATCCGTGGACTGATCCCATAAGTCGCCGTGCATTGTTAGCCCCAAATAAGATACCATCACCATTTTGAACCCTAGGTTCAATTATCCTTTGAAGAGATAGGGCAAGGAAGTCCATTGTGTCCGCTAATCTCTCTTGACCTGCAATCAACTTATCAAATTTGGCTTCTTGAGGATCTTGATTAGCCATATTGTCTTCTTCCCTTGGTTGATCTGCTTTTCCTTCTTCTTTGGTAGTATAGAAAACCCTTGTTGCCTTTTTCCATTGAAACCCTAGGCCTTTGAAGATCCATGCTCTGATACCACTGAAATATCCCTTTCAAGGGCTGAAACTGAAAATTAGGAAATTAGCACAAATCCCAAAGATATCAAATCAGATTTCTAAATCAGCAGACTGAAAATAAAACTCAGATTTTGGACAGCGATCAGATTTTTGGAACAACAGTATGAAAAGCTCACAATTTCACCAAAATATCATTCAACAATGCATCCACAATTTTTATAAACCTTTTAGAGATATTTTAGAACAATTTTCAACCCCAAAAATATGTACTAATGCTCTGCTGAAAAATTAAATAAAACCAGCAGAAGTACAACTCCAAAATAATTATGAAAAAAGGGTTTAGAAACCCCAAACTTACCAACAAAAAGTAGATTCCGGTTTTTGAAATTATGAGGAAGACAAATATGAACTCAAATGTGATTTCCGTGCCCTAGATGGTACCAAACCCTTCACTAATGCAAGACACTCCACAAGGGAGAGACTCAACAATGCCTCTAAAAATCTGATTATGTCTTCTCTCCAAATCTAAAATAAGTCTTCAAGCCAACAAGGAAGGAGGGTTTTCGTCCCCCAACCAACCACTAGAAGGGGTTTTCGTCCTTCTAGGAAGATGCCACACACTTGGATTGCCGCCCAAGAGTGGAAGAACAATGAGCTACCAGCCCACAAGTCCAAATAGAGAAAATGCGCCAATGTATGATGATGCAAATGAGCTCTCTAACCTTCCTTTATATCCTCTCTTTGGCGCCAAAGCCCCAAAAGGACAAGGCCGACCCATACAGCGTTCTTTTTAATTCTTTAATTGGCTTCATTAAAGCTTTAAACCCAATCGGCTTGCTAAAATCAAAAGCACACTAAAAAGAAACATTAAAAATTAGAAAATCAAATGCAAAGGAAGCTCAATTCCTTTTCCCAACTCTTCTACTTCGTTGCCATGGAAAAGGGGATGGCAAGAAGTCCAAATTCAGGTCCTTAAGTGGGAATTTGTTAAGTATACAAGTTTAATTTTTAAACTGTGGAAATCATTGTAGATCACAAAAATCTATGTTATGAAATTGTACCTTTTCTTTATCATTTACAAGCTGTTTTATTACAGTATTTAGAATGGATGCCTAACAATAGTTGGTAGATGTTGATGCTATCATTTCTGCGTCTTAGAAAACAAACAGGGTATAACTTCATAAAACAAGCATACATTGGAAAAATACAAGCTTATATCCTATCCGAGAAAACTCCATTCCCAAGAACCATATTTCTTTTGCACTTTAGTGAGTTTATATTTAAACATTCATTGGTATCAGCCAGGTACAAGAGTATCTGAACCAATATTCTGCAGGGATACATCCCTACCTTGTAGTCCCACATTGCTGTCCTCTCCTGCCTGTCACCTTGCTCTTTCCTTATTCAAATTTCATTTCTAGGATTCTGGGGGTACTTCTAGGTGTCCCCCACAAAAGGAGACTCGGTGGAACTTAGATCAGAACAGACCTCCAACTTCTAGGACCAAAATCCCTTCGTCAAGGGGTTCCTCCATGGAATTACTTTGTTGAAACTATGAGAAATTTTGTGCAGCTGTCACTGCATTCATCTATTCAGCATCTACCACTCTTTATGGGGATTTGCTTTAGTGCCTTATCCACGGGTAGAGCTTTGTAGTTCATCTTTTCTTGCGTCGAATCAGTTTGCTTCCACTGTATTTAACTATTCGAATTCCAAGGCTACTTAATTTATTATTAATATTGCCATTCTTATTTTCCATCTATTTTTCTACTGTAGTCATATTTATTTGAGGCTTTGCATCCAATATTTAGATGTTTTATAGAATTCAAAATTCGATATTTGCAGAAATTTTAATTGGCATGCAAACTCTATCTGTAGGGTATAATTAAATTGTCTTTTTATGAAATTGAATACATTCTGCATGGTGAGTGTTTCTTGAAATATGCTTCATATATCACACAATCTAGATGATTGGCTTGTGACAACATTTTGAAATTTCAGATTGGGATATTAGGTGCTTTTCAAGCCACTGAATTGGAATTATGGCCATGCAATATCACCGTGGTTGAGTTTTCTAAGATTAATGAACATAGTGATTACAAAGTTTCCTTTCAATAAAAGTTGATTCTTGTTGCATCCTTCACACTTCCCTTTTCTGACAACCATGAACTTTTTTATTGCCATTTCATTGGAAGCAAGTGGATGAGAAGACAGTTCAAGCAGTAAAGCTATTGAGTACCAAAAAATCAGAAGATGTATCAAGTTCATTGTATCTAGTGAATGAGGCTCTTTCAATGAGCCCACATTCTGAGAAATTGCTTGAATTGAAGGCCCAGGCTCTTTTATCAGTAAGTGATTTGTGTCAATTGTAGTCAAGTAGAGATCATGATGTAATTTTTTTTTGTGGTACAGGTATTTTCCAATTCTTTTCTTACTTACCTGTTCTAGTTTTAATTTCTGTGAGCATTTACATGCATTATTCCTGGCTTTATGTTCTATCTCTGTTTTATTCTTCCCAGTTGTGCAAGTATGAGGATGTGATACAAACATGTGAAGAAGGCTTGGCTTCTTTCAACCAGAATCATTACTGTGGCAAAAGTAGCAGTGAGAGCCAAATGAGCAATGCAGAAGCCTATGCGGGCCAATGTAATTGTCCCGTAAAGTTACGGTTGTGGCAAATGACTGGAAAAGCACAATTCTATTTGGGTAGACTTGATGAGGCACTTACTTCACTGTCGAAGTATGAGGAAGCAAATACCACTGTTGTAAAGTAAGAAATATGCACAACCTTGTGTTTTTGCTGTGCAATAGAATGCTTCTGTACACTCCATTTTGTTAGTTTAATGTGATATGTTATACTAAAAAACGTGTCTAAATGTTTAGAATTATGGGGTTTGTAGATCTTCTGGACAAAGAATGGAAACATTAGCACCATTGGTAGCTACCATCCGTGATCTCTTACACCATAAGGTATTTTCAGATCATCTACATTTTCTTGGGAGTAGGTAATTGTATAGGCCAATATTTTCTTGGTAGCATGGAATGTTTGATAAAACAAATTTACTATTGAGACGTAATGTTTCTATTGCAAGTTTGAGAGATCATTTGCTGAAAAAATTGTACGAAAACAGTAAGAAGTGATTTCAAACGATTATTTGATGATTGAAATTGCAGCTGAATGTTAAGTTGACTGTTTTATGCCTGCAGTTTTGAATTAGTTTAAGTAAAATTCTAATTTACAGCTGGAAATGGTTATTTCTATCTATGATTCCATCATAGGCAAAAGTTGACTTAAGAGAATAGGATTAAGCAAATACTACTGAGAGTGGTGGTGCCTGCATGTAAGCCACCAAATGTTAATAATCAAAATTCAATAGGTCTAGGCTAGAGGAAGACCATCATCAAATCTATCCAAAGATGAGTGTCCCTTGATATTCATTGCTGTAAGTCATCACTAATTTGGAACTTCAACCAGCTTCATCTTATCTGTCTAGCACAAACATTAATAAAACAATAATCTAATTGTAAATCAATGGTGCAAGAGTTACCTCATTTGAGCCTTGCATCAGCCATTGACCTCCAGTTCCAACCATGGCATATGAGCTAATCTCAACTGAGCATTTCCTTGACCATGCGAATGCGACTTACGTCAATTGATCACTAATATCATCAATTGCCCACAAGTTATTTCAACTGAGCCTCACATCAGTCAATTGACCATGAGTTACGTTAAGTGATCTCTTGATTCCATGCACAACCCATGAGTTTACCTCGATTGAGTCTTTGATTAGTCAACTGACAACACCTGAACTGACCCTTAACTCTGCTGATGGCCCATGAATGAACTCAACTGAGGGACTTGTAACACAAAAATATAACAACATTTATGGATGTATCAAACTTATTTTTGATTAAGTACGTCATGATCATTTGAATATGGCATATATTATCATCATTAAATGCATTCAGATGATTACCACATTTCAACTGTTCAACTAGTCAAAATATTGAATTTACATAGTCAAACAACAGAAGTTCAACCAATTCAGCAGTACTCGAACAACATTACGGTCTTCCTCAGTAGACTTTTTTATTCTGGTCGATGCACCCTTAAATGAGGTCGAACAGTGGTCAACATTCTAATCAATTGTCTTGGTTAACTACCACAGACTGGCTGATGTCACAGTCAAAGGCACTAACATCAGCAGTATGGTTTAAATTGGAGATCTTTCCATGAGCATGGCCATCTGGAAAGGGTGTTCCCTTCTTAGTCCCACGAGGCTTATCAGGAACATACAAAGCATTTGCAAACACAAAATTGTGAGAATGGTAACAACAAATCAGACAAACCTGTAGCTACAAAATAAGCAACTCTCAAAAAGTTAGGATACAGTGGAAGAACAAAAAGGAGAGAGCAAATCTTAAAAGGCATATGCAAGGAAAGACAAAAGGTCTTCTTCAGAAGCAGTTCAACCCTCCCAGCCAAACCCTTTTGCGGTTTTAGCAAATCTAGATATCAATGTCATGGATGGTGTTCAGTGCTTCCCAAAACCTCCATTATCCTGCAAGAACTTGTAAATCAGCCTGCAAAACAATGGTCAATATTCAAAGGTAAATCTTCACACCCTCTTGCCTTCACATCCAGTGAGAGCTGTGCTAAGCCATCTAGGAAAACAAAAAAATGTAGGAATTCTAATAGATCTGGTTCCAACCAATCTGCATGTCTGGTCTCCCACGAAAGCTAACACAATGCAGAAAAAGAGGAAACTATCATCTCTGACAATAGAAGAAGAGGAGACGGCACAAATGGGTTAGAATGATCTCAAATAGGGTCAATTGGATTAAAATCAACAGATACCACTGAGTGAAAAGGGGAAGAAACACTCATTCTCCAACCCAAGTTTTTTAATTTACGTTGTCTCATGGAATGCAAGAGGAGTGGGCAGCCAGAATTTTTTTAATCTTAAAACCAAGGTGAAGACTGAAAGAATAGACATGGTTTTGTTACAAGAAACCTTCAGAACATGATCTCTGAAGAAGCCCAGCTACTCAATACCACTCGGGGAGCAAGAAATCAATTCTTTGCTGAGTTTGCTCAACCATTACAACAACCTGTTGCGATTACTCCAGGTATACAATCTTAACACATCAATCTTTTCAATGGGGACTTTCGGCCGACTTCTTTTCCTACAAACTACAAGGAAACTTCTGTATCATTATTGTATATTGTGTATATCCCTCCTCCGAATGGAATTCATAGAATCACACTCATGAAACACCTCAAATCATGAATCCTCAACTCCAACCCAAAATTCTCATCCTAATGGTGGACTTCAACACAATCAAAGCATTAGAAGAAAAAAGGGAGGCACAAGTTTAACCACAGACATCAGAGTCTGTAATAAATCTGGAGTGAAATTCTGCTTGGTTGACAGAGAATATATGCATAACAGGAGAAATGGAAGACACTATATTGCAGAAAAATTAGACTGAATAATGATCTCAATTAATGGTTCACATCGGGAAGACATCTCCCTGCCTGTGTCAGTGACTTCACTCTCTCTGATCATTGACCTGTTTCACTGCAAATCAAACAAGCTGCACACAATAGTGGCAAACCTTCAGTTCAAGTTTAAGCGGATGTGGCGGTGCAGAAAATAATCCAATGGCAGAAGGAAGTAAATCACATGCAGGCACAACATGTATAGATCTTGTGGAAAAGCTGAAATTCATCAAACACAAGCTAAAATGCATCCAAAGGCGGAAGGAAGTAAACCACATTCAGGGACAACATGCATAGATTTTATGGAAAAGCTCAATTTATCAAACACAAACTAAAGCACTGGATTGAAACAGCATTTGGCAATATTTTCAGACATGGATCTGACATCCAAAAACAGATGGGAGTGTTACACTTACACAAACAATTCAGAGAGATGGGTTCTACCAAGGAAATAGCTGAGCAAGAACAGTCCCTCATTCAAAACCAAGCGAAAACTCAATAAAGAGAGGAACTGTTTGGAGACAATGTTCACGAGAGCAATGGGTTAAACTAAAAAACGACACACAATTTTTTACCTAACTCAGGCTTAAAAAAAACAGCATGTAAACACAAATCAACAAATACAAACAGATGATGGCAGCGTTCTTCAAGAGCCATAGGATCTATTAGAGTATGCAACACATTCTTTTGGAGAACTTGTAATAGAGCAACTTACGACACAGACCAAAGAAGGGCTCAACAGGATTTGGTTCAACTAATACCAAAGAAGCTAACTGAAGATGACAATAAGAAAATAATGAGCCCGGTCACAAAAGAGGAAGTCAAGTAAAGAGCTTTCTCCTTCAAATCGGAAAAAGCACCAGAACCTGATGGTTTTTCCTCTTTCTTCTATCAATATTACCGGGAAATTCTAAAGGAAGATCTTATAACATTATATGCGGATTATCATTAAAACAAGAAAATGCCTAAAATTTGAGCACTGCAACTTTTGTTCTCATTCCAAAGAAATTAAAACCTGTTCAAATAGACAAATAGAGGCCAATAGCTTTCTTCGATATGGTGTACAAAATCCTTTCCAAACTGATAACTTCCAGAATCAAACCAGTTCTCGCAAAAAATGATTTCTAAAGTTTAGTTTGTGTTTGTTCTAGGACATAGGATGCCACATCTCAAATAACATCATAGCAGCCCAGGAAATTCAGCATCCTCTGAAGCATACTCATAAAATTGGATGTCTCCAAAGAATTCGATCGATATAGTTGGACCTCGATTTATAGTACTCTTGGGCCTCTGGAATCAGTGAGCCCATGGTTGATTGGATTCAAAGCTGCATAAGTTACCCCATGTTCTGTATCTCTATAAATGGTAACTTGGGTCAGCTTTTTCTCTCATTCAAAGAGCTTTGCCCAGATGACCCCCATAGCCCTTACCTGTTTATAATATTGAGAGAAACTCTCTGTAAACTTTTTTTTGATGAAAAAGATCTTATATTATATTAATGCAATAAGATACAAGATAAATTTCAACAAAAAAGCGAGAGGTATGAGAGCACGCCCCAAAACCACGAACAAACTAGGGCAAGCCTAGAACAACAAAATTCAAACTAGGCTGAGCCTCGGAAAGTACGACATAACAAAAAGCATCGTTCCTGACAAAAAACAAAGGCAAAATCAAGCAACAACTGCAAACATGCCCGAGGCGGGCGGATCCTTATCATCCAGCCACCCTGAACTAGGCAGATCTTTGCTCAGTGTTTGGAATCTCCCAGCCAGTAGCAAGCTCTTCCTCAGGGTTTGCTTCCTTGCGCGTAGGAATGGCGAGGCTGAGCTACGGGAATTTGTCAAAGGATGGCAGGGGTGGCGGTGGTTGCCAAGAGGCTTGGTGTGAAGTGATGACAGGAGGAGAACCTCAGCCTTGCTGGTGAGTTGACGAATTGTGGCGAAGATACCCCCACCCATGATGCCGAGGTGGCAAGCCCTAACCCAGCTGGCGAGCTGAGGAGTGCGGTGGTGAGGCCTTGGCCACGACATGACGCATAGGCGAATGACTATACTGATGATTCGACCCTGGAGAGTGGTGGGTGCGACTGAAAGGCACGAGCGTTGGGATCTGCTGCGTCGGCCTCCACGGGCTGAAGGCAAGGAGCGCTTGGTGGGAGATGGAGGCACTTGGGCAACATTGCACGGGGCTTCCCCCCAGTGTCTCAGCAGAGTCTGGAGGTGGTCCACCTCCAGCGCTACCTTGTTTGCTTGGACTTGAATCTGCAGAAGTACATTTGAGATCACCATAGATTTATTATAAACCGAGAAAGATTGATCAACTGCAAAATTAACAAAGAAAAAAGCATTTCTTTCTTTCCATATCCAAAATAAAATCTCCCCTCTGAAAACATGCCAAATCTGGGTGAACATAGGTAGAAGTTTGGGATTGTCTCCCAAGAGGATATGCTGCCAAGTGAAACAGTGGGGCTGTGAGGGAAAGAAAAAAGTATGGATCCAGTTCCAGGCAATTTGAGCTTTGGGACAGAACCAAAAGACATGCAAAAGCGTTTCTAGATGCCCACAGAAGGGGCATTTGGGAGATGGAATCCCAATTTGAACAAGACGGCCCCCGATAGGAAGGCCTTGGTGTAGAATACACCAAAGAAAATAAGCAATTTTGGGCTCCAGACATATAGTCCAAATAGTCTCAAATTGTCTACCCCAAATAGATAGAGTGGCGTGAATTCCCCAATGCGTATTAAGTTTGTCCACCATGGGCAAATGGGGTGAGAGCCATCAATAGCCTTTGTTGGCTTTATAGTTACAGAAAGGAGTATCAGCATACCACTTCCAGTCTGTCCACCAAGGGCGAGAGGAGTGCACAACAATCTTATGTAGCATGTGATCAAGAACCGAATTGATCACAGTATTGAAAGTATCCTGAACTTGGTTGGAAAGCCAAAACAGAGCTTTAAAATCTGGTCAAGATGACCAGGATTGCGTGTTCTTGCAGAAGAAGTCCTCGATGGTGTGAATTCCACGCTTGAAGAATTTGAGCGTGGAGATTCCCGGGACTTCTGCTAAGCATTGATCTTGGGATTGAAAAATCGGCGACCACCAGAGAGATTGTTGGTTAAGAGATAACCCATTGCGAAAGCCATCCCCTTTTCATAAAAGCCAGGGTTTGACACATTCACACGCTTTCTAGATACTTTTAAGCACAAAAGTGCCAACAATTTTGACAAGCACAAGAGTGATGAGCAAATTGACAAACCCTAAGCCTTTCCATGCAGGGCGGCCATAAGGAGAGCCTTCCATAATGCCATGCTGTATAAGAATTGTCCAAGCTTCTTGGCCTGTGATGCTTTTGATGATCCACTTAGCACAGAGAGCTTGCCCTTGGCGCTGAATGTGAATAAGACCGAGGCCTCCAAAATTGCGAGGAAGACAACATATATTCCAAGCTACTCGATGAAAACCTTTGCAAGTAGAGGCATTAGCCACTTGTTAGCATATGGATTTGCACGCATGCAAATGACATGCAACAGTGTGGGAACGAAGTCCCTCCTCAATGAAGGTGAGGCTGCCTTTATTGAAAACCAAAACTGTATTTACATATGTACATTCAAAATTGTATGTGGGGGGTGTTTTGGAACATCAATGGAAAGAAAAGTGAATGAGGGAGATGAAGTGGAATGAAGGAAAGGAGTGGAATGGAATGAACTGAAAGAACATGCAAGAGTTAGGTAAAAACAGAGCCTAATATTGCATGGAGAGGAAAGATGAATAACCAACACAAATAAAACGGAGTTTGAGTTAGCCAAACAAGAACGTGTAAAAGGGAACACACATGAGCAAGTAGATAATCAGAGCTTGATCACTGTGAACTAGAACAACTGATTAATAATGTTGACAATAAGATCAAAGATAATATTTGCATGCAAGATTCAAACACCTAACATCTAATGAACATAAGAACATCAAATGTTACAAGAGACAATGAATGAGACACAAAGTTCGTATTTCATTAACTCCAAAATGTTTTTCACAAAAGAACACAAAGTTTCTTCCTGAAACAAAGCTTGCACAAAAGTATTTTCTTCTCCTCTCTCAAAGTCACCCTTTACAAATGAGCCCCTCACTTCCTTTTATAACCCAAAAGTTGGTTACAAAGTAGTTAGGGTTTTACATGATCATTAAATAAGGCACTTAAGTGACTTTGACTTTTTCAACCAACTTTAAAAAGTGACTAAAAATAGAAACCACTTAAGTTAAAAAGTCATTTAAGGAAAAATACATAAATAAAAGAAATGGGTACATGTGGACCCCACTTAAATGACTTGGACGCACACATAGACATCCTAGTCAGCAATGCGCCACCCAGATCAAGACACCTAGGATCAGTGCCTTATCCATTGGGCCAAGAGTCCGCCTATCCCGATCATACGGGAATGAACTCATTGACTGTGCTCTGCAATCCTCCAAATGACAAGAGTGTTGAGCTTGAAACTTGAGCAATTCATCCACCCCTCTGTCTGAGCAATATCCTGGTGTGAGAAAATTTGTCTTCATTCGTATTCACATTCACAATTCTCCACATGCTCTGAGTACCTTTCCATGGTGAATTATTCATTTGTCGCGAGACCGTAGTCATTACGCCACCTTGGTTTATCAGAATCCAACTTCTGGTCTTTCGCCATTGAGAAGATCTTTAAGAGCCAAAATTGCAATTCACCTCCAATGGTATTACAAAACATGGCTTTAACAAACACCCCATGAATAAATATAACCAGTTATTTGCACTATACATCTGATTTGATGAAGTCGAAAACATTGTCTAGCTTTGCAAACACTTTCTACAAATTGAATAACCTGACTCTTCCATCTCACTGCACAGCCTATCTTTTATTGGTTCACTTAACATCACCAATAATCACCAAAAATAACATTTTCCTTGTTTGAAATGATGGAAGCAGTTCTCATATTTCACAACAATCTCGGAAACAAACTCGGTTGCAGTGTGTCAGCATGCACACAATTGAAGGTTCTTGTCGAGTCAAATAGTTATTCCAAGAGACATTTTTATCAATCAATATGGCAATGCAAACTTCTCATTTATGTGACAGAGGAATGGTTATTTTACTCATGAACATCATTCAAGAATCTGAATCGAAAAATACCCTGTTGCCTTCATCTCGTGGGTAATTGTTAGTGTGATCTACACGCACCAAGCAAACACATCCATACAACCATTGCAGGTTTAATTGGCAATTTGGTGATAAAGTTTAGAGCTTCTTCGAGATAGCTAGCACGGCCAAGAAGGTCAGCTATACACACATAATGATGTTTGCAAGCATAATGCAATAAGAGACACCCATGCCAACGAAGTATCTACAGCCCTCATCCACTAAACCTGCATGGCTGTTGCAAATAAAACACAAATAATTCTTGAATGGTCTGCGTTTATTCTAGAGTGCTTCATTACTTTAAAGAGGTTTAAGAGCATTCTTTGCTATATCCATGCATTGCGTATCCTGCTATCATTGCATTTCATGAGACCACGTCTCGATTATGCATTTTTGTCAAACAGCTCACGTCCATTGCGTATGCTTCCACATTTTGCATACATATCTATGGAGGCTGTATTCATCACTACACCATTAGATTGAAATCTTTGCACATCTAATGACTTTTCCATGGATCTGCAAACCATGTTTACAGATGCCATCGTTGGCATATACAGGAACAATGCCGTGGAGAAAGTGAAGTGATCGGGGTGGTCAGGTGTTCGTTGCATTTGTGTTGTGAAACAGTTTGAATGCCTGCACAGGATGTACATGCAACTTCTGTAAAAGCTGCAATTTTCATTATTCCATGATGAAACTCCATACTGGTTCCAAAGTCACCGTTTTTTGCACGTCACTGAAAGGACGCTTGCGAGCATTGTGGACTTTGGACTTACGCTTGACACTTGCATTTGCTTGTAGATCCTCAAAGTTTTTTTAAGAAAGCCATTTTGTGCATATCCTTCCAAACGTGTGTCCCATACCATTCTGCTGAGTTCATGGAATTAGCTTGCCCTGGCTGCAAGGGCTTTTTCTTAGCTTTGGAAGCCTGTCTAGTAGATGAAGATATGTTGAAGAATTTCTCAGACGGATTGTGTGTTGTAAGAAGAACGTGTAGTGCCTCCTTCAAGCGAGCCCTGGAGAAATAGATCTGCTACGAGATTTTGATTGAGATGTATTTGGTTGCTTGGTTGCAAACATTTTTTCATTCAAAACTACCAGATGACCTCATCGTCATATCGGACTAGCTGTGATATGCGGCCATCTCTTGTATAAACGAGTCTCTATAAATATTTCTTGAGGCTGCATCATTTGTTTTGATTGTCTTATTTTATCTTTGTATGGGCTGTCTTCTTTCTTGGGCGCGTGGGCTAAAGGATTCTTTTGTCTGTTATTTGCAAACTCCTTTATTTTCCGGGCATCTTGCATCCTCCCAATGCACAGCTTGTGAGCTTTTTAAACATTGTCTGTATCTCTTTTCCACGTGCTCCAAAACTTCAGTTTCATCTTGACCAATGCGTTTCTATGCAAACAATAAATTTTGGGACATGCATTTAGAAGTGCAGAGACTATACATGTCTATTTCGTTGTATTGAGCATACATTTCATCCACTGCACCTGAGAAGTTCTTGTTGCTCCATGTATTGCATAGTGACTTAAAATCGCAACAAAGTTTTGATGATGCCGTATGTTTCATCTAGAAACAATAGCATGACTCCATGCATAATCCAATATACCATCCCAATCATGGGCAGTATCTGTCAATGGGTTGCCAACCATGAAGCATTTAGACAAGTTTATTGACTCTTAAATATCTGGAGGAGACCTTGTTCCTATCGGTTATCTAAGTTCTGCTAGCTCAGGCATCACTGGATTGCAAACCTGCATAGCTTTTCCCCTGTAATATAAAACTCATGACAAATGAACTGGGGGAATATTGTAAGCCAGTGTTTGCTAGGAATGTGTAAGAATCCTCAGCTGTAATATTGTCTCCAATTATGTTGTAGTCACAATGAAGTTTTGTGCCAGGAAAATTCCGAAAGGAGACTCCAAAAATAATAAGTCGATGCCTATTCCATGAGTGCAGATTCAATGAAAGTACCAGTTTCACCTCCATTTAATAGGAAAGGGCCAATCCTTGTGTTGCTCCGTAACCCACGGATTGGAGCATCCTGACCTCGTTGAGCCATAAGGACCTCTCCTTCCTTCTGTTCACATGCAAGGGTTTCTGAAATCAATAGATTCCATCTACCCACTGCTAGAGGGATCCATGTTCTTCGTTACAGTCACATAACCAAATAATGATTGAACCCAACGATAGGCTGGCGGCTGGCAATCCTATCACCAAATCCTTTCACTAACTCCGTCTTTCTCGTTATTTCTCAATGTATTTCCAGTTTGTATAGATTGTGCAGCAATAATCATATAAAAACAGAGCACCACCCACAAGCACAACATGGATTAACCATTGTTTTCTGCTCTGAGATGCTGTCTGGGATTTAGAAATTGCTTTCTGCATTCTCATCCTTTGCATGCATGCATGCATGGATTATTCCTCCTTCTTGGGCGCTGTATTTTCCTTCTGCTGGCTGTCCTAATGGCTGTGTTCTCTCTTTTGCATAAAACCTCTTGTATTTCTTCTTCACAATGGCGTTCACAATATTGTGGAATGTGATAAAATATTACTTCCTTCAGAAGAAATAAGAAGCAAAGCTTCGCATGACTTTTTCCAACGGGTTTGATGGAGGAAGTTACGGGATTAATCAACTTCCTCTCTTCCCGGGTAGTGGGCTTAAGTGCCAAGCGGGGGGAAATGGGGAAAGCAACGGACAATTGCCAACGGGAATGGCAAAGTGGGTTGGCAATCCCCGTTCAATTTCCCCATGTGGGAAATTGGGGAATTTTCTGCCCGTTAGCCAATCCATGATTTGGCAATTGGCAGAGAAAATCCCACGTGCGGGAAAATTGAAGAGGATTGCCAGGAAAGGGGAAATCCGGGTTCGGGAAGCCAAATTGGCTTCCCGGCAGTTGGAAGCGTAAGCTTACTTCCCCGGCATTAAAATTTGTCGAATGATTTTAATTTATATTTATTTAATTAAATACTCCTCAAGTGATTTTAAAAATTAATTTAATCAAACAAGGAGCAATTAATTAATTAATTAATTTTAATGTATTTTAATGCATTTTAAAGCCTGGCGGGAAGAGTTCTTGCCCGAAAAGGACGAAACGAAGACCGAAACGATCACAAAAATGAGACGATCGCGACGAGGGCAATGAACCACGCAAAGTAACACTTTTGAAAATTTTCAAGTTTTTCATTTTTTATTATTTTTTAAACAATTTTGCGAAGTCAAAATTGGCTGATAACAGAACTTTAGAGCAAATTTGGAATTTGCCAGCCAGAGACATAGAGGCCTAGTAAGCCAGTATTCCAGTTTTTTTGCCACCTGTTGAATGACATAATGCCATAGATCAGTCGGGGAGGCTTGAAAAGCAAAAGGAATACCTAGAAATTTGAAAATCTCACCATGCTGCAGAATTTTCCAATCAAATTTGGCAAGCCAGTCCGACGCAGGAAGGAAAGATTGCCTGTAACATTGAGTTTTTCGCCATTGAATGGATGAACCAGAAGCTAGGCAGAAAGTATCCAAGCATTGCATAGCATTGCAAATGTTGTTCTCATCCTCGATAAGCGTAAGGAAGGAATTGTCTATAAAATTCCCAATGAGGAGTTGAGAATTGGGCTCATCAGGTAGCGAGATTCCACGAACAAGACCTTGTGCTTTGGCATGGGCTAAGAGATAACCAAATCCTTCGGCCGCCAACACATACAGTGCAGGGGCAAGAGGACAACCTTGCCTGATAGACCGAAAAAGTCCAAAGGGCTCCGAGCTAAGGCCATTGATAGAAATTTGAGCAGATGCATCTGCAAAGAGCATATTGACGGTTTGAATAAAAATGGGTCCAAAGCCAAGGGCCTGAAGCATGGCGAGGATGAAAGGCCATTCAATCCGATCATAAGCCTTCTCAAAGTCAATCTTGATAAACATGGCGGCCTGATGAGATCTGTGAGCCCATTCCATGCCTTCCCAAACCGTGATGATGTTATCTAGGATGAAACGCCCCTGTATGAAGCCTGTTTGCTCTGGCTGAATAATAACAGGCAGAAGATTGCGTAATCGCAGAGCTAACGCTTTGGCAATGATTTTGTAGGAGACATTCAACAGCGTAATCGGCCGCCAACAAGTGATTTTCTCGGGATCTCCTTGCTTAGGGATAAATTTAATGTTCCCCTTGTTAATGCATGGCCCTAGGGAGTGGTTTTGAAACCCTTCAAGATAGACCTGAAAAAGGTCTTGCCCGACAGAATCCCAGAGAGTTTTATAGAATTCACAAGGGAATCCATCACAGCCCGACGCTTTATCATTAGCCATTTGCATAGTGGCTTCATGGAGGTCTTCAATGGTGAGCATTCTTTCACAGATCACCTTCTGAGCCTCTGAAAGCTTGCATGGCACAACCCCCAAACATTGGTCAAGAGCGGCTCGACGAGCTGCGGAGGGTGGCTGAGCTTGAAAGACGAGCTTGTAATGGCGCACAAAGGCTTGCAACATAAGTTGTGGATCAGTAATTCGAGCTCTATTGTCCATGATAGCTCGGATATGTTGAGAAGGCTTTCTGGCTCGAAGAGAAAGAAAGAATTCTTTCGAGACCCGATCTCCAATCTTGAGCCAATGCATTCGAGCCCGGATCTGAGTGCCTCTGGCATTATAGTTGTCCGCAATTTGGATTTGATGTCGGAGTGTTGCAACTTGCAGTTGCAGAGCGTCAGAGAAGGGATCACCTTGAAGTGCCACCGTCGCCCGACTGAGAGTTGAGGTGTTAGCGGTGTATGAGCGGCGCCAAATTTTTGCCAGCTGGTGGCCGTAGATTCTAAGAAATCTGGTAGTCCGAGTCAGCGCATCTTCCCACCATTGTAACCAGCTGGTTTGCATAGGTGGATGAAATCGCTGACAGTGACTGGGTCGTGGAATTAAATTCCAAATCCGCTTGATATGATTGACAGTGGGGCCATGTTGCATCAAGGCAGTATTAAGAAAGAATTGGCCTTTATGACAAAATGGGCGCGCATCATGCCAACAAATACGAAATCGTATAGGGGAGTGGTCTGAAAGGACAAAGTCAGGCATAACCTCCACTGGCATGGAATAAATGCTATCAAACTCAAAAAAGTTTTGAGCTGACAGCATGGCCCTGTCAAGCCATTTAAGGACGTGATCTGTCCCTCCACGAAGATTGGACCACGTGTACCAAGCTGCAGAGGTGGGAAAGCGAGATGCGTTAGGATCAAAGAATCTGAATTTATTTCGCATGAAGTACCACATTTCCCTTTCACTAGGTGTCCACATCATAGGAAGGTGGCCACATTTATCATTTGGGGATTCAACCATATTAAAATCTCCACTTATTACCAAAAGGTTGGCCATCATACCAGGAATGGAGTTGGTAGGCACCTATAACTATATTAAAATCAACCTTTTCATCGGGAATGGAGTTGGCTATCCACCGCCACAGATCGGCCCTTTCGGCCGCATCATTCGAGGCGTAAATATTAATAAGCCCAAAAGGGCGGCCCTCAATATTAAAGAGGACCCATATGACACGGTTGGTGGGGTCGATTCCATGGTCAATTAATAAGGGCCGCCATTTAGGGGCAAAAAGTGAAATTAATCCCCCACGCCCTGCTTCATGATTGCTACAGAAAGCCAAGCTGTCAGGCCAGATGGATTTGCATACCATCTGCAACTGAAAACCTGTAATTTTAACTTCCTGCAAAAACAAAACATCCAGATTTGCACATCGTTGTCGAGTTTCACGCACCACATACTTACGACAGGAGTCTGTGAGACCCCTAACATTCCAAGATAAACAATTCATGGGAAACGTTGGTCAAGAGCCATATCCCCATCCTCCAAGCCCTCAAGGGCATCATATTGATTGTGCAAGAATCAAGCGTCCGAGTTATGCTGCAAAAAATCCTGCAGATCAATTTTTTTCCGTTCGGCACGTACTCAATGTTGTATTCCGCTTCGGTGGAATCCACACTGCGTGCTGGGCTATGGTCCCGAGAGATGCGAGGTGGACTTCGGGGTCGTTTGGAAGGCCCTTGTGAGTTGCTTGACAGCAGCAGAGGAACTGAATGCGGGATGGGGACGTGAGAAACAAAATTTGTCTGGTCCATGAGAACCGACGCCGCAAGGGGCGTGCTGGAGTACTTTGGTAACGGGGTAGCCGAGATGGCAGTAGCAGTTGGTTCCTTAGCAACAGCTGTAGGCTGCTTAGCCAGAGTATTGTGAGAATGTTCCTTAACAGCTGGTTCCCGATGGCCATGGGAGCCAGAGGCTTTGGATTGTTGGGCTTTGTTCTTGTTTCGCCGGCCCCCGGCAACTTGCCAACCTTCCTCCTGTTGGGGTTTGACTGGCTCGGGAGTTGTTTTTGCCACAGGGCGGTTACGGGGACATAAAGCGGACAATCCCTGATCTTGTGATCAGACGCTTGACAACGGAAGCAAGTGTTGGGTAGATTGATATACATGACCCGCTGGGAGTAGCGTTTATCGCCCATTTGAATATCCACAAATTCTTTGAGGTCCTGCGAGAGATCAATCTCAACGCATACTCGCTTCTGGGGACGAGCATGGTAAAACTTATTGGCTTCCATGCATACTACCCGCCCAAGCGAAGCGGCAATTTGCGGTAGAAAATGAACGCATGGCAAAGGAAGACCAGGAAATTCAATCCAAACAGGCACTTTAAGGGCAGTATACTCAGATACCACAAAGTCCTTGTGCCAGGGTGTTAACACAAGCAGCGAGTTGCGAACATACCAAGTGGCTTGCTTAGCCAAAATATTGGGCGCGTTAGCAGGGTCAGAGAAACGAAAAAAGAAAGAAACCCTTGGTCATGTTTTGAACACTATCCAGACGGACCCCATGAGGGGTCCAGACTGTGTTAGCCCAGGATTTAAGCATGCTTTCAGAGGGGATTCGACCCACAAAATACCCAATGAGGCAAAACTGTTCTAACCATTGACAAGCAACATTAAATTCAGGAATGGGCAGAACTACATCCGGAGGAGAGAGATTACCTCGTGAAAAACCTTCGGGACAAATTTCCTGGGGCGCTTCGCCGGCGGTGCCATTGCTCGCTCCACTATCTCCTGCCGCGGTTGAAACAACCGGGTTTGAAGATGGCGAGGTCATTATATAGGGGACGCCTAGAGGGCGAAAAACCCTAGGAGAGACTATAGCAATAAATTCCCGCAGAGCCCGAAAAGGCCGCGGTATGACGGTTAGAGGGGGGAAACCCTAGAAGAGCCGACTCCAGAATTTTCCTTTTTTGGATGACACCATTATTTTCAAATTTCTTGGCTTATCCTTTGAGAAATAATTTAATAAGCAATATCATGAAATTTTTACAAACTTATCAACTGGTTTCTAGACAACAATTCGTTGAGAACAAATTGCATGTCATCTTAATAAATATCCCGACAAGTAAAAAGAAAGATATCCTCAAGGTTTTGAATTCCAAGAAGGAAAACTCCCAATGAGATATCTTGGTTTTCCTTTCCATATCAAATGCGGTACAAAGCTTTGGGAAGGTGTGATCCATCAGCTGAAGGCAAAATTATCCAAGTGGACAAATAGATGGCTTGGAGTCTCGGACCACCTCTGCGGGAAAAATCCAACTACTCAAATTAGTCTTATAGGCCACCCCCATCTACTTGTCGATTCTTCTCCCTTTGCCAGGGAAAATCGAAGAAGCAATAACAATAAAATTCAGCACACACCTTTCTATGTCAAGAAGTGGAAGAAAAATTCAAAATTACGTTGGTTTCCCCTCCCAAATCTGTCCTCCCAAACAACAGGTTGGATAAATCTCAGAAATATCAAATTATTCAATCAGGCATTGGCTATATGTGCGCACACAAGACAATACGAACTCCATCTGAAGTGTTATCATCAAAGGCAAATTCCTCAGGCCCATTTACGGGAAATATTACTATAGATTGACACCCTCCTTTTTCTAGCACAGCACAAATACTAAATACAGGGGGTACTCATCTTCAAAAAAGTTACTTGGAAAATAGGGAATGGACGTATAACTCTCTTCTAGGACGACAGTTCGAATAATTACCCTAATCTTCAAAGTATGTAAAACTGCCAAATGTATTGATTTGGGAGAATGCTCGTAGTCCACTGCTTATCAATCTCTAGGCTCATTCCCTAAACCCATATCTAATAAGTGGAATAGGATATTGAATTTTCCAATATGGCTAAAAATCAAAGGTTTTCTCTAGCTTTTGCACAACAGACTTGTTACCACAAACAATCTCCATAAACGGGGTTGTGTGGGGCCAAATAAATGCCCCAACTATATGCAAGATGTTGAAACAATTAAACATTTGTTCTTCCATTGTTAGTAGAATGTATGGCATCAAATGGCACTTCAGATCAATGTGTCTAAAACAAATTTCTCGGCGCTTGTCGAATCAAATTTCAAATGGGGAAAACTCAAAATGGATATGCTCGGAATCCAGCACATTCATCAAACCCCGATTTCATTTTGTGGTTTCTATGGAGGGTAAGGAATGCCAGGGTATTTGAAGATAAAAGTCAGAATGCTTCTCAAATATGTTGACAAGTCAAAATTCGTTTCTGGCAATATGAGTGATTGTCAAATTGGTAACATATGGAATATTCCTGTTCATCATAAATTCTGTTTGTTCATTGTAATTCCTAAAAATAGCTGGAGCCTGCCACCAACAGGATGATGCAAATTAAACTTTAACGAAGCTGCAAAACACAATCCGGTAAAGCTGGATTGGCGGAATCATCAGTTACTATAAGAGCACCCCTCTTCTCAGCTACCCTGAGGGCCTCAACAGATAGGTATTGACACAAACAATTTAGAAGAACTGAAGATCCTTTACTTGGGGGTGAAACCTGCCCGAACACAAGAGATTCATAATCTTTACAATGAGATTCAAATGTTATTCTTAATCTCATTTGAAAAGAGCAAGATTTACCAGCTAGAAACAGACTCCCAACAGGGGTAAATTGGAGAATGGATAATATTGTCAAAGACAGTTCTGTATTAAAGTCATTGGGAAGTGTAGTCTTTGACATCAGAAACAAAATAAAAATGGTGTTGCTTACCTTGTGGCTAACTATGGAGCAACTGCTAGCAATAACACTACTCTTGTGGTTTACAGGGGTAGTCTTGACCTTCCTTAGAAGATTAAAATAATGATGGACATAGAGCAAACACCATCCAATGCAGTTAATCATGGTTAGTAACAAAACCAACCATAGTTTGCGAAACAAGAATCTCACCGACATTTAATTTTTTTATGGTAAGTAGTATCATCACGTCAATCCCTGCCACGAGTCATTTCTGCTAAGGAACATATTATTACCACGCCAATCCCTGTTATAAGTCATTTCTGCTACATAACATTTTTTTTTGTTTTTTTTTTTTCCCTTTACTTTTGAGTCTTGATTTCATGTCAATGTTAACTTTACCAACCTCTATATTCAAACTAATCCACTCCATTCTTACTGTTTACTCACCATTCCTATATTATCGTTATTTTCCGCTCTCTAATTACCATGTGCTTTCTACCTACTTCCCTTATCACCCCACCCACTTTCCATTTCGCTTATAGTCCACGCGACCCCTAAAATACTGCTTTACTGCCCTCACTCTTTGAATTTGTTTACACACTCAGCTTTTATTTCCACACCTTTTGTTAGTACTGTTTCCTACTATAGTAACAACTATGAACCCATTGTTAATAGGAAACCCAATTAGCTGATTTTCTTCTGCCATGCTTACGTATTAGTTATCTGACTTCCACAATCATGTCCTGTTATTCACATATTTGAAACCCCCTTCACACTTAAACAGAAGAAGGGAAAACAAGGCACACAACACAGACAACTAACCACACAGCCTACGAGGCAAATGTAAGGTACAAACACAGGATACACTATTCATTAGGGCGCACATAAAAGGGATAGTTTGCAGTCAAGTCGATCTTGTTAATTCTCACCAAACCATTGAGTTTGACATTAAACAAGAAAGTACTTGCAGCCAAGGTGGATTAAGATGAAGGGATAAAAAATGGAAGAAAAACAATGTATTCACAGCCATGTAAGGGCTGAGTAGGTTTGGCTTGAGGAAGAAATCTACATCCTCTCTGTTGGTGTAACACATTTCAAAGGTCTCAATATTGCTCCATCCCTCCATATAGACACCGAACAGGCTAGCAAAGCCACAGTTCAAACTCGCAATACAAGTGCAAAGAGTCCTCAAGTGGATTTGCAGTCCAATCACATCAATTCTCAAGAAAACTATAAGATATGCAATAGATGCAAATCTAGTTCAATCAAATCAGCAGAACACTTAAGTGCCATTGCACCTACAACCAGAAATGGGTCCCAAAGAGAGCTTTACGCTGCAATTCAAATTTCTAAAAAGGGAAAAGAAATACAACAAATGCCAATGTTTGCTTGAAGAGATTAAAGCTTTAAGAGTTTATAGCAGAAGAAGAGCATCTTTGGAAAATATGTCTCAAAATCCCCAACTGCAGGCAATCATTTCAACTCTCAAAGAGGTACTGGTAAGCAGCTGATCTGCCTGGATGAGGAGGAGCAGGAGACGAGAAACCAAATGTTGAACAAGGGTATGGAAGTCAGATTCAACCCTTTCTCCGTTTCCTGGAGGATCCCAGGTATGTTCTCATTTAACTCTTAATACTGCAAGTCATATGCATCCACCTTTCCCAAGCACCATTCGTCCTCCCAGATATCCAATTCATCCAACTCAAGTTTACTCTGTAGCTGACCTCCACACCATTAAAGCCGACCTGCAAATACAGACCATCCTCTGCCCATGAACATCAAACCTTTAGATTCCAATATGAATTTTTATCAGCCTCAAGAGCACAATGCGAGTTACACTTTTCCTAAACCCCAAGGCTCTGGTCTGATTATATCAAACACCTAAGGAATGCCTCAGAGGTGTAGGAGAAATAATACATATTTGCCTGTTCATGCTGAGCATGAAGCTACTAACTCACAAGCTCATAGGAATCATGCTGCTAGTGATCCCCAACCAAACCCTCAAGATACACAAGTCCCTCATTCTGCTATCTCCTCTCTTCTACAAGTGGCAAAAATCTACGTGACTGGTAAAAGGCATCAATTGAATCTCAGCTTGGAAACAAATTGGAAGAACATGGTTCCATCATCCAATTTTTAGAAGAATGCATTGTACATCTCACTGACTGAACGAAACAACACAAGGATTGCTTTAATCAGCTGAAAACTAATAATGAATTCCTGCAGAGCAGGCCTCATGATATTGAAAAGCTTCTTTTATTTGAGCCAATCAAACCTCTGTTTCATGCAGTCATCAAAGATAGAGAGAACTGACAGAGGGGTGCAAAAAGAAAAGTTGATCATAGAGACAGCTGCAGAAGCTGCACAAGCCACTGACTGGCAGGTGCCCACTTACACCCCTAAAGTTCATACTTCTGCTCTGCATAACTGGCTCCCTCCTCAACACAACAGCAGGAACTCAAGCTGCTCACCAGCCCATGACTCTCCAGGATGATGATCAGTAGTTTTTATCTCTTTTAGTACGATCCAAATGTCAAAAGAAGAATTGTATGGATCTCATTTTGTTAAAATGATACTATGATAGCTGATAAGAATACTAGCAAGATAGTTTATAGAGTATTTCTGCCAAATATTATGCAGTCTAGTACTTTGGTCATGCAAGTTCATGTTGTTCTCGGTGGCTGTGATGATAACAGCTCCAAGGCTATCGTTGTTGATAAGTATTTAAATCAAATGGTCTTCTGGTGCACTATAGGTGCTTTTTTTAGGCGACCTGGCACTAAAATGTAGGCACTTGTGGGCTGATATCTCCATATATGTTATACCGTAATGACAATACCTTTCCATCCTAATTTTGTCTCTCTCAGGAAAAGAGTTTGATGTAATTCTCTTTTCCATATAATTATACGTGTACAAATAGCTTAAATATATCTATTTGAAATACGCCGAAATATATCAATTCAAGATCATTATCTTGGTTTTCTTTTACGTACTACATTGATTAACAACTTCGTTACCTTTTTTGCCAATTTTCTAGTGACTGGTGACAAATGGTATCAATGTAGCCGCATCACTGTGTCAGGCAGTGGGCTTGATAAAAAACAGGCTCCAAACTCCACTGTATGGCCAAGATATTATGATTTTCCAGTTCACTTCTTCAATCAAGAAGAAAAAACTTCTAAATGACTGTCAAATGGACGTAAAATTTAAGGTTGAAATTACCCTATGATGTTCAACTAGACATCCAATTAAAGGTCAAAAATAAATTGAACACGCTCACACCATTATATCCCATCCCTCACCACCATTGTAGAATGCCTCTCGGCGTAACTATCTTAACCTTTTATAGAAAAAAGATAAAACATAAAATGTAAATTTTCCTTATAGAAAAAAACTCTTTAACTATACTCTTGAATCCTTGATTTTGGCAAGTAGACTCTAGAGTATACAAGTATGGTGACTATCTCAAGAATTGAGTGGGCAAGACTCCTAATATGGCAAAAAACTAGGCCAAGTGCTCACCCAAATGCCATACTTGCCATATTCATAAATGTGGTAACTATGTGTTTTAATGAAGAACTAGCTAACTATATCAATTTGAACACCATAAGCATAGGTTGGATGGAATTTTACTTTTGTTTAACTGTGTTAATTTTTATTTGCAGTTTTTTATGTTTAACTTTTGACCATAGTTTGACGTCTGGAAGCAATTTCTGTCTCTCGAATATAATTTTTCTTATCTGAAGGTTACTTATGGATTGATTATTCAAATGAATTTATACCAAACCACATATGTTGCCTTTTTATGTTTATGTTTATGCAGGCTGCAGGAAATGAGGCATTCCAAGCGAATAAATTTGCAGAAGCAGAGAGGCATTACACGGCTGCTTTGACATGCAATACTGAATCAAGGCCTTTTACTGCTGTATGCTTTTGCAATCGGGCAGCTGCCTCTCATGCACAAGGCCACATTGCAGATGCTATTGCTGACTGTAGTCGAGCCATGGCTCTTGATTCAAAATATCTTAAGGTCCAAGTTGCTCTTATCCTTCTTTTTTAACTTATGCTACTTTTAAGTTTGTAGTAGTCTGGCTCGATTCATGTTTCAGCCTATCCTGTAAATATTTAAGCCAATGACTTTCTTAAAGTGGTTCCAGTTATGTTATGGAATATTATAAAATCGCCGCTTTGAATTTAGTCTCAGTTTCTTAGTTATTTGTAGCAATTTAGACAAATGCAATCTGCAGTGGATTCTGGTAATATAGGAATTTAAAATACAACACGAGAGATTGCAACATGCCCATGGAATTTTATGGACAAAGTCTCAGTTTCTTGGTTATTTGCAGTAATTTAGACAAATGCAATCTGCAGCGGACTGTGGTAATATAATCTCAGCTTCTTGGTTATTTTCAGTAATTTAGACAAATGCAATCTGCAGCAGACTGTGGTAATATAAAAATGTAAGATACAACACGAGATATTGCAACATGCCCGTGGAATTTTATGGACAAAACCGAGAGAAAAAGATTTTTGTCAATGAGAATTTAAAATCAATGCTTATTTGCTTCTTTAAAAATTGGTTAACTTACTCAAGATGGATTTTTAGTAGGAAATGGGGGGTGGCAACCATCATTAGTAAGAATTGGCATAGTTTGTATTTTTAAAAATATCTCATCATTATTTTTTTATTGTTTCAGGCAATTTCAAGGAGATCCATTTTGCATGAGATGATACGTAACTATGGACAGGCAATTAGTGATCTCCAGCAGCTTATAACCCTTCAAGAGACCGAGCAGGAAAACGTCAAAGGAGGTTCATTGAGAAGGACGGGGAGTTCTTGCAATAGTGTTCAAGATCTGAAAGATGCTCGTGAACGCTTAACCAAAGCCCAAGATGATATGAAAAAGGGAATTCCCTTAGATCATTACTTGATCTTGTATGGTTTCCTTCTCTTTGGTGACTAAATTAACCTGTTTTTTGATGACCTTTTTTTCAGTTATAGCAAGCTGTTTGGGGTGAATGTCGTCTTGTAGATTTTTATGAGTTGGATATTCAGATGATGTCCCAACTCTTGTTCAATAGCCTTATATAATATTGCATTCTTGGTTGGTGAGCAGTAATGCAGATAAATTGAAGCATTATTTTAATTGAGATGAAAAACATCAAACCCTTTGTCCAGTCTATATTACCTACTTAATGTTGAATTAGCAGATTAATGTGAATGGATGTAAATGTCTGTCAAAATTCATGGCTAGCTTCTTGTTGCAGCACCATAATTCAGCAGTAGATGCACTCCTTTATTTCTGAAATTCAAGAGTACTGGAGTCATGTCTTACCTGCTTCAAATTCTCAAGAGCTTTCATGCATAACATATTAAAAAAAGGGTAAACATCAGTTGTCTGTAATGATACTCAACCATACCATGGGGGAGAACATTTGTCAATTCCAACTGCAATTCTGGTAAAAGGATATCAACCATAGACAGAACTCTTACCTGTTTTTAACTATGGCATGGTAGGAAAGACATCTCTATGTATAACATGGTAAGGGTAGATCATTTAAGAACCTCATATGAAAATTTGGATAGAATAACAAGGCAACAATTGGCATTTTGTCTTTGATATCCTTAAACATGCATGGAGCTTTCCTTGAAACCGGACACTATCGAGTACCCTTGATTTGTTAGATAAATGTTTTGAGTTGAGAAATCAAAATGTACATATTTGACTGTGCCAGGCATGGAAACTATTAGTCCAGACCTGGGCAGTATAAACAAAAGCACACATATTAGTAACTAACATTGATGCAAATCTTTATCTAGAATCAGTCTAAGATCTTCTTGAAGCTTGGTCGACCACCATAATGGTGGAGGACCATAACAGATGAGATTGTAGTTATCAAGATCCCAATTAGCTAATGCATCCACCACTTTATTGAGCTCTCTAGGAACATGATTGAAGTAGATCTCTTGGAACTTATCCTTCAGCCTTTGAATTTTCCCCAACTCTCTTACAATTTGCCAATTTTTGCCCTGAACCTCCTCAGGATTGGATAGCAAGCTAACTATCAGAAGAGAATCAAATTCAACCTGAAGTTTTTGCCACCCAATTTTCAGAGCTTCTTGTAAACCCCTGTAGACTGCCTTAATTGCAGCTAAGTTATTCGTTGAATAACCCAACTTTTCAGAAAAGAAAAAGGCCACTGAACCATCAGAAGATCTACCTATTCCTCCCATATTGCCCTTACTCATATTTCCTCTGGAAGCACCATCTGTATTCAGCTTTCCAAATCCAGGAGGAGGAATCCACTTTCTATTCAGTTGTCTTTTCTTTCTTGTTCTAAAAGCAACCATGTTGGTTATCAATGGTTGTAAAGGAAGCATTTTGAAAAGATGAACCCACTCAGTTGAAGGGGTTTGAGGTAGGTGGAGCTTGTGCTTAATAGATTCTGCAACATTCATTTTTATCTTCTCCCACACAAAAGAGATGTCTCTACCTTCCTGTTGGAAAATTCTTCTATTTCTTTCCTTCCAAGTATTCCATAGCATGAGAGTTATACCGCTCCACAAAGCTGGTAAAAGATTTTGACCCTTTGTCAAATGTTTTCCCCATTCTCTGAACAGATTTTCAAGAGACTGAATTCCAACCCAGGGTATCTCAAACAACTTGGTGAAAAGCTGCCATAGTTGGACTACAAAGGGGCACTATATAAAAAGATGAGTTATGGTTTCATCATTCTCTAAGCACAATACACATCTAAAAGGGCCATTAAAGCCTCTTTTCATGAGCCTATCCCCCGTTAGGATTCTTCTTCTTAAAACCAACCAAACAAAGAAGCTTACTTTGGGCCATAGAGCTTGCTGCCCACAGTTCACATACTAGTATTTGGTGAAAAATGAAAAAAACTCGGCCTCAAAGGATGAGGGCAACTTAAAAAATACCTGACATAGTGAATTTTTTTAAAAGTATCGCAGAAGAAACCAAGAACTAAGTATACAAAGACTGTGGAACTTCTTCCCCATGCTAAAGATGTCCGAGCTACCTGACGTGTAGAAGTTGAAAGATCCGGTCGTTGTAGAGGTTGAAAGACAGAAGTATATTATCCACCATCTTTTTATGCTCCTCGGCAAGCTGAATTGGCCATTCATTAGTAGGATTCTAACAATTACCAATCTCCCATTGGTGAGTAGTCGGCTTACAGTACTTGGCAACCTTAATCCAACCCTTTTCATGAAGAGCTTCCATGGCCATCTTTAACTCAGGATGTTGAGTTATGAGAGGAGGGTTTCCCTCCCAAGAATTTGTCCAAAAGTTAGTTGTGTGTCCATTATTGATAATCCAGAAACATTGTTTCTTTATGAGCTCTTCTCCTAGTCTCAGAACTGAAAGAATTGGAGACCCTTTTGAAGGAAGAGTCAGCCTAATGATCCTCTCAGGAGGATTAATTTTATAGCATATTTAGCTTGGATATTAGCAGCCCACAAATCATGTGGAGCAACTAGCAATCTCCAATAGAGTTTGGCTGCTAATGCTCTATTATGCTTGGAAGTAGATCGGAATCCAAAGCCACCCTCTTTTTTCAGTTGACAAAGAATCTCCCACTTAACTAACAACCATTTTCTTTTCTCCTGTAATCCACTTCTAAATAAATTTTTGACATAGAGAGAATCTATTTGTTTGAGAGTTCCAACAAGAACATTCAAAATAGACGAGACATATATCGGAAGGCCTAAAGGACTGCCTTGACCAAAGTCATTCTTCCTCCTAAAGAGAGCCATCTGTTCGTCCATTTCTGCAGTTTCATCTTAGCTTTGTTTATTAACCAATGCCAATCTTTTAATTGTTTAGCTAACAGAGGAACCCCCAATTATTGGAGCGGAAGATAACCCTTTCTGAAGTGAAAAATATCAAGAATTTTTTCTTCTTGTCTTCTAGAGCAATGGAAGAAAATTATGTTAGATTTGGCGTGATTGACCTGTGGCTCTAGAAAAAGTTTGAAAAAAATTCTGCATTTGGGAAGCTTCCAGGCAAGTAACCTTACCAAGGAGCATAGAATCATTGACAAATTGTAAATGTTTAAGAGGTAGAACCCCTTTAGCCAGTTTTATGTCGTTGATCTTCTTATCATGTCAAGTTGTAGTGGCAAATCTTCCAAGGCACTCAGTCAAAATAATGAATAAGAAAGGAGATAGAGGATCACCCTGGCGAATACCTCTAAATGCTGAAAAAATCTGGGTTGGGCTGCCATTAACAAGAATTGAAAAAGAGACCAAAGACAAACAAGCTTGTACCCATTCAATCCGTTCATTAGAGATACCAAATTGAGCCAAAACTTTACACAAAAATACACCAGTCAACTAGGTCATAGGCTTTGGGCATAGATCAAACGTGATAAACATAGAAGGGGAATTGAATGTTCATGTTTCGAATTTAATAAAACATAAGTTCTATTTAAAATGCTTGTGATAAATGCATGCTTGTTTCATTGCATTTTAATTCACATTAAGGATCTTGATTTCTAACTATGTGAGGTATGAACTACCTCAGGAAGCATGAGATTCTTTTATGTATATCATTAAGCTCTCATTTAATACGTTCTTGGTGACTACAGAGGAGTTGAATCTTCAAGTACTGCTGCTGAAATTAAGAAGGCTTATCGGAAGGCAGCTCTTAAACATCATCCAGACAAGGTTAAACATTTTGGATTGGTTTGTGAAATTCATGTTTGCATTATGTCTCTTTGTCTTGTGCCTCCCTTGGTTCCTTATGGGATGATGATTGTCCAACCAAGGTTATAGTTTTAATCATCAATGTATTTAGGGGAATGCTTCATCTGAATATGCTGCTAGCAGATGATTTATTCTGGTTTGATGTTAATCATTTACATAAGACAAAACTCATTGATGTCTCTGCTTTTAAAGACAGATCTGTGATGTAATGTCTATAGCATATTTGTTGGTTCTATTTTTTCCCTTGATTTTGTTTAAATGATGTTACAGGCTGTGCAGTTCTTAGTGTGGAGCGACGTTGGAGATGATGAGCTCTTGAAAGAATGTGGGGAGGAGGTCCGCAAGGATGCTGAGAAACTATTTCAATGATGATTGCAGAAGCATATGCAATTCTTTCAGATCCCAGCAAGGTTTAGAATCTGGTTGACACTTGATATTTTAATATTTGTCATTTGTATTTATATTAGGAAAGTAAAAGGAGTTTATAGTAATATGGTTCCATAAATATCGATAGACATACAGCTAGGGAAAATGTGAAATATCTAGGACCTCATCTGACCTAAAATCCTATGCTCTTATTTAGCTTCTATTTGATTTTATTTAAACTTTCCAAAGCTTGTGTAGAAATTTTGCTATCACAGATTTCAAAACAATACAACTTTTAATGTGTGGTGCTTAGATACTCTAAGCCTTGTGGACATAGACCGTTCTCCAAGTTCTAGTAAAGTATAAAATGTTTCGTTGGTGTTGCATTATATTGAGAGCAACCACTAGGTGCATTGAGACCAATTTGTAGGTGGATAATCATTCAGGAATAGACGATAGAAGGGGAAATACTCAAAGAATATTTCATTGCCATAAAGTTTGAAATAATGAGAATCCCAGCATACCTTGAAGAGTTTTTTAATGATGAACTTGAGGGTAGGTAGTTCATGACCCTTGGACACTTGGTGGGTAGCTTATTTGTCATCTTCGTAAGCTAGTCCCGTTGTTTAGGAGATGATGTGCATAGCAGGTAAGGGTTTTATCGACGATCTGGTGGATTATTTGATGTTAGCAATGAGTTCAGTTGGTCTTAAGGACTCACTTGGCACTTTCCGAGGTTATTTCCGGCTTCTGGTGTGTTCTCCAAGATTCTTGGAGAGAGTATCTATTTATAGTAAGTCACCCAACTGACTTCATTTCTCATTATTCGTCATCGGCACCGCTTCTGCTCAGTCAGTTTCCGATTCCGGTGCTTTCCGACGATTTCCGCACTTTGGGAGCATTAATGGCTTATTTTAATTATTTTACTCAGGTTGCTTATATTTGTACGAATTACTTGGCGAGCACCTCAGTATTATAGCTCGTCGGAAAGAGAATGTGAAGTTCTAAATGATGAGATGCTAATTCAGTGACCTTGGGCGCCAGGAATGATTAATTAATTAAATAAATCACTTTCCGGAGTTATAAGGTGTAATTAATTAATAAAGTGATTTATTAATTATATTTTCTTTTAATGAAAATTCTCGGAAAAGGTTATAAAAGGAGGATTTGGCCCATTTGCTGGGGACACTTATTATTTTGAACAAAAAAACAAATTCAGAGCAGCTCTTGCTAATTACTCTCGAAGGACGGAAACCCTTGGAGATTACGGATTGGACGGAAACCCAATTCGAAGGAGGAAGATTCAAACAGGGTCTTCATTGTGCTTCACATCAGATCATTTTGATATTGCTTTACAGTTAATTGCAGCATGTGTTTATCAGTTTACTCATAGAGGAATATTATTACCATCATTGGGGCGCCATCTTTCCCATTTGGAGAGCGCAACAGTTAGAGGAGTGAGAGGGGTGTTAGCAGCAGTTGTGTAACAGGTGCAGCCACTATTGGCTCCTTCGCATGCGAGAGTTCTGATCATTTCAGTACCATTGATATCCATTCATTTTATCACACAAAGCTGGACTTTCGGGTATGCAATTTAGAGATGAATTTCATTGTATTTGGAATCCATAAATAAATAAATAAATCCTTTCGTTTCCAATCAGACTTGTATTGTTTATGCATTGTGGGAGTTATGTTTGTCTGCAATCATTTGTGGGACTTTCTATTGGCCGTGTTCTTTCAATTAAAGAGAAACAACAAAAATATCAGAAATTGAGACGACATGACAAGTGTTTGACGAAATGTCAATGCACTAAAAACTCAAAAAAAAAAAAAAAAAAATTGGAGTTGGAATTGGTTGGGATATTTCAGTGGTATTAGAGCATGGTATCCTCCCAGCTTGGGTGGGAAGGAAGCAGTTAAGGGTATTAAAAAAAAATCAGCCTTGAATGCAGCATAGAGAGGACGGTCCACACAGATACTACACCCGCAGACGGGCAAGACTCGAAGCAGGTATTGCCGGAGGTGACAGAATGGAATATTTGGGTGAGAGACCTGAGAGTCCTCCTCGAGAGGAACATGCAGATCCAGATAGGGATTTCATTCGGGATATGGCAGCCACTCAGAGGCAGTTGTTACAGACTATGGAGCGCATGAGCTCTACCTTGGACAGGTTGGCGTTTGATAGGTCGCATGACAGACACGACAGGAGGGATAGATCAGTATCAGTTGTCAGTGGTCACAGGGATCATAGCAGATCACCTTCAGAGCTTGGGAGTGTTAGGGGATCGCCACGCTGTGAGCTTAGGCACACTCATACAAATGATAGGAGGGCTACGCGGACTGCAGATAGGCCTATGCAGCCTAACTTCTTGCCTAGAGATGACCCACCAGAGTTTGAGGTGACGACCGGAAGAAGTAGCTTTTTCCGGATACTATTATGGCAGTCAGTGATGAGTGGAGGAGTTTGCCGCAGCATGTGAGGGATGTATTCCCCCTCCCACAGTATTGTGCTCAGAGGAGAGATAACATGAGGGTTGGACAGGACAGGAGGCCTAGAGCGCAGCAGAACAGGGATTTGCAGCATGTTACCAATAAGGTAACCCTCTCCACTTTTGATGGTAGTGGAAAGATTAGTGCCAGGGCTTGGATTCACAAGCTCGACACCTATCTTACCCTCAAACCCATGAGGGAACAAGAGGCTATACAGTTCGCCACGTTACACCTTGAGGGGGTGGCTTATGATTGGTGGCACCATGGTTTAGTTACACAGGGTCATGAGCTTCTACAGTCTTACAGGGATTTCAGCGAGAGGTTGATTGCGAGATTTGATCGCAAGGATGTGGAGCTTTATTATAGGGACTTGGCACAACTCCGACAGAGTGGACACGTTGATTCATACATCAACGAATTTTAGCGTATAGCAGTGATGGTTCCAAAGATGCCAGAAAGGCATGTGGTGATGCTCTTTATAGAGGGATTACATGATAGATTGAGGGGTTTTGTCAAGGCTCTTAAGCCTGGAACTTTGCATGAGGCCATTCAGACAACATTGAATTTAGACACTACTCCTCCATTTCAGTCCCAAAAGAAAAATGTCAGGGATGAAAAATCAGAACAACATGAAAGTGAGCAACCCACTTCTTCAAAGGTAGAATCTACACCAAAGATGGACCATGAATCGAGGAATGACCTTCGTAGGAAAAACTTATGTTTTCATTGCAAAGATCCTTGGGCACCGGGTCATAGGTGTCTTGGAAAGGGTAAGATACATCTCATTGAGGTTGTTTCAGATGGGGATGATGATACTACTTCAGAAAATGTACAGGGGCAGCCAGCGCCAAACATTGAAAATGATGGTAGACTCACTTATCTTTCAGGAGCACCAAGGTATAATCCATTCATGTTTGAAGGTACAATGTTCGGGTGTAAAGTCATGGCACTTCTTGATAGTGGATCTACACACAATTTCATGGATGAAGGTTTGGTGATCAAAAGAGGTTTGCATTGTTATAATTTTGAAGGCTTTGATGTGACTATAGCAGGAGGTCTCACTATCCCTTGCAAGAAGAAAGTAAACCAAGTTAGCATTCTATTTGGTGGGTATACACTTTGTGATGACTTCTATGTTATTGACTTGAAGGATAACAATGTTGTGCTTGGTATGCAATGGCTACATTCACTAGGAAAAGTCACCCAAGATTTGCAAGCTATGGAGTTGAGTTTCCATCATGAAGGGGAGCAAGTCACCATGAGAGCAGCCAAATACACGCTGCCCCATCAAATGACAGCCAAGTCTATGATAGTTATGGACAAAAAATCATCTCATGCAGACATCTATGAGGATTTTTCACTACATATCAGCATGGGACAGCAGGAACAGGGTGAAGATTATGGCAAATTGGGGGCATACTTGAGGGGGATTGTGGCACTTTTTATGAGTAAGTTGCACAAGTTCTATTTTGCAGACTTTGAGCAGTTTAGCACAGTGCATTTGAAGCCATTCAAAAGGTTTCGGTTGATTTGGGATCCGGGACTTGATTGGTATGCAGATCTGATATTGCTTGTGGACAAGCAATCTCGGGAAGGGAGGACTGTAATGTCCCTCTTTCCGGCATGACCCTTGGACACTTGGTGGGTAGCTTATTTGTCATCTTCGTAAGCTAGTCCCGTTGTTTAGGAGATGATGTGCATAGCAGGTAAGGGTTTTATCGACGATCTGGTGGATTATTTGATGTTAGCAATGAGTTCAGTTGGTCTTAAGGACTCACTTGGCACTTTCCGAGGTTATTTCCGGCTTCTGGTGTGTTCTCCAAGATTCTTGGAGAGAGTATCTATTTATAGTAAGTCACCCAACTGACTTCATTTCTCATTATTCGTCATCGGCACCGCTTCTGCTCAGTCAGTTTCCGATTCCGGTGCTTTCCGACGATTTCCGCACTTTGGGAGCATTAATGGCTTATTTTAATTATTTTACTCAGGTTGCTTATATTTGTACGAATTACTTGGCGAGCACCTCAGTATTATAGCTCGTCGGAAAGAGAATGTGAAGTTCTAAATGATGAGATGCTAATTCAGTGACCTTGGGCGCCAGGAATGATTAATTAATTAAATAAATCACTTTCCGGAGTTATAAGGTGTAATTAATTAATAAAGTGATTTATTAATTATATTTTCTTTTAATGAAAATTCTTGGAAAAGGTTATAAAAGGAGGATTTGGCCCATTTGCTCGGGACACTTATTATTTTGAAGAAAAAAACAAATTCAGAGCAGCTCTTGCTAATTACTCTCGAAGGACAGAAACCCTTGGAGATTACGGATTGGACGGAAACCCAATTCGAAGGAGGAAGATTCAAACAGGGTCTTCATTGTGCTTCACATCAGATCATTTTGATATTGCTTTACAGTTAATTGCAGCATGTGTTTATCAGTTTACTCATAGAGGAATATTATTACCATCATTGGGGTGCCATCTTTCCCATTTGGAGAGCGCAAGCAGTTAGAGGAGTGAGAGGGGTGTTAGCAGCAGTTGTGTAACAGGTGCAGCCACTATTGGCTCCTTCGCATGCGAGAGTTCTGATCATTTCAGTACCATTGATATCCATTCATTTTATCACACAAAGCTGGACTTTCGGGTATGCAATTTAGAGATGAATTTCATTGTATTTGGAATCCATAAATAAATAAATAAATCCTTTCGTTTCCAATCAGACTTGTATTGTTTATGCATTGTGGGAGTTATGTTTGTCTGCAATCATTTGTGGGACTTTCTATTGGCCATGTTCTTTCAATTAAAGAGAAACAACAAAAATATCAGAAATTGAGACGACATGACAAGTGTTTGACGAAATGTCAATGCACTAAAAACTCAAAAAAAAAAAAAAAAATTGGAGTTGGAATTGGTTGGGATATTTCACATAGAAAACTACCTTTACCTTTACCTTATGTTTATTTTCTTGTTAAACAATATACAAGGTAAATGGAATAAACAATCCCCTTTTGGGATTTCATAAGGGGTCTTGTACACCAATTTGGTGTCTGGATTGGTGGTGACCTAAAAGATTACATTTACCTTACCTTTAATCTCCTTAGTTTAGTAATTGCATTGGTCTTTCCTATTCTGTGTGCTTCACATGTGCTCTTAACACCAACACTGTCATGCCCTCTGTCATCTTTTGTTCACCTCTCAGTCTCTATAAGGACCTTTCAATTCAGACAAAATCAAAATCATACATTCATCCTCCTTTTCTTTACCACCAACTTTTAGTAGTGTTCTAAGTGATTTGAATTTTAGCAAAAAATCTTCAATAGAGGAAAAATCAGAGGGAGAACTGGTATTTAACTATGTATCTCATTGAAGCATCCTCAATTCATTGACCTTATAGAAAAGTTTTTCAAAGATTTTCCATACCTCTTTAGGGTACTTTTTCCCGTGATATAAAATTCACTTAAGCTGCAGTGGGAAAGTTAGATGCTGCAGGCAAGCAGGAATTTATTGTACCTGCCTTGTAGGGTAAAAATTCCTATGGTGAAATAAAAGAAAAGTGACTTAAGTGAAATCATGGGATTTTATTGCTTGCCTTGCAGGGTAAATAATCCCATTGTCAAAGTCAAATCACTTAATTGGATCATGGGATTTCCGGGGCTGCCTTGCAGGGTAAAAAATCCCATTGTCAGAAATTCTTAAAAATAAAATTCTATTATGCAAAAAAGTGCGACCCACCTTGGGTGAATAATAATGCATTAAATAAATATTTGTTAATATTTATTCACCCAATTTTGGCACCCAGGCTTGTGGAAAAGTCAACAAAAGCAAAGGGGAATAAATCAATTGGAAATAGAATTCTAAAATTAAATAAATTTAATTTATTTAATGCAGCCCCTTTTGAGAAGGAATTAATACTTTTTAAAGTATTAAATGATTATATTAATTCCTATTTTCAGTGGCTATGGTCAAAGCACACTGTGAAGCTTAAGTGAAGTGAAGTGTGGAGGATTAAATTGGATTAATTTAATTTATTGGATGGCTGTCCTTAAACATGCTATATTTAAAAGAGAAGAGCTTGATTTTTAATTAATTAATTGCCTTTAATTGTTAGGGCAATTATTAATTATAGAATTGTGAGGAGGTTATATAAGCATGGGCAGCCATATGGGTGAATTATTTAATTCACAGGTAAAGAATTGCAGCCAGGAGGAAAAGTGCGCCCCCATTAGAGGAAGGATTTTGTTCAGACAAAGTGCTAACAAGGCTAAAAGCTTCCAAATTTGGCACATGCTTTGGAAGGAGGTTGATCTTTGTCTGCATAATTGTTTTCACAGGTGTTACAGGAGCTCAGGGGTTGTTGAAAGGATTCATGCTCTCTTTATGTGCAAATTAAACACCATTTTTTGGGGCAGCAGGCTTGAAAAGTGCAGATTTTTACAATTAAAATTCACTATTCATGCTCCGGTGGCCATTTTTGTCTGAATAAATTGCAGGAATTCATTACAGGTGCTTTACAAAGGAAAAGGAGCTTTTATCAATGTCCAATACATTGCATATATCCTCCGAATCTGAAGAATTGTCCAGATCTGCACCAGTATTGAAGAATTCCAGTCAAATAAGAAGAAAAAGACATTATTCAGACAAAGATAGACAAAGCTATGGCGAAGAAAGATGAAAAATAAAGCACAACGGAGTCATGCATCACTTCTAAATTTGCAGATATTGGAAACACGGATCTAGGCTCGGAACCTCTTGCTAAATTGATAGACAGATCCAGAGCAGGAAAGACTTCACTCATGCGTGCAGAAAAGACTTCACTCGATGAGGAGAAACTTCACTCATGCGTGCAGATTAAAAGCAGTGGAATTATTCGAGTTGCAGCTTTTCCATCCATAGCCCAGTTGCCAAAGTTTGTTATGCAGGTGCAGATCCATATCTAGATGCAGATGCAGATGCAAATCCATATGCAGATCTAGATCCAGATCTCATAGTTGCAAAAGCTTCTGGCACAAAGGCTTCATCCTCTTGTTTCGAATGCAGCCCATGAAGAAGACAGTGCGTGGAAAATTCCTTCCAAGACCTTGTGCATGTGCTCTCATCTTCCAGTTGAAGCCTTCATTGAATTTTCATTCACCCTGAGTGCTTTCCAGAATTTTTAATTGCTCATATGCAATTAAAAATAAGGATGATGAGTTATCTACGGCCAACCTTGCACTGATGCATGTACAACAGAAGAACTGCAAAAGCTTCAAGGATAAAAGAGAAGACAATGCTAAGGCAAAATTTCAGCTTGCTTCCAATTCCAACTGCTTGCAATTCCAGCTTGTTTCCAGATCCAGCTGCTTCAAATAGATCCAGTTTGAATCAGCTGCATGCAAAACATGAAAAAGGACAAAGTCAGCTTTCCTCTTCCTTCTTCTTTCCTCCGACAAAGTCAGCTTTCCTCTTCCTTCTTCTTTCCTCCGACAAAGTAATTGAGCGATCAATTAAATTATACAACTTAAGTGATTGGTTTAAAAGCCATTACTTGAAGAAGTCAATTACTTGGAGATAGGTGGCGGACGTGCAAAATAGAAGGTTCTATTTTCAGTTGCAAATCATACTTGTCACGCAAAGAGGAATTCCAGGAGGAAGATTGCCAGTTGTTTCTTTTCCGACTTCCACATGTGTCAGTTCAACTAAAGCTTCCGACTTGTAATTGCCCCTCTACATTCTATAAGTAGAGAGAAGAACCTTCGGGTTAATGATCGATCAAAATTTGTAAGAAGCAATCTTGTGTTCTAGACTTTGTGCTGAACCCTTGAGAGCCACTTGTTGCAGAGGAATACAAAGAAGCAGGTTTCCGGAGAACTTTGTGTCACGGCGTACTGTGTTTCTTGCTTTTAAATCTTAGATCTTTAAAGTAAACTTTGTGTTATTTTAGATCTGGATCTAGAACTGCCTTTGCTTTATAATTCTGTGTGTTCAAATCTATTAAGTTTCTTCTATGTGCATGCAATTAGCTCTGCTATCTACTAATTGGGATGCACATCTTCCTTATTTCTTCTCTGTAATTCCTCTACTTTCTTCTTCTATAATTTTCCTTTCTTAAACAGTTGCTTACTTGCTGCAGAACTTCTTAGTTATGGTTCATGAACTAAGTGGTTAAAGTAAAACCCCTGATAGATAAAAACACATTTATATTGACAAATCTGACACGGGAGCCTCACCGGTTAAATGAGGGAGATTTATCTCATGACTGCCTAGGTTTGATGCTATGCAGAAAATCTAGCCAACAATATGCCATATACCCAATGAAACCACATAAATCCACCCTTGAACTTAATGTCACTACCTGACAGTGTTGATTTAACATCTTGGAAATCTTGTTTCCTAAGAAACACACATTATCATTTCTGTATGCAAAGATACCCTATCCAAAGAATTGGCTAATTAAGTATGTGAATTTGAAGTGTACATTTTATGTCCACAGTCCATTTAGGATAAATGGTCAGTAAGTTTAGATTTTAGAAAATATAATTGGCAATAGTACTGTCATTTTTTAGTGGGCCTTGAGGACTACATCATAAAACTATAAATCCAAATAACTCTTCTCTCAATGTAACTGTTATCACCAAAAAACAACACCCTCTGATTTGCATGAATGTGTGGATGAGCAATCAGTTGTGTTTTGCTAACATGGGATTGTCTCTCAAGTTGTGGGACTTGCTATTTGAGACAAACCTCTAAAGAAGGATGGTTCCTCTACCTAATCCTAATGCTAAGCTACTCCTAGGGAAGGAAAAACAACTATCTAACTCTACTCTATCAATCCAAGGGACGAAGGAGAGAGAAAAGTGCATGAAAATGGAAAATCCTAAGCTAAGAGAGGTGATAGCACCAAGAAGAGGGGAGAGAAAGATGCATAAAAATGGAAAATCCTAAGCTAAGAGAGGTGATAGCACCAAGAAGAGGGGTGGAGATACTCTAATAAGGGAAAAGGGAGAAGGAAAATGGAGTAGGGAGAGTTCCCTAACAAAGCTGACACAGATCCACAACTTCATTTACCATCTATTCTCCATGAAACACAACAAGATGAACTTGCAAGTGAGAAATATATGCATAACATACAACAATAAGAATGGAGAGGCAAGGAAATGCAACAAAATATAAGCTAGGGTTGAGAGAAAACCCCACAAAACTAAGATTTTATTGCTTTCAAAGTATACACAAACTATTACATGTGAAGAACTTTTTATAGGGTAAACATAGTTTACTGTAGTAATTATGCATTGTACCGTAGGTAACTAGATTGTTACTGTGGTAAATAGGTGGTTTGATATTATTGTTATATGGTTATGAGATTATAACCATTTGTATTGTTTTATTATATTCACGTAGGTTTATTTGTTTCATTGTTGTAACAATCATATTTGGTTTTATTCATCCCGTATGATTTCTAGTTGCACCTGTGGTAAACTACTTTGTTTGTACTATGGCTGTACAATATGGTTATAAATATTATAGCCATCTCTATTGTAAATTTATTATGATTGAACGTAGGTTTACGATTGTTGAGGCTTGTTCGTAACCTCTTCTAGATTTGGTTTTATTCATCCCGTATGCATTTCTTGGGAGTTGCACCTGTACAAGCAACATAAGTGTTATAGTAAGTTATAGCTGAGTCAAGAAGTCTTGGAGAATTTAAAAATGCTTTCAGGTAGAACATGTCTATTGCTTCCAAATTAGTCTAGACCCCCATTGAACATCAATACGATTCCTCCAGGCTTTGCGTCCCTCTTCAGATTTGAAAGTACCTTCCAGAGCAAGGTTTGGGAGACTCTGTACAGGCACCATTGTCTGTTGCCATAGATAAGTCTGATTCAAACCAAAAAAGTTCAAGAATCTTGGAAAAGTAACACTAAAATTTGCTTTCAGTTTCTCTCTCCATTAGGTGTTTTGTCACTAAATTTGGGCGTAAGACAGTCGTTAGCTGCTCCTAGCAGCTCTCTGTATTTGAAGGTAGTCAGCTACTTGTTAAGTCCGAATTGTTTTTGGTCTACAGAACAACTCGTGAGGTAACTAGGCTTGCGATGTCTGCAAAATTGGAGAAATTCTGATGTTTGCAAGCCCCTTAAAATCAGAATCTGAAAATTCTCTGGATGGGTTGATTTAGCATTGGAAAAAGTTCATCCTTCATTTGGATCAGGCTATTGGGGTTTTCCTCACTAAATTTACGGTTTGACAGGTTAGCTTTACCGAGCGAGTCAAAGCAGCTCTGCTATATTAGGGCCGAAACGTGTCCCTTTTAAACAGTCGGCATGTTTTGGCATCTGACAGATACAGAGCTGATTTTTGTTGTAAAACTCTGCGAGCTCCGCCTTCAACACCAAGAACGAGTCCAAACAAGCTCGTTGCAACGACCCCTTGCACCGAGTTGACGATTTAGCATTGGAAACCAAGTTGATTTGCATTGGGATCAGCAGTTCCTTTGAGATCCGGGATCCGGGTATTGAACCGAGCGAGTCAAAGCCGAATGAAGGATCCGTGCCGAGCACTGACCATTTAAGCAAACAGGCACAAGGGCATTGGAATAAGAGATTTTTTGTTTAACCAAACTACAGAATCCTGTCCGCCCTCAACAACATAGACACGAACACAACACAAGCTAGCGTGCGACGGCTAGGAGTTATTCAAAGCGACCCCAAGCAGACTGAGTCGGACATTAAAAGAAGCAATGAATGAGCCTTCCGAAGGGAACCTATACAAACTACCGTTCCCTAGTGCATCCGGATGTGAGACACCTCCTCTCGAACCCGACGTCATTTTTATAAGGTCAGCCCATTTGCTTCTGATTCAAACACAATTCAAAATAGTGCTTTTGAGACATGCACATTGAGTGCTAGAGGTGGTTAGCAAACAATACAACATATGGGAGGGGCAAAATGGTTTCGCAAGTTCGACCCCCAACCTAAATCGACCTATTTTAATATTTTTTGAATCCATGGTGGGTACACCTCCTCTCGCGCGCCTGTCACGTCATATTTATAAGGTCAGAAAACCCATTTGCTAAAGCCATTATCCATAACTACACCCCTCACTTTATCTTTTAAGACATGGAGAAAAGTGCTAATATGGTGGTTACAGGATTTTTTTTCCCACTTGGGTCAAAAAATTCATTATGAGAAACTTTTCGACCCCCAAGGAAATCGACCTATCTTAAAACTACATTGAATTTGGTAGCTATTTTGGCGCCGGTCACCATATTTAGAGGAAGAAAACCAGTGCTAGACAGCCACTGATCCATAACTAAAGGCCACTAGGGCCTCGCATTTTTAGTGGAGAAAACCCTAATATTGCTTGCCATTCAATTTTTTTTGCATATTTGGTCATGTAATAATTCATTATGAGAAACTTTTGAAAAGTGTCTATTATCTAAAACTACATTTGTAGCTATTTTTTACGGTTGCTATATTCACATCGCAAACATTACTGAACTCGATAGGCCATTGGTAGAGATTTCGCAAAACAAAAATAGTGAAATTTGGTTATGTAACACTCATGAGATCTTCGGATCTCTTTGGGCATATGTTGGATGTAATAATATAGTGGCCTCTGAGAAGTGCTTATTTTAGTGGTATTGTACTAATTTGCAGATTACTACTGCACTTCAATCGCCTAATATAGTTGCAACTGATACACCGTTTGGTAGAGATTGTGAAAACTATAAATCAGTGACATTTGGTTATGTAAGACCATGAGATCTTCGGATCTCTTTGGCAATGTTCGGTATATATAGTGCCTCTGAGAAGCGCTTACGGGTAAAGCTGCCGCGATTACTACTGCACTTAACGCCTAATATAGTTGCAACAACACCGTTTGGGAATTGTCCCTATAAATCAACAGGGAGAAATAAGGACACAATGCACACACTTTGAGCCCTCCCATCTGTCTGTGAACGATTGCACAACATTATTTCGGATACTGAAATTATCTGAGTATATAGCGAAGTTATGCACGCGTATGAGGATATTTCTTTGAGCCAGTGTTAATAATCACACAGACCCACCTTTATATATACGCGCCCTTCCGATATACCCATCGATACGTGGAAGAAGCTCGTCCTTTCAATATACCTGGCGGTACATGAAAGAATTCGATACGTGTCAATAATCACAAAGAATTTGATATTTCTTTGAGCTAGTGTCAATAATCACACAGACTATGGACACGTGGAGGGCTGGCGCTCATTTGAGGATCCGCCTCAGGGTTCCACCTTAACAATTAAGGCTTCCACCGACTCCACTTTGAATCTTTAATTCTCTTCATAGCATTTTTATGCCTGGGACATATGGAGGGACCACACGAGACATGTGGAGTTTCCACCGACTCCACTGTTGCACTTAAACTTCACCAGATGGATTGGATTCTAAGGCCTTATTGGGACTATCATCTGGAGGGACACTATCACCCATGTGACCATGGCATATTTATGTTTTCTGCCCCTAATTTTTATTTTGAAGAAGCGCTAGGAGGACACTTGGAGGCTTCCGCTCACTCTGCCCTTTGCTTGGACTTTTCAACGGCCAAAGGAAACTATCTCGGACCCTAGACACATGGCGCCTTCCGCTGAACCTTGAACTTTTTTAACAGACTTTGCCGGATTGAGACATGTGTTGAGTCCGCGCTTGTTTGGGGTCTCTGCTTTTGGGGACCATCTCAAAATGCGCCATTGAGACATGTGGAGGCTCCCGCTGGCTCCTTTTTACACTGAGACTTTTCAAAGGCCAAAAGGCATTTTTCTTGGGCCCAAGGCATGTGGAAGGCCTGCGCTTGTTTGGGACTTGCTTTTGTGCTTCTCCTTTGCAGTTGCGCCAAGGAAACACATGGACGGCTATGATATAAAGTGGCAAAGGGGCAGAATCAACGGTTGTGCATTTCACCCATTTTTCTGCCATTTTTGCTCCAAGACTCCAGGAGACGCGAATACACACCCTTTTTCATCGTTCTTTGATGAAATTCTTTGTCGTCTCTGTCTGTAAGGTGCCATTGAATGGATTTGAAACTTAAACTGTGAGTCCAAGGATCGTTAAGGTCTATATTTTGAAGTGGGAATTGCTTAGGCACTCGCAAAAAACGAGAATTACCAGAGGAAATGGATGCAGGGTAGAATTGCAGAGGAAAGAGAGGGAAAAGGGATGAAATGATGAAAGTGCAGGCACAAAAGATGAAAAAGGTGTTACCACGAGAGCGAAAAATATTACCTGTCATATCCAGTTGTGCAGAGTCTCCGAAAAATGATCAAAAAGGGGTTTCTCGCATGACAGAATCAAAATGATTAAAAGGACTCCCGAAAAGTTGTGGCATGGCATCCTAGTCATTAGTCGAGGGCCCAAGAAACGTGATCAGTTCACAATTGGTCCACCTGGCAGATTTTGGATCTGAATTTGTTAATGTCGCTGTCTGAAACAAATTGGTAACAAGCAAAGGTCCCTCGAATATCCTTCTCTTTTGGGGGGAAAATTGAGTGAGAAAAATGTATAAATGCAATGAGAATACTCTTGCAAATGGTTGGAGGTTGAATTCTTAAGAGAAAATTTGAGAAAGTTGTCTTCGTGAGAGACCAAAGCCGAGATAACTTGTTATTTTCTTCTGTGTTATATTTTCTATCGTGTCAAGTTGGTTGTAGATGTATAGCCATTGACGAGCACTGATATTTCTCTGGAAGCTTTCCCCTGCTGATGAATCTAAGCAATTTTGAAATTAATTTGTGTCCAATCTCTAGCAATTTGTGTCTGCTCTGTTTCAGAATTTCTGCAAATAGTTTATTTCGTTCCCATTGCAATCTTACATTGAAATCTTTGTGAAATCATACAGGATCTTGTCCCTGTGATAGTTTAATGGTATTTGCAATTTCATTTCAAGAAGAGCCTTCATCTTGGATGAGATAAACAAAATTAAAATCAATTTATTGTCATTTGTTGATAAAGATTGTAAGTCTTCGGGTGTACCTTAGGCATGATTAATCAGAGACTTTGGTGTTTAATTGAGTCTTTCAATTCGAGCCTTCGTGTTGGAGTCTCAAAGATTATGTGAAAATGTGTTGATCTGGGCCTCCATTGAAGCACACCTTCTAGTTAAAGGAACGTCTTAGCTATTTTGAAGCTTTCTGTTGTTGAAGATGTTCATTGTTGTGAAGTCCCTTCGAAGATCTGATATAATCAACTTTATCCTGCTTCATCTCCCACCAAAATTATTCGAAAACCTTGAATCCGCCCTGAACTACCCATGTTTTCCTTGTGTATCAACAAAGGAACAAAATCTACTTGCAAAAATATGCAGAACAATCAGAATTTCTTAATGTCTTCAGTAACCTTAGCCTTGTGTTGGAAGTATCTCCATCGTTTAAAAGTGACAACTCTTAAGAGTTAAATCATGGATTATTGACTATATTTTTCCCAAGGTTTTCTTCATAGAATTTGTGCAAAAGAAGGATATCTCCATCTCCTTCATTAAACAGAGGTTACACCTAGGGTCCTCTCACCCTGGTCAAAGAGGCACGGCCTAAAGTAGTGAGGACAGGTCAAATCCTCTTAAAGGTGTTATCCATCTCTCCATAAATCTGAGTAACAAAGGGCCAGTTAGATCTCATCCCTGGCTACAAAACGACACACACTATGATTTTCTATTTCTAAGCGTGTCATTTTCTATGGCTGATGTTGTACAGATTTTTCTATGAGATTTAGTTCTGCGGTACCAACACATTCTAATGGCTTTTCTAAGGGCTTAGTTCTGCGGATTACATATGTTCCCGGCTTTTACCTTGTAAACATTTTCCACGGATTGATCTTCTTGCAGCTTTGTTATGCAGATTTTACTCTTATTGAAGCCAGCATATTCCCACCAACATAGATGTTTATGTAACACACCATGGATAGTTTTTATGGACTCTACTCTACAGCTTTTGTGGAATTTTCTGATAATGATCCTTCTAGAGATGCCTTATTTAGTAGCTTCCCAAATCAACACTAGACTCTGATTAGACCATTATTCTTGTGCACTTGGAACAAGAGTTCAGGAAAAATGAAGTAGAGTGCCTCAAATCGCACCTTTTCCTGATTTTACTCAATTTTCTCATGAGTTTAGCTAAGAATTTGACTCCTTTCCCTCTAAAAACCCCAAGCTCATCTTTGGATTGACTAGCATCTATTCAACTTTGTCTCATGTTTATTTTTCTCTAGTTGTTCAATTTTACCATGGGGGGTAAAAATGGATAACACTCTGGTCAAATTCTTTGATGTTCTTCATCTTTCTGCTTCATGAGAATTTTCTACCATTTTATCCTCCTGATAGAGAGAGATGAAGAAATACTTTCTCTTCATTGTGCACAAGATCTACTCAAAAGCAAATATTTGCGGAGATAAATCTCCCTCATTTACCGGTGAGGCTCCCATGTCAGATTTGTCAATTAAAATATGCTAGTATCTATATGGGGGTTTTACTTTAACTATTCAGCTCATGAACCATAGCTGTATAGCTTTGCAGCAAGTAAGCAACTGTTTAAGAAAGGAAATATTTATAGAAGAAGGGAATAATAAAACACAGGGAAGAAATAGGGAAGATGTGCAACCCAATCAATAGATAACAGAGTTGATTACATGCACATAGAAGAAACCAATAGATATCAACACACATAATTATAAGCAAAGACAACTTTCAGATCTAGATCTAAAATAACACAAAGTTTATTAGAAGATCTGAGATAAAAAGCTAGAAACAAAATGCACCATGACACAAAGTTCTCCGGAAATCTGCTCCTTTGTATTCCTTTGCTTCAAATAGCTATCAGGGGTTTCAGCACAAAGTCTAGAACACAAGAATGTTGCTTACAAATTTTGATCATTAACCGAAGGTTCTTCTTCTACTTATAGAATGTAGAAGGGAAAGTACAAATGGGAAACTCAACTGAACTGAAACATAAACAAGAAGTAAAGATAACATCTGGCAATCATCCTCCTCTAATTTCTCTTCAAGTGACACATCTATCACTTAACTAATAGAATCGTTCCACATAACTTAAAGTAATGGTTTCAAAACCAATAACTTTAAAGTTTTACAATTACATCTGGGAACATGGAAAATAGAAGAAGAAAGACATGCCAGCTGTAACATTTATATCTTCTTTTTGTTTTGATACTGAATATACTTGTCGAACATGTAATTCAACATCTTCCCATCTGTCTTAGCCACAGCTTCCTTTTCTGTCCTGAACTGCAGCAAGCCTTCGTTCAGTACCCTGATACATGGTTCCACATCCTCCAAGCTAGGCTTGAACTTTCAATATCTGACTGCAATGCCACCAATTTGCTGATGGAATTCATTGTGAAAGGCTTAACGGCTCCATCAATTCTCCCTTGCACCATCAGAAGAGACCCTTCCAGGGAATTAGGCACTCTACTAGGAATGATCCGTGTGTATGAAGTAACATTTCCGACCACTTCCTCATGAGTGAAAGCAATGACATTGTCTGGTAAAGATGATGCCATACTCTCAAGTTCCTGCATCCTCTTCAGCATAATTCTACAGATCTCCAAATGGAAAGATACTACAAACACAGTTGCTTCCCCTTCTCAACTGATCCGTTCAGGCACAATCTGTTCCGCAATCAACACTTCTCTCGGCAGCTTATTGATTTCAGCCAAAGTACTCAGGTTACTCTCAGCAACTATGTTCATATCTACCGTGCTTGTCATCAGTTGCTTCAGCTGATCTGTTGCATCTTTCATAACCTTTAGGTGGGATGGCACCTCTCCGAGTTGTACAGAAGCTTGACGAATGATCAGAATTTTCCATTCATCGATAGCTTTCACCTGGTTGCTTACATCTTCCATTTCCTACATCAGATGATCACTCACCTACTTTTGAGCTGAAATGAGCTGAGTGGAAGGTTTAACAACCTTGGCATTGATCTGCACAACTGAGATACCTACTTCTGAAGTTCAACTTTCTCCGCCTTTTCTTTGTCAAGCCTAAGGAATAGAGCATCTATCAATGTCTATGTATCCTGCTTTAATCCTTCTTTGGTGGCTTGACCTATGGGTACTCTGGTCACTATTATGTCTTCTGTCGTGAGCTCATCGGTTCATATTCTACCAGTCTGACATCTCAGCAGAATTCATCCTTCTTCTCCTTGGAATGATCAACCTTGAAGTTGACATCTTAGCTGATAAAAATTTTGCCCCGACTTTCTGTCTTTTCCGCCTTGAATGTCAGGAGCAACTAAAGTCGTGTTCCTCCAAGGTTTGATCTATCCTCTCTAGCCTCTAGAACTCAGGAGTGAAGTCAACCATTCTGAGAAATTACTTCTCAGGAGAATGAGAAGTTACTTTCCAACAAGTGTACTGTCGACTTCAACAAATTTTCCTCCATAATTACCTCATTAATGTATGATTAGGAATATGAAGGTTGTTGATAATTGTAGTAGCGTCTCTATTGACGGCGCTGTCAATACTCTTGCTGATAGGTGCGGGGGGGACGGCTAATGTGGAGTACGTAACAGTAAAGATTTGTGCCATAGGAATTGTGTAAAAAGTAAATATTTGTCAGTGGTCGGTGAACAAAAAAATCTTTGTCAAAGTTTACTCATAATTTGCAGAAGTAGTTCTTCTCATGATTAGGCATCAGTTTGCAAAATATTGTGCTAAGGTAATAAGGACTCTCTGAGTGCATCATAAATTGATTTTGTGTATTTTATTTGTAAAAATCATGTAGGTGATAGTACTTGATGCTAAGTTGTTTGCATCTTACCTTAAAAGATAAGCTTACATGTACTGAAAGAGTTGAGTGGAATATTTAGCAACCTTGGATTTCAATGATCTCGCACAACTGAGATACCTGCTTCTGAAGTTCAACTTTCTCCGCCTTTTCTCTGTCAAGCCTAAGGAATAGAGCATCTATCAATGTCTGCGTGTCCTGCTTCAATCCTTCTGTGGTGGCTTGACCTATGGGTACTCTGGTTACTGTTATGTCTTCTGCCGTGAGCTCATCCTCTTTCTTCCCTTCTGCCGGAACTGACATCTCAACAAACTTCTGCCCTGACTCCTCAATGATCAACCTTGAAGTTACCTTAGCAACTTTAGGTTTTCTGTCTTTTCCGCCTAGACTCAGGAGTAGCTGCAAGTCGTGTTCCTCCAAGTTGATTTCCACTCTAGCCTCTGGAACCAACTGCGAAGTCAACCATTCTGAGAAATTACTTCTCGGAGAATGAGAAGTTGCTGAGTGTACCACTATCTCACGCTCTGATTCCTCTCCATCTGAAACCGCTACAATATTGTGGCTGCCATCCTCTGAATCATCCAAAGACAAAGCTCTTTCAAACTCTGCCATCTGCAACTTCAACGTTTCTTCAGGAACAGGTGCTGAACGGAGTGGTTGAGGAGAGAAGATGAATGTTGCCGGATTCAACGGAGGAATGGAAGTGTCCTGCTGAGCTGCAACAGTCGGTGAAGTACTGAATGCTGTAGAAGCCGGAACTAAAGTCATAGCCGTGGAAGTGATCTTCTCCTTTGAATGAGACCTTCTGTGCACTTTAATCTTCTCAGGCCTTCTGCTGCTTTCTCCTTTGTGCTTCCTCTTGAGGGAATCTCCTATGCCGAAGTTACCCGTGACTTGATTCATCAATGCTTCATCAAGGCAGTATCCCTTCGTCAGCAACCAGTTTGAATTGTTCACCAGAACAGCGGCAGACCTTTCCTCAATCGTATGGCAGCCCCCTACGTTCTCCTGAAGTACAGCTCTATCTCCTCCCATTTGATGGTATGTGTCAAGTAACACAGGCCCATCATCTTTAAGATCCACAGGTATCCGTGCTAATCCAAAGTCAAACACTTGCCGTGCTGATAGCCTGCTGAAATCTTTCTTTCTAACCTCGTACTCACTTTTGCACTTCATCCAGAAATCTTCTAATGAAGGCACATGTGCGTACTCCTGGGAGATTGTCTTCCTGGCTACTCCAAATGGATCGAAGTTCAGCCGTGCTGGGAAGAACTCTTGCTCGTACTCAGAGAACATTTCCGCTTCCATTCCTCGGGCTTTATGAATGCTCTGGCAGCTATAATGGCCCACAGTGATCGGGAAGAAGCCCGTAGACTTGTGTCGTTTCGACTGAAGGTCGTGCATCTCCACAAGTTGTCTGCTCAGCTCCATGGTGACCAATCTATCATTCGGATATCTGGGCAACTTAACTGGTTCTCCAGAAAAGCCGGTGACCCTGAGGTATGTGAAATCCGCAAACTGAATGAAGAGACTGCCAATTCTGGACACAGCTTCCCACGCTTCCTTGGTCACCCTGTTGGCCTTTAGATCCCTGTCCAGCCTACAAATGAATTCGTAGAAGAATCCATCGTTGACCACTTTGAAATCTTTCTTGCACGCAGGTACAGTAAGCTGTGGGTAGCACTCGAAAATAGGGTCCTTGGAAAGAACACCACATCTATCCAGCTTGGAGAAGATGCCTTGTGAAGCTGCTGCGTATACCAAATAGGAAGTCATTTTGAAGCTGAAAGTATGCCTCACGTTCCGGAGTTGCTCACCAATGTTGTCGCTAATGATTTCTGACCAATTGATTATTGAATCTGCTTTGTTGATTTCAATGGTCCTGATGAAAGCATACATCCATGTGCGGAAGGTGTGAGCGTTTGCTTCGCCATTTATCCTGCATAACAATTTGGCAATATCATCCACCTCTTGTACCAGATTGGACCGCGGAAGAGTTCTTGGGAACTTGGAAGGAGATCTGGGCTTCTTCATGTATCTGTTGTTCATTATGTTCACGCAGTCAACTCTATGCTTCTCCCACCTGCTGCCGGCATCCTGTATGCTAATAGAAGTCACCACCTTTCGTGCCGGAATCTTCAAACAATAATTGATGAACTGTGTGTCCAACCGGATTATTGTTTTTCCCGTAGCATCTCAGACTGATCTAGATGATGGATGGTAAGACCTAGCACACTCCATAACGAACTCTGGCAACTGGGCTGTGTATGGAAATGCTGCAGCTCGAATAATTCCACTGCTTTTGACTGCACGCATGAGGGAAGTCTTTCCTGCTCTGGATCTGTCAATCAATTCGGAAAGAGGTTCCGGACCTAGATCTGTGTCTCCAATGTCTGCAAATTTAGAAGTGATGCATGACTCTGTTGTGCTCTCTTTTTCATCCCTCTTTGCCATGGTTGTATCTATCTTTGTCTGAACAATTCTTTTTCTCTTTATTCGGCCGGAATTCTTCACAACCGGTGCAGATCTGGATAATTCTTCAGATTCGGAGGATATGTTCAATGTATTGGACATTGATTTAAGCTCCCTTTCTCTTATAAAAGCACCTGTAATGAATTCCTGCAATTAATTCAGACAAAGATGGCAACCGGAACATGAACAGTGGATTTTAATCATAAAAATCTGCATATATCAAGCCTGCTGCCCCAAAATTTGATGTTTTATTTGCATGCAAAGCAAGCATGAATTTTACCAACTTCACCTGAGCACCTGTATCACTTATGCAGACAATTATTCAGACACAAATCAACCTCCTTCAAACCTAGGCGCCAAATTTGGAAGCTTCCAGCATTAATTACACCTTCTTCTGAGCAAAATTCCTCTTCAAATGGGGCGCACTTTTTGTCTGGGCTGCACTTCTCTGCTTTTGAATTAATTAATTCATCCTTATGGCAGCCCCTGCTTATATAATCCTCATAATTCTATAATTAATTAATGCCTCTCCTATTCCTGGCAATTAATTAATTATTTAATAAGCTCTTCTCTTCAAATGGGGCGCCTATTTTGTGCATGCTCATGGCTGCCATTAAATAAATTAAATTTATTTAATTTTAGCCTTCTACTTCCAGTTAACTCAAGCCTCACAGTATGCTTTGACCTTAGCCACTGAAAATAGGAATTAATTAAATCAATTAATACTTTAAAAAGTATTATTCCTCTCCCAAATGGGGCGCACTTTTTGACATGAAGGGGCTGCATTAAATAAATAATATTTATTTAATTTTAGAACTTCTAATTCCAACTTCCTTTGTCCACTTTCCCTTTGTTGACTTTTCCACAAGCCTGGGCGCCAAAATTGGAGAAGAAATTAATTAATTTAATGCATTTAAAGCTGCCCTTCTTTCCCTAAAGGGGTCGCACTTTTTGGCATGAGGAATTTCTATTTTTAAAAGTCAATTGACAATGGGATTATTTACCCTGCAAGGCAGCTTAAAAGAAAATCCCATGATCCACTTAAAATCCCATGTTTGACTTTCATAATGGGATTATTTACCCTGCAAGGCAGGTAATAAAATCCCATCAATGCCTTAAGTGATTTTTCTTTTATTTCACAATGAGAATTTTTACCCTGCAAGGCAGGTAAGAAATTCCCGCCTGCCTGCTGCCTCTAATTTTCCCATTGTGACTTAAGTGGCGTTGCTTCCATGGGAAAAAGTACCCTGCTAGGCAGGTACAAAATTCCCACCTGCCTGCTGCTTCCAAAAATCCCATGATTCACTTCAAACCCTCTTTTTCCAAAAATGCGGCCAGCCCAGAAGAAGCTTTTTGGTGCACGACTTCGTCTTTTCCGAGAGAACCAGACCTCCGATGGCGAATTCCTTCTGGCACAACGTGCATAGGTGATCTCCAGATACTCCAGGCCAAGAATCAGGCCAAACCGGCAAAGGAATTGATCCAGAGAAATTTCACAGAAAACGAAACGGGAAAACACAAAAAACACAAAACGTTGCCAGAAGTCACAAATAAAGCCCAGGATTCATTCCTGGTTAAAACCCTACTGGTATATGGGAATATTGACATGTACGATCACAACAGGGTTAAACCGGAGCACAATTTGCCTCAAACGGGGCTCAAAATAATTAAATACAAATTTCCCGCAGGCAAACCCCAGCGACAGAATAAAACAATTTTGGGCATCTGGGTATTTGGCGAAAATGGCTAATATGGCTCCTTGGGAATATCTTGACACATTACAGGAACTTTCTGGCAATAAAAACACAAAACGACCCATTATTTTAAAAGTACGAATTTTTTTTTAAATAGGGTAGTCCCAGATTTCAGGGTGAAATCTGGCAGTTGCTGCATTGAATCCAGCAATGAGTATTACTTCTGCATTTCGATCAAGTATCCTCTCATTTGATCAACTTGTTGTTGATGTAAAAATTCATCCATGATCAACTCATTGGCTTCCATCCCTTACATGGAATCAGGACAGATTTGTGGAGTTTATCAAATAGTGCATCCGGGTCACTTGGACCATCCACTACATTTTGCTTCAGCAAAGCTTTTTAGAAGTCAAACCAGCCTTCAGTTATCACTTAGAATCTTAACGCTTCTCCAAAGAATTGATGAGTTGTCCTAATAGTATCCATCTAAGGACCGTGGACTCTTTTATAAAATACTTGCAGCACTCATTTTCATCTCACAGCTTAAGTATTTGTCTATTATAAAAATAGCATCGATGTATAGGTTGCAAATGGTTGAATCAACCTGTTCCAAATATTTTTTCCTTTAGAAAATGATTTTGTACAAATAGCCTCTTAGGCAAGTTGCCAGCATTCCAATAGTCCTTCAGATTGCACTTAATTAGGAATCAGACAATTCCCTATGCATTACATGAGATTACCTGGTCAACGATACAACCCTTTTTGATGGGAGTCACAAGTGTCAACTTAAATCTATATTACAACAGTTTACCAATTCCTTTTGTACTGCATAGATCAATTTACAAATGACAATATTTGTCATTATTTTCACAAGGATACATGCATAATGCATTGCATAGTCCTTCCAGACTTTCATCGTGTAAGGAAGTTCACTGAATTGGGGCACTCTTGACGGCAGATCAAATACATTGTTTTCAACTAGCATCAAAAGTCGTCTTTTGGTTGGCATTAAGAAAACTTTGAACTGATCATTGTTAAATACTATGAAAAGAGGATCATTAATCGATCATAAGGATTTTTTTATTGTCAACCAACCTTCTAAGGAGATGTACAAGTCAAAGTTCTTTAAAGATGACATACCTGGTCCGTCAACCATTTTGTCAACCATCTTTGATGGTGAACCATAATACAATGATGGCTCCAGCATGTTAAGCACAAGATAATACTAAGAGGGGGGGTGAATTCAGTATTATGATATTCTTTTAAATTTAACACTTAATCTCAGATCCCAAAATTAATTAGTTTCACAGATGAATATATCAAAGCAATCAATGATGCTGCAAAGCAAACTCAACACACTGCAAGTAGACACAGATTTACTTGTGGAAACCCTTTCGGGAGAAAACCACTGTGAGAAAATCTTCTTTATTATATTTCTCAAATGTTTGTAGGCACCAACCTATGGGAGACACTCAATCCCAAATTACAACTTTTGTAGGCACCAATTACAGGAGCACCAACCCCTTTTTGCTAAGCACCAACTCAGCAAGAGACACCTATCTCTTCAAAGTTTATGAAGGCACCAACCTCCTGACGGGGGTAACAACAAGGCACGGCAAACTTCCTTTTCTACCCTTTTAACCTGTTGTTGTTGCCTTCAACGAAGTGATAGTAACAAAACTCTTCTTAGAATAACCTTTTTTATGTTGCTTCATACCTAGCTCATAAATAGGTTCTTGCCCTACAAAATGCCATTATTCAACTCAAGAATGAAATAAAACCCTTCGAGGAATGATAGTGCCTACAAAATTTGATATAGCCAAAATTCATGAACCCTTTTTTCTGCGTGGTTTACATTCCAGAATACTAGATGAACACCCCTTTTTGAAATTTGAATCTATCTTTAGTTGGGTTGGTCTTTTGAAAAGACACATCATTGTGCAAATAATTGATGCTTGCCCTTGAATTAACTATCAAACTATTAATTTGCCATTAATTGGCATGTTAGCGACCCTCTTCATGACAGCTAATCGTAATGCTTTTCTCCTTTTATAAAGAATGATCATTACTTATGTCACCCTCCATAATGCAAATATCACATTGAGAATGTGCTACATTTCCTTAGATAAAATTGACTGTTGATCATTAAATCACTGTCAGCCATCATTAAATCTTCATTTTTTCACCAAAACATGGCATATGAACGCTTTAAAATGTTGAAATCTTATTTCATATGTACAGCTGTGTATATCTCGCTTATAACATGCATCTTCCCAACACTTCTTTTCATGTAGTTAAACTTTCGTTTTCAGCCTTTCTATACTGCTGGTTATTTCCGTTATTTTCTACCATTTCCGTTAACATCCGTCATAGTCCATCAACTTCCATTGTCAACATCCGTCAATATTTCCATCAACTTCCGTTACACATTTCCATTAACCAAATACATCAATGATTAAGCCTTTGACATCAATGACAATATTTCCAACAATACACAATCTATGATGTGTGCATTCCAATTCCTCTTCATTATTTCTTTGTTCACATCTTCTAATATTGGTATTAGAGCCATTGGTGCTTGACAAGTCTGAATATCAGGAAGAAGACTGTGAACATGACTTACAAGTTGTCGAGAAAGAGAAGGAGGTAGTCGAAAGACTTGTCTACAACATGAGTTGGTTTTGTACCCTCTGTTACAGTCTATAATAAACAAAACTACAACTTCCTAGTTTGAAATCTCTTTGTAAAGAGGGCAGTAAGACACAAAATTTGAGGGAAAAAGGCGAGAAACTAAAGCCAGTGTTGTACAGACCAAAATAAGTACAATTTCCCAAAGTTATTTGCATATTTACATGCATTTTTCAGTCACTGTTTTTCAGAAACGCAATTTTAGGGTCACAAATCAATCTGCAAAGTCTGAAAGAGGACGGAACCTAATTCTGTTCCTGTTTGCAATATTCACAAATTTCTTAGTTTATTTCCCTTCCAACAAAAGCAAACATTTTCTTGCCAAGACTGTTTGTATAGGGTTTCTTTCTATCTTTTGTAATGTTTCTGTCACAACCAGTCAACTAGGGAAAACATTTAACAGAGCCCCTCTGTTTGAAATTTTCAGATATTTAAAAATTCTTTGCATTGATTTCTAGGTGAAAATCAACATTACAGAGCTGTAATTTCTGATTGCATTTATTTCCATGTCTAGAAATCAACTTCAGAAATATAGAGTGCCACTTTAACCGAATTTTGCTAAACTAATTTGCGGGTCGAAATTCAAAATTGGTATGAAAAATGGCAAACGTTCAAAACCTTGTTTAGCCAGAGGCGCAAAAGTTGATGGGTCAAAACTATAATGTTTGGAGTTATATGACATGTTGACTTTTGTAGAATTTAGAGACTATAAGAAACATCATACTTGGTAAGGAAGGGAGGCATATTTGCTAATTTTGTGGATTGTGACAAGCATCCATAAGGAGGCCTATGTTGCTGTTGATCTCTGCTTGGTAAAAGATGCCAAAGATTTGATATTAGAGGTCTGGAATGCTCACTGTGGCTAGTAAGCTATGGACCAATTTGAAGGACTAAATACACGACCTCAAAAACGAGTCAGGGGTTATACATGAAGAATTTGTTGTTCTCAACAAGGATGCCAAAGGAGAGTTCGTGTCATATCACCTAATTTGAGCCAATGATCTTCTCAAGGGAAAGCTCAAAGACAAACCAAATGAAGTTAATACAACCATTGTTGAAGATCCATTGAATGTTGACAAGTGGTGAAGGTTGATGAAGAATATGTATTTTAAAGAAGCCCACACTATGAAGACAAGAAGGGATCTAGTATAGATGAAGCACAACATGGATGGTTGCGTAGTTAGTTCAAGATTTTGTGGATCTTGGGAATTATACCATTATGAGGGTCATGCGACAACTTGATGGAGCACTGTGGATGTAGCTCAACACAAATAGTTGTCCAATAATTTGGGAAGTTCATAATTTAAGAGTTCGGGCAGGTGGAATCTGGGAACTGAGGAATTCTGCTTGGTAACTACATCCTTGCAAAGGTAATGCAGGTAGCTTGATGGAGTTCTACCTCGTCCAAGAAATGTTTTCAAAGAGAGCTTTTAAAGAATGTGTGGTTATGTTGTTTTAATTTTCTGTCAGTATGTTTGTTTTGGACTTGTACTATAAGCCTTAAGATGGGTTATTAGAATGTAAGGCTTAACATTTTATTATTAAGTCACTATTAGTTACAGTATTTACTAATGTTTGGTTGTGTTGCCAAGATTTTATGTCGCTTTCATCCTTATTGGGTCTCTTTACATAGCTCACCTGCATTATTTGACATAAAACTTGCAACATTGGAGGGATCACCTATTGACAAGGTAATCTAACCTCTATGTTTTACAGGGGTAGCTCCCTCGCATGATGAGTTTGTGGGGTTTTGAGTACTTTTTTCCCAGAAAACACCCCAAAGGGAGAAAGAAAGGAAAGTGAGAGAGAAATAGAAGAGGGAAAAAGATAGTGGAAAAGAATGGACCAAGAGGGAGCATGTAAGAACAAGCAAATGCATATCTCATTCCTACATGCTAGAAAGTACACCATAAAAGTAAAGAGATTGAATGTTAATACTTTGCATGAGAAGGAAAGAAATGAAAGATAACATTTGACATAAGAACAAACATAACCACCAAGAATCTCAAGAAAAAAAAATCTACAAGAATCCCTATATTTCTTCTTGAAAAGGAACACAAAGTTTACTTGTCTTATCCTCAACAAAGTCTTCACAATGATCAACCTCCCTGGAAAGTATCTAAACACAATTTTATTAACTTTTGTGCCTTGAGACTATAGCACACAATGTTCCTCCAACCTCCCTCGATCCCTTATAAATGACCTCTAACTCCCTTTTATAACCCAAAAGTTAGTTATAAGGTAGTTAGGGTTTACATGACATCACTTTAGGGCACAATTAGGTCACTCCCTATAATATAATAACTTTATTTTAATAAAAGTAAAGTCACTTTATTAAAATAACACAACTGTCTATCACAAGTGACTTAATTTAAAAGTATTTATTACGATATTTAAGTGGGTACATGTGGACCCCACTTGAGTGATTTGGATGCATACACCTAAGCAACAAAATGACACCTAAATCAGCAGCATGACACCTATGATCAGTGTCATATCCATTGGGCCAAGAGTCCGCCTATCTTGATCATACGAGAAATGAACTTATTGACCACAAGGAAAACAAAGTAATGATCTTCATTCTGTGATTCCCAAGTTGATGAAGGAACTGAGTCTACAGTTTGGTCGTTTGTTTTGGATGCAAATTTGCTACATGCACGAATTTTGAATTCAAAGTTCACCTATCTTCGTGCTATTAGTTGTCTAGTTTGTTTCTGCCTCCATCATATACCACCATGCTAGTGAGCATGTCATGCTGGTCACATAACAATCATCATATCATTTGCAACATTTGAAGCCATCTCCTCTTTTCTCCAATACTCGTCACCTCCTATTTTCATCATCAATCCATATTTCTACACTAAGCTTGTGTTGGCGATAAGAAATTGCAGGTTTCTTACACAGTGGACTTTGTTATAGTGCAAGCCTATGTTCACTTTAATTATGTCACTTAACATCAACAAACCATCTCTGAAACAATATTGTACTTGTTTGAAATGATGGTACCCAGCTTGCATCTCTCACATCAATTTGTCTTACAACAATATTGGAGATGAACTTGGTTGTAGTGTGGCAATCAACACATACTCAATGGTTCTTGATGGCTTTAATAGTTCTTTGAGGTGCATGTTTAAGGCAATCCAACTGCAACTGCCAACTTATTGCCTTGGTGGCAAAGTAATAATGATTTTTCTTTCTCCAATCTTAACAAATCCCTGTTGACCTTCATTAATGATGTTGCTTACATAGCCCCCCTGCTTGAATAGGAATCAAATGCACATATGAGCTATAGATGACGAAATCACCTCATGCACATCTTGGATCATAACACTAAGCAACTCTCCAATACACTGTGCGAAAGCATCTTGAATGAAGCCCTCCGTCTCTATTGACACCATCTCGCACAGTTGGCTGAGCTCCTCCACCTTCCTTTGCAATGTTAGAGACATTGTCCTCATTATTTGTAAGCCCATACAGAGAAAAATCAACATTGTGTTGAATAGATCCATGTTTATAATCAAGCATCTCTAGCATTGGAATTAATCCTTCATCATGAACAATGCCAGCTTGGTTGTGTGAACTCTGTGCTAATCTACCCAAGGCAAATGTTGACATCTCCTTCAATTGGGGATTAGGCATTTGAAGCATACTAGAGATAGACCAAACAACGCCCTGCTGGACAATGTTCGCTTTGCATTCATGGTTTGTTGTAGCAAACTACCCCAACAATAATGCAACTTGTTTGATTGCACTTCTTTTCGGATTCATATAACCATCAGGAAGTGGTTGTAAGCGAAGCGATTTCTCTCTTTCTTCATCTATATTAGACTTCCCTCCAATTTTGTTCATCACAATATCTAAAGTTGTATGAGCCTCCAACGAGATTGAGCTATAACTCATGCATCCGTGCAAAATCACTTCACAATTCTCACTAGCTAGTTCAACTTACTTCAAAGAAATCTTCTTATCCACAAATTTCTTGAAGTTCAACATGCCTCACAAATTGCAATGTCTATCTAGATCCTAAACTATTTTAGAACATTGTTTATAACTTTATAAGCTACAACTCTATTCTAACCATGAATTTCATCTTTTTAACTGCTTCTGTTTCTTCAATGGAAAGAAGAGGACCCTTAAGAAGATAATGTAGCTTTTAATTCTCTATGATTAAGGAGCATTTCCTGTCTAAATTTCCCAACTTCTCCATCTTCTTCCCCAATAGAGCTAGGGAGAACTAGTCCATTTCATCACTTAAGCCTAAAAGAGAATCTCATATTTCTTCCTCCAACAAGAAATAATGTCACTCCATATGGCGTTCTTTATTTTCATGGCTGTCCATATTGGAATTTAGCTCTGGAAAACTATCCTTAGAAAGTTCCAACTTGACATCGGAATGTTTAGTCTCCTCTGAAGTTTCAATGTCTTTGGCGGCATTCTGTATTGACTTGCATCCATCAAGCTACCTTTGCAAATTAGAGATGATTTGGTTGCTGAGTTCTCAAGTTCGGATCACACATGCTTGATAGCTTCGCCTAATTTAAAAGATTTGTCTTTCCATATCATGCACATATTCCTCTAAAATTCTCTCACGTGCTATGTCTAGTTCCTATTGACACCATCATCATTCGATCTTATGTGAGATACAATTACTCATTTTATATTTAGTGTTAGAACGGACATGTGGACAAATAGGTAAAATCATGGGTAAAAACTACTCTCTCATGCGGCTTTTTACAACGAGTGATTCATATGCTTCGACACCTCCATGTCTAGCCGAAGGTAGGTGTAAGAGAAAACAATTTCTTCAATGCAATGATGTAATCCTTGTGCCCTGTGTTTTCCTGACTCGAGTAGCTATTTCAATTGTTCTCAACTACCAATATTATTATTATCTTCTTTTGAAACAGAGGAGCGCCTGTTTTCTTGCCATTTCTCTTGAAGTTGGGATGCAATTGAAACATTAGGTATCGAATCATTTGTATCCTTGTTACACCTCGCAACCTTCCTAATTCTCCCTGCATCTCTGCTTAGCCGTGTGATTGATTTCTTGTTTGCCTGCGTGTACATTCCATGCAGGCTACATGTGCGTTTTGGACTGATTTGGTTGCTTGTTCATGAGTACATGCATGAAGCACCAAATGCTCCTCGTTCAAAAACTCCAAACAAATCTTGAAAATATTGGCACATCTAGATCTGTTATTGGGGCCCTTTGAAAGGGACAACTTGTGAGCCACCCGATACAAAAGAATCCCCAGTGGTAGTGAGTAGTCCCCAATTTCTCTATTCTTGGAAGAAGGAAGTGAACTACAACTATTTCCATCGTTATTAGGTGAACAATTCTTGGCTAGCATAGAAAGATCAAAGAGTTACAGCAAATCTTCTCGAACATTCTTAGAGGCATGCCCCTAGGCAGTCATGAGATAAATCTCCCTCATTTACCGGTGAGGCTCCCGTGTAAGATTTTGTCAGTTTATATTTCCTAATATCTATCTGTTGGTATTACTTTAACCGTGTAGCTCATGAACCATAGCTATACGGTTCTGCAGCAAGTAAGCAGCTGTAAAGAAAGGAAAAATCTGCAGAAGAGGAAAATAATAGGAAACGGAAGAAAGTAGAGAGGATGTGCAACCCAAGCAATAGTTTACAGAGTTGATTGCATGCACATAGATTAAAACAAATAGATCATTAAGCACATAATTCAAAGCAAAGGAAACTTTCAGATCTAGATCTATAATAACACAAAGTTTATGAACAGATCTAGAAAGAAAGTAAGAAGCAAAATGCACCGTTGACACAAAGTTCTCCGGAAATCTCTTCTATATTCCTCTGCTTGCAGAAATCAGGGGTTTCAGCTCAAAGTCTGGAACACAAGAATGCTGATTACAAATTCCGATCCTTTAACCCGTAGGTTCTTCCTCTACTTATAACACGTAGAGGGGAAATTACAAATGGGAGACTATAACTGAACTAGATCATAAACAAGAAGTAAAGAGAACATCTGGCAATCATCTTCCTTTAATTCCTCTCTTAGTGACATGCATCAGGAGTTCAAGCCAAAATTGTGCACATCTGTCACTTAACTCAAAGAGTCATTCCAAATAACTTAAAGTAATGGTTTTCAAACCAATAACTTTTAAGTTTACAATTACATCTGGGGACATAAGAAATAAGAGAAGAAAGAAAAGAAGAAGGAAGATCTGCCAGCTGTAACTCCTACACTTTCTTTTTGTTTTGATACTGAATATACTTTTCGAACATATAGTTCAACAATTTCCCATCCGCTTTAGCCACAACTTCTTTCTCTGTCTTGAATTGCAGCAATCCTTCGTTCAAAACTTCGATGCTCGCTTCCACCTCCTTCAAACTAGGCCCGAACTTCTTAATGTCTGATTGCAGCGTTACCAGCTTACTGATTGAATTCATCGTGAAAGGCCTAACAGCTTCATCAATCCTCTCTTGAATCATCAGAAGAGATCCTTCCAGGGAATCAGGCACTTTGTTGGGAATGGTCCTTTTGTATGAAGAAACGTTCCCAACCACTTCCTCATTGGTGAAAGCAATTACATTGCTTGACAGTGACAATGCCATACCCTCGAGCACCCGCATTCTTTTCAGCATAATTCTGAAGATCTCCAAGCGGAAAGAGACTGTGAATTCAAGTTGCTTCCCCTTTTCAACCGATCCATCAGGCACAATTCGTTCTGCAATCAAAACCTCCTTCGGCAGCTTATTTATCTCGACCAAAGTGCCCAGGTTACTTTCAGCCACTGTATTCATATCTACCGTGCTTGTCATTAGTTGCTTCAGCTGAACTAATGCATCCTTCATAACCTTTAGACGAGTTGGCACCTCCCTGAGCTGTACAGAAGCTTGGCGAATGATTAGGCTCTTCCATTCGTCGATAGCTTTAACTTGGTTACCTGCATTTTCCACTTCCTGCATCAGATGATCACTCACCTGCTCATGTGCTGAAATTGGCTGAGAGGAAGGTTTGGCAACCTTAGCAATGATCTCGCACAACTGGGAAACCTGCTTTTGAAGTTCAACTTTTTCTGCCTTCTCTTTGTCAAGCTTAAGGAATAAAGCATTTATTAGTGTCTGTGTGTCTTGCTTTAATCCTTCGGTAGTAGTTTGACCTATTGGCACCTTGGTTACTGATATATCTGTTGCCGTAAGCTTGCCTTTCTGCTTTCCCTCTGCTGGAACTGATACCTCAGCGAACTTTTGCCCCGATTCTTCAATAATCAACCTAGAAGTCACCTTAGCAACTTTAGGTCTTCTATCTTTTCCGCCCAAACTCAGGAGCAGCTGCAAGTCATGTTCCTCCAGGTTGATCTCCTCTCTAGCTTCTGGGATTGACTGCGAAGCCAACCACTTTGAGAAATTGCTTTTCGGAGAATGAGAAGTCATTGAATGCACCACCATCTCGTGCTCTGGTTCCTCTCCATCCGAATTTGCTACAGTGTCGTGACTGCCATCTTCTGAATTGTCCAAAGACAATGCCCTTTCAAACTCTGCCATCTGCAACTTTAGCTTTTCTTCAGGAAGAGGTGAAGATCGGAGTGGCTGAGGAGAAAACACAAACGTTGTTGGATTCAACGGAGGAACGACAAGATCTCCCTGAGGTTCAAAGGCAGGTGAAGTGTTGTGAGTTGACGCTGGAGAAGTTGGAACTAGCACCATAGCCGTAGAAGTGACCTTTTCCTGTGTCTGAGACTTCTTGTGCACTTTAAGCTTTTCAGGCCTTCTACTGCTTTCACCTTCGTGCTTTCTTTTGATGGAGTCTCTTGCGCTAAGGTTGCCTGTGATCTGATTCATCAAAGCTTCATCAAGGCAATACCCCTTTGTCAGCAACCAGTTCGAGGTGTTGACCAGAACCGCGGCAGATCTTTCCTCGATCGTGTGGCAGCCACCAATGTTTTCCTGAAGAGCAGCTCTATCCCCTCCCATCTGATGATAAGTGTCAAGTAACACAGGCCCATCATCTGTGAGATCTGCAGGTATCCGAGCTAATCCATAATCAAACACTTGTTGCGCCGATAACCTGCTGAAGTCTTTCTTTCTGACTTCGTACTCGTTTCTGCACTTCATCCAGAAGTCTTCTAATGAAGGCACATGCGAGTATTCCTGGGAGATTGTCTTCTTTGCTACCCCATATGGATCGAAGTTCAGCCGTGCTGGGAAGAACTCATGCTCATACTCAGAAAACATTTCAGCTTCGATTCCTCTAGCCTTGTGGATGCTCTGGCAGCTGTAATAGCCTACTGTGATCGGAAAGGAACCTGTAGACTTGTGTCGCTTTGATTGTAGGTCATGCATCTCCACGAGCTGCCTGCACAACTCCATGATGACCCACTTGTCGCTTGGATATCTTGGCAACTTGACTGGTTCTCCCGAAAAGCCGGTTACCCTGAGGTATGTGAAGTCTGCAAACTGGATGAAAATACAGCCATGCTGGGATACAACTTCCCAAGCTTCTTTGCTCACCCTGTTGGTCTTCAGATCACTGTTCAATTTGCAAATGAATCCGTAGAAGAATCCATCGTTGACCACCTTGTAATCTTTATGGCATTCAGGAACTGTCAACTGCGGGTAGCACTCAAAAATGGGATCCTTTCGAGAGTATGCCCCGTCTATCCAACTTGGAAAATATACCTTGCAAAGCTGCTGCGTATACCAGGTATGAAGTCATCTTGAAGCTGTATGTCCGCCTCACACTTCAGAGCTGCTCACCGATGTTATCACTGATGATCTCCGCCCAATTGATTATTGAATCAGCTTTGTTGATCTCAATGGTTCTAATGAAGGCATACATCCATGAGCGGAAGTTGTGAGTGTTGGCTTCTCCATTTATCCTGCATAGCAATTTAGTAATATCATCCACTTCCTGCACCAAATTGGATCGTGGAAGAGTCCTCGGGAACTTTGATGGAGACCTGGGCTTCTTCATATATCTGCTATTCATTATGCCCACACAGTCTGCTTTGTGCTTCTCCCATCTGTTGCCAGCGTCCAACATGCTAATTGTAGTCACCACCGGTCGCGTTGGAATCTTCAGACAATAATTGATAAATTGTGCATCCAGCCTGATTATCGTCTTTCCCGCAGCATCCCGGATTGTTCTGGATAGGAGATGGTATGACCTTGCACACTCCATGACAAATTCAGGCAACTGAGCTGTGACTGGGAATGTTGAAGCTCGAATAATTCCACTGCTTTTTATTGCCCGCATAAGAGACGTCTTTCCAGCCTTGGATCTGTCAATCAATTTGGAGAGGGGTTCGGGGCCTAAATCCGTGTCATTGATTTTAGCAAATTTGGAAGTAATGCATGATTCCGCTGATCCTTCTCTTTCATCCCGCTTCATCATGGCCGAAGCAATCTTTATCTGAGAAACCTTTGTCTGAACTCTTTTTCTTTTAATCTTGCCGGAATTCTTTGCAATTGGTGCAGATCTAGTAATTTCTTCAGATTCGGAAGATATATTCAATGTACCTGACATTGATTTGAACTTCCTTTCACTTATATAAGCACCTGTAATGAATACCTGCAATTAATTCAGACAAAGACGGAATCCAGAGCATGAACACTTGATTTTTATCACAAAAATCTGCATATAAAGCCCGCTGCCCTAAAATTTGAGGCTTTGCTTGCATGCAAAGCAAGCATAAATATTTTTAACTTCACCTGGGCACTTATACCAACATGCAGATAATTAACAAGGCTTAAATCAAGCTCCTCCAACCCTAGGCGCCAAACTTTGAAGCTTTCCGGCAATGAAAAACACTTTTTGATGCAAAAATCCTCCTTCCTTGGGTGCCAAAACTGTCCGGGCTGCAATCCTTTGCAAAAAGAATTAATTACATCTTCACTATGGCAGCCCATGCTTATATAACCCTCAACATTCTATTTCTAATAATTGTCCATTCTATTTCTGGCAATTAATTAATAAACAAACATGTTTATTCACCCAAATTGGGCGCCTATTTTTGCATGCTGTTGGCTGCCATTAAATAAATTTAATTTATTTATTTTTAGCATGCTACCTTCAGTTCTCTTTGACTAGCCTTCATGCATTGACTTTCTATTCATCCATGGCGCCAAAATTAGGCAGAAAAGCTATTAATAAATACCATTAATATCATTGTTTAATCACCAAATGGGTCGCACTTTTTGACATGGGTGAATTCTAAATTTAAGAAGTCAACTTCTGATGGGAATATTCACCCTGCACTGCAGCTCCAAAAATCCCTTCTTTCACTTAAGTTGTTTGACTTTCATAATGAGAATTTTTACCCTACAAGGCAGGTAATAAATTCCCACCTGCCTGCACTTCTAATTTTCCCACTGCAGCTTAAGTGACTTTCCAAAAAGTGCGACTTGCATTAAAATTAGCCCCCTTTGAAAAAGTGCGACTTGTTTGGGTGAATAAAACCTTCTGATGGGAAAAGTTAGCCTGCTAGGCAGGCGGAAAATTCCCATCGGTGCTTTAAGTGATTTTTCTTTATTTTATAATGAGTTTTTTACCCTGCAAGGCAGGTAAGAAATTCCCGCCTGCCTGCCGCCTCTAATTTTCCCATCGCAGCTTAAGTGACTTTGACTTCATGGGAATTTTCACCCTGCAAGGCAGGTAATAAATTCCCACCTGCCTGCTGCTACCAAAAATCCCACTGCAGCTTAAACCTATTCATTCCCAAAAAGTGCGACTTGCCTAGGAGAGGCTTTTTGTGCATGACTTCATCATTTTTGGTTAGAAGCTTGCATTTTGAGGCTGATTCCTTCTGGTGTTGTGTTGGTAGATGATCTCCAGATGCTTCAGGCAATTAAACAGACTATACTGGCGAAAGAATTGACCTAGGGGAATTTCACAGAGAAACCGAGGAGAAAATCGGAGAAAAACGCAAAAGAAATAAATAAAAACGAAAAACGTTGCCAGAAGTCACAGACAAAGCTCAGGATTCATTCCTGGTGAAAACCCTATTGAGATAGTGAATACTGGCATGCAAAATTGCAACAGGATTCAACCGGAGCACAATTTACTTCAAACGGGGCATTATTTATTTAATAAATAATTAAATAAAAATTTCCCGCAGACAAAACTTGGCGGAGGGATAAAACGAGTTTGGGCATCTGGGTATTTGTCGAAATTGGCTCATATGATACACTGGGAATATCCTAACATAATACAGACATCTTCTGGCAATAAAAACACAAAAAGACCCGTTATTTTAAAAAAGAACGAATTTTTTTCAAATGGGTAGTCCCAGATTTCAGGGTTAAATCTGATTGCGATTGCGAATTGACACAAGATGATAAGCAATACCCTTCCATGAACTCTGTGGCAGAGTGCCTTGGAAAAATATTAGGAGTTGTTGCATCATCTAGAACTGCGGACTTTGCTGATGGAGGGCAATCACAAGCTTCTGCCCGCACTGAATACATAGAAAAGTCTAAGAAAATAAAATGGTCTACACCCTTTGATTGACTCTTCTTTCTTCTAACAAGCTTCTCTCCCTCGTCTACATTTGGTTATGTATTAAGTATGTGAGTTTTCTAGTTTTTGCTTCTTGAATCTTGTCCAAAGCTTTCGTTCTTCACTTTTCACGCTTTGGCTCTATGTCACTGGTTATTACCGGTCTTCTTTGTCTTATAGTATAGGTTTGGAGTTTTATTTGTCTTCTTGAGTGCTGGTCTTATCTCCTCCAACTACGTGGCTTGTTGAGTCTGTGCGTAGGCTTGTTGATTAAGCCTCCATTTCTTCAACGCTGGCTTTACTTCCTTTTCCAGTAAATTTTTTGCCATTGAATTCTTCTCTTTCATAAAAGACACCAACTTCTTGGCATATGGCTTCTGATTTGTCTTCTCTTTGGGCGGGCGTTGCCAAGACTTCAGAGGGATGATAGGGTAATCTTCAATTTTCTTGTTCTTTACTTGCAATTCTTCGCTACGGCTTAGAAGCTTCCAGTCATGGGACGTAGAAATTTAATGCGGAAAAGAGAGAGAGAGAGAGGGAGGAAAAGTGGGGAAGCGGGTTGAATTCTGCCAAATGCCAGGCATTTGGCGAAATTCCCTGTGAACCTCTTGAAGAAATATCTCGCCGGTCTCATGTGCGGAAAGCAATTTAATTTTTATCCAATTGGGGAGTGCTCTAAATGGCGAAGTGGGAGTAAATTCCCACTTTCCCTTCTGTTTAACTGCCAATTCAACATTTAATTAACTTTTTTATAAATTTGACATCATTAGTTTAGTATTTAAATTTGGAATTTAATTAATAACATCACTTTATTAAAATTAAATAAATAAGTAACATTAATTCATTAAAAATAAAATAAAATAAAATTAATGACGCTAATTTACTTTTTTAACGTAAATTACTTAATAACATTAATTAAATCATCATTATCAATTAATTAATTTTAAATAATTAAATTAAAATCATTAATTCAATGTTATAAACCATTTTGCGAAGTTAGAAGGGTTTGTGAAGTGAGGCGGGACAACTCGATGACGGGAATGCTACAATGCAGCGTTACGACAATCGACAATTGGGTTACGGAGAGGATGAAAGACAAACAACTTCTCATAATGATGCGGAAAGACGGTCTGGCGAAGCATTATGATGCGAAAAGTTTAAAAAATTTAGCATTTAAAATTTTTGGGACAACAGGTTGTAACCTCAACCATTTTGTAACTATCTCATGCATGCTAAAATGACGGACACACAATCTACAATGTGTGCATTCCAATTCCTCTTCATTATTTCTCTGTTCACATCTTCTAATAGGGAGTAGGTCAACGAGGGTGGTGCTCACCTTTGCAAAACACTACTACCCCAACACACTAGCTCTCGGAAATGGGGATCTTCCCCTCCTCAACATGATGGATCTGTTCGTTGTTGTCGTGGATTTTCTCCTTTGTAACTACTTCCCAGGTTGCAAGGACAAGTACACATTATGAGTTTCTTTACTACCAATGGAGTTTCTTCGTTCTTTGATGTTAGGAGGGATTCCAACTGGAGTGCTTTACTTCCTCCTAGGATTACCCAACTTGCCCTCTCATCCCTAGACTCTCTTTGATGAGCATTATCCGATCCTACATTGGCCCATTCATAGTGATAGACGATGACACAACCGATTCCTCTATCCCATGCACAATCAAAGATGTTTGATGGGACTATCAACCAATCTTTCTAGCTTTCAATAACTCAGGACCTCTAGGGGTTCTTGCCTCCCTCACATGGCTATTTGTATTGGTATCCTAACCACGTAGGGTGGGGGCTTTACTCCATTGGGTGTACCCCTCGTTTATTAAATTATTTTCAATGCTTTTGGTCTTCTTTTATTGAGCTAGTTGATTTTATGGTCCTTTTACCCTAGCACTTTCTATTGTAATTGGATGTATTCTCGAGTCCCATTGTGCTACTTTTGGTCATTCGTGGACTTCAATATAATTTCTTTCTTTGTCTATCACATTCAGGATTCCCTTTTGTAGACCAATATCTCGCTGATGTTTGTGAAGCAATGCAAAAATCTCCTCTCCATTGCGCAAATGTTTGTACTACCCACAATCTTCCCAGAGTTGGTATGGAATATTTGAAAGATGTGTACAGTTTGCAGCTCAACAACAACTTGAGAACTTGCTACAACAATATGAAGATGTCTTTTGAGAGCCTGAAGGCATTCCAATACATTGCTCAGTCAAGCATCAAATTGATCTCATTTTGGGATCCCCACTTCCAAACAACCCTATGTATCATAGATCAGTTCGGGAGAATGATGAGATTAGCAAACAAAAGCAGATCATCAACCAAGGGAAGATTCAACCATGTTCTTCACGATGTGGTAGTCTAATCATCCTTGCACCAAAGAAGGATGATTCATAGCGCCTTTGCATTGACTACCTTGCACCTTCAACGAGATCACTATGAAAAACACGTATCCTTTGCCTCACATTGATGGTATTTTGGACCAACTGCGGGGCACACAATACTCCATCAAGATAGATCTCAAGTCCGGATATCATCAAGTTCTAGTCAACTAAGAATACATTTGGAAGACTGCGTTCAAGGCAAAGGCTTGTACAAGTGGTTGAGAGTGGCTTTTGGTTTGACCAACACACTTGCAACCTTTATGCAGCTCATGAATGATATCTTGTGACCCTTCACCAACACCTTCATTGTTGTCTAGTTAGATTGCATTCTCATCTACAACAAGAATTGTAAAAAGCATATTGCACATGTTTAGAAGGTTCTTTACACACTTGGCATTGGGAAATGCATATGGCACATGTTTAGAAGGTTCTTTTTGATTGGGAAAAGCATATTGCACATGTTTAGAAGGTTCTTTACACGCTTGGCTAGGCAAGTGTACTTTTGGTGTTACTTAGATTCAGTACTTGGAAAACATCATTGACCGCAAAGGTATATATGTGGGTCTGGCAAAGATCAAGATCATCGAAGATTGGTTAGTTCCTGGCAACCACACAGAACTGCAAAGTTTCCCTAGGCTTGCAAATTTCTATCATTTGTTTGTGTTGGCAGTCTTTCACATCTCCTAGCTAATGAATCAAATCATACGGACTTAGTCAACATTCCAATGGATGCCTGCACAACATCAAATATTTATAGAACTCAGAGCCAGACTTTGCTGTACCACCCGTCCCCGTAATCCTTGACATCAATCAACCCTTTGAAGTCCTTACCCAGCATGGACATCCTGTCGCATAACATTGAGAAAAGTCCAGCAGCATCATGCAGAGTTACTCTACCTATGAGGAAGGAACTATATGCTATTGTGCAAGCCATGAATCAATGATGCGACTAGCTGTTAAGCGAGGAGACTATCTTTCATTCTGATTATAAACCTCTTTTTTTTTGCATACTCTGTAAGCTGGAAAATATAAGGCACGCAAAGTGTATGACCTATTTGCAGCAGTTCCATCTAGTTATCAAGCACAAGAAGAGGGGAAAGATATCAAAGCATCTGATTGTGCGATTGGATCTCCAGGTCACTTCGTTGTTTACAATGCTCAATACTCGAGGCCACAACATTGTGGATTGGATTTTGCAGTACTTTGCGGATTCGGAATTCGCACCTACCCACTATGCCCTTTCTCAAGGACATGTTGAAGATTTCTATCTGCAGGACCGGCTTCTTTACAAGCTTGGCCACGTGTTCCTTATAACAGACCTCACAACAATTCATTTGGGAGACATATTGTTCCAAATCGGTTGGTCATTTTGGAATCACCAAAACTTTTTGCACCGTCCAACAACATTTGTATTGTCCACACATGCACAAAGACATTGAGGGCTCATGTACGTCCTGTGTCCCTTGCAACATTGCAAAACCAGCTAATTGCAAACTGGGTATGTACACACCTCTTCCAGTTCTATCATGGCCATGGGAATCTATCAACATGGATTTGAAACCAGCTAATCACAAACTGGGTATGTATGCACCTCTTCCAGTTCTATCCCGACCATGGCAATCTATCGGCATGGATTTTTTATTTAGCCTTCTGACGATCAAACATCAACACAACTCTATGTAAGTATTGGTTAATTGTTTTTCAAAGATGGCAATCATGGTAGCATGCAAGGAGACTATCAACGCTCTGGAAACAACTAAACTCTTCTTGCAGCATGTTTGGGTACACTTTGGGGTTCCTCTCCACTGCATCTGATTGAGATCCTAATTTCATTAGTCGTTTCTGGTAAGCTTTTTGGGAGATGCTAGATACTTAACTGGATTGATCAGCAACACTCCATCTGCAGACCTATGGAGAAGCTGAAGTAGTCAATCACACCTCAGTTCAATTATTGTGAATGTGCAATAGTGCTCATCCTCGCACTTGGGATAACAACTTGATGTACATACAAGTTACAACATACAACATGCCTACAATAGAGCTACTCACAGTTCTATAGGGCATAGTCCATTCCAAACTCTGGGGTTTCTCTCCGTTGCATCTGATTGAGATCCTAGTTTTGTTGGTAATTTTTGGTAAGACTTTTTGGGAGATGCTGAATAATTTTAGCTCGATACATCAACAGCATTCCATCCTCAGTCTGACGGAGAAACTGAAGTAGTCAATTGCCCCCCTAGTTCAATTATTGTGAATGTCTAATAGTGCTCATCCTCGCACTTCGGATGACAACTTGAAAGATGATGTACATACAACATGCCTACAATAGAGTTACTCACAATTCTATGGGGCATAGTCCATTCCAAACATACTATGGGTTCCAATTTGCGGCCACACTTGAAATTGCTTTTGCACCCCTACAGTTTCAAAAACTAGTGCGACGGCCAAAAATTGGACAAAGCGGAGAAATTCCTCCAACATATTCAACAAGTGCATCACTGGGTTCAACAGATTTTAACTTGCCAACATCACAGAACTACAAGGAACATCATGTTTTGCAAGGAACAACACACTTTTCAGGAATCGGCAAGAGTTTGGTTACATGTCAGAAAGAGCAATTCCAAGGTCCAACTGCAAGATCAAACCACTACGATATGGTCCTTACACAATACTTCATACTACTATTGAGAAAAAATTCATCCTATATATTCCTCCATAAGTGAGCATGCTTCCTATGTTCAACATAAAGCTATTCAAATTTCAGACCACATGTACCACCTCTGCTTAAGCCTTACACAATTCAATATCCATTGGATTTGGATCCTACCCACTTGAGTCTAGTAGAGAGGGACGAGCTCATCACTACCATGGTACTCACACCTGCCATGACTTTCATCAGGGGTGCTTCAAGCTGTGAAGGGGCAGTATGTAGATCAAGCTAATTGGTATACTTTTCAGCAACTCAAATACTAGATTTCTCGTAGTTGGCTACCCAAGGTAATGGGGACCATTGCTTTTCGAGAAAGAAAATGATCGAATGTTCGAGCACTAACCGTAGGGTGGGATTGGTAGCCTACATAGTTAACTCCTTGGAATATTGTGGCTCTCGTATTCTCGCAACATTCACATGGACTCATGGCGCTTCACAACACTTGCACAAGTAACACTGGAAGCATACCACACATCTTGTTGGGTTCCACGTGTGTAACACAGACAAACTTGGGCCTAGGCCAACATAACATACTGTCTTGGTAACTAGCACATCGCAGTACACTTGTACATCAAGCAAATGATTCTGTGTAACTAAAACCATTGGCACATTGACAGCTTATTGGAATTGAACCTCACTTTAGCTGTATCTCTGATAACTCTCATCTTCTGGGATTCTGATTGACCTTGCCTTGGATATTGTACATACTTACATCTTCTGTAACACATTCTCAATGCCAACAATCACATCTCTAGATTTGGTTGCCACATGAATACATGGTTTTGGTTTCTACATCCAACATGTTATGTGTATATATATTATCAGTGTTACACAGGGAGTGTGTCTCCCCTCGCTTTTTTGCCGACCATGATTTTTGTAAATGTTCCTTGGTAACCTGGGATTTGATGTAACATTTACCCCTCATCATTTCCTTATATGGCCTAAGTCGTTGCATTCGCTGAATTTGAAGGAAGAAATTCTGAAAATTAGAAGATGTTAACAGGGCATGATGAAATTTGTCTAAAATCGGAAATGTCATGTACATCGGCAGACTGTAAAGGATTTTTATGCAAAAACTCCGTTTTGATGTCTAGAACTCTTTGATAAAGCTTTTTAATTTGTTCAAGCCATTTTCGTTCAATTTTTAGGGTTGCAGCCTAAATGCATTCCGTTTTGGGTTTCCAAAATCCCTCATTTCCACAGTTCCCTCAATCCTACATATCCAGTACAACGTTAAGCCATCTAAACACAATGTGACCAATGGTGCATGTCTGCATGTGTCAGGAGCTGCAAGCCCAGGTTATGTCCTAAGCTTGGCATTTAGACTGGGATATGTCCTGAGCTGGTGAAATTGTCATACCTAATATTTCTCGGCATTTTTTAGATTTAATGATGGCCGACTTATAATACAATGGCTTTTTCATTGATGTCAAAATAAATTTAATAGATGTTTCACTACTAAGCCTAGATGCCAATCAATGTATTGGTGACCCTTAATTAGCCACTATCCAATCCCTATATATATCGCCATAATCCATCACATATTTGTCAATCCAAATTCCATCTGATTCCACATAATCCAGTTCCCAATAGCCATCCAGAGTAATAGATCCAATTCATTTCTGCAATTGCAGCGCAAGTCGAGCTAATTATTAGTATAGAATAGCCGAAGGATCCATTAGAAAACTTAATAGCAAATTGGTTCAATTGCCCCACTTGTTGAGATAACATATTATTCTATCCAAACTCACACTAAATTGCCCATTCATGTTACTAATAGTAGATTGCTATGCCCTCAACCTATATCATGTATCACAAATATCTTATCGGCCGACTAGTGGCTAACATAATCACTTTCCTTTTCATTATAATCATTCCTACGAATTTTCATCCATTAGGACTTAGTATGGACAATGTAAGGCAGTTTACAAAGCAACAAATGGGTATGACCACTTAGGATATAGTAGTTAGTTGCCAATGCCTTCAGTATTGCATATTTAGCTCTTCTGCATTTCGTTCCAGTCTGCGAAAATCAGCTCGAAGGTAGTTGTTCCTAATTCGGATCACATGAATATTCTGCTCTTATTTCCTCATTTGCTGAACTATTGATGTTACACCACTTATCTACTCCCAATTCTCATTACTATGGTATCAAAGCTTGTGACTATTTTGCAAAGGAATTTGCATTGAAATGATGTTTGAGTTGGTTCATCGTGTTTGGAAACTCTCGTGATATTAACTGCCAGCTTGTTTGATTCTAAAGTAGTTAACTTTTCCACAAAGTCAATCCACAATTTCAGCTTGGGCCCTGCTTAGTGTGGATTATTGTGTTTTTTACAAAATAACTCCATTTAGGCCCTCAATTAAGTCCTGATCTCAAGGATGGAATGTTCTGAATTACATTGACAACCAACCTAGCTTACAAAAATATTAACTTACTGTTGTTTGATTAGTATTGTTTCATTTGAGGCCTGACATCAGTAGCCGAAATAATCATAGCCCTACTGTTTATCAAAATTGAAAGTCTTCTCTTGCAATATGCATTTGTTAAATTGGCAAGTAGGCCTAGTTAACAGATGGCATGTACTCTAGGAAAAGAAAACTATTTAATAAATGGGAACAATTGAGTTAGAGTTTGGATCAAGTGCACCTCTAGTTAACTCCATTGGTTGGATAGTGAGGAACTTTGAAGGATTTGAAATAAGAATTTCAAAGCGTTATGAAAGGGAATTGGATGAATATGTGTAGTACCATGAATTTTAGTAGAGTGGAAGTTGTGAATAATATGAATGAAGACTTTTCTGAAGCGAGTATTCGTATGAAGCCAAGGTCTATTAGATGTCCAACTGATAAGGGGGTTGGTAGATGTAATGTCCCCATTTCCGAGTAGGTGGCCTAGGAGACCTTTCATTTGTCTTAGCCTTGGTCATGCCCAAGGGGCTAGTGACGTTGATGGTTATTGGGTATGGTTTGCACCTTCATTTCACTTATATATTATGTTTTGACGTTGGACACGTACTTTGAGGTGACTTAAGTGAAATAAGGTTGTGTGATGCTCCCCTAAGGTACTTTATGTTATATTTTGTCGATGACTTAAGTGATGGGTGAATATATGGTACTTTATTTTCTATTCTTCGTTGGGAGGTGACTTAAGTGCACTTTTGGCATGTGGGGAATAAAGTGACTTAAGTTATTTTATTATTATGTGGAAAAGACCCAAGGGGGTGATTAGGGTTCTTTTGGGCCTTTTGTTGCAATGAGAAGTTATAAAAGAAAGTGCTTGGGGGAGAATATTTCATTCATACTCACATTTTGATATTAGCAACTGTTGGTGTGCTTTCCTTAGTTGTGGAGGTAAGATTCTATAGGAACCCTAGCTTATAAAGATCTACCCCTAGCTAGTAGAACACTCTTTGGCAACATTGAAATATCTAGCCCTAGTTTGCTATTTGGAGTCATTCATAATTGGTTGTTAGATTCAGAGTTTCAGAGCATATACTGTTTTAGTTTCAAGTCCAGAAAGAGATATTTTTCATATTTAGTTAGAGAGATTGATTATTTTATCAATGAAACTTCTATTGCATTCATTGCATGTTGGGCATGTTACTTGCATGTTGATGCATTACTTATTATGTTGTTGCATGTTAGCTTAATTTAAAAGTGAAGATATTATTATTAATTAAAGAAAAGACCTTGCTGCCTTAAGGTACGATTAGGGTTCTTTTGGGCCTTTTGTTGCAATAAGAAGTTATAAAAGAAGCGCTTGGGGAGTGAATAGGCTAATTCATTCATACACTCACCTAGCGGATATTGGAGCAACTGTTGTTTGCACTTTCTTTGCTTGTGGAGTAAGATCCCACGTTTTTAGGAACCCTAGCTTCGGTGGTGAAAGATCCACACCTAGCTAGCAGAGCACTCTTCGGTGGTGAAAGATCCTCCCTAGTTTGCTATGTTTGGAGCTTTATTCAATTTTTGGATCAAATCTGGAGAGTAATCAGAAATTCAGTTTCAGAGTAAGAGGACAACCCTTCTTCATCAAGGGTTTCAGTTCAGATTTGGAACAACTATTTTCTAGGGTTTTATCTACTCAGTTCCAATTTGCAAGCAGTGTTTTTTAGGGTTTCTCGGTGTCCATTTTCAGATCAAGGAGGTTGGGATCATTTCTATATATTTAGTAGATGTTATTTCCGGAAAAATCAGACATTTTATTCAGATGCAATTTCAGATAGTTATGAATTTTTGAAATTTTTCAGCAGTTTCAGCTTTCGGAAAATTATGGCAGTAAAAAGAGGCCGCCACTCAAAAAAATCAAAAATATTTTTCTAATCTTTGTTTTCACCTTAGCAAGCTCTCTATAAAATTTCTGTGTGATTTGGGGAAGTATTTTGCAAAATATTTAATTTTTCTTCAAGTTCTGCTGCCCTAGTTGGTTCATTTCCATTGATGAAAAATCAGAATTTTCATTTGTGCGCCAATTTTTATATATTTTGTGAATTTTAAGTGGTATCCCACAAGGGATATTTCAGTGGTATCAGAAGACATGTTCCTTCAGCCTGTGTAGGTTAAAAATGGGTGGCAATGAAGATCTCGATGTGGATTTAATGAAGAAATTATTCACTAATATGGTTAAACAAGAGACTAACAAATCTCTATTTGAGCCAACTCACTCTCCCTTATCACAAGGCAGATTGGATACTCAAGTCTCCTAATAGAGGAGAAAATAATAGGTCAATTTCTTCCTTTTTCCTGTGAAAGTGTGTGAAATTCAGGGCAGCAATCTCCCCATCTGTCTTTTACAAGTCTTTCCATAGTTTATGAAGCCCTCTTTCTTGAAAGATCCAGAAGGTCACAGGTGGGGCATCAACAAAAGTATTGATGAGGATTCTTGTTGGAGGAAATACCAATCTTTGAGCAAGGGATTCAGAGATAACATGTCATTTCCAAATTATTGCATGATGAAGATTGGTAGCAAGCCCAAGATCAAGACCATCATATGCTGATACCTGAATTACAAAGGAGTTTGGGGCAGCAAAAGAACTCATTTGAAGAACCAATAAAAGCTCAACATGATAAGCAAGGGGCAACAATTAGTGGGTTGCAAGGTAAGGGATCTATCCACTACATTGAGGTAGTTTCAGATAATGAAGAAGAAGAAGAAAAGAATGTTGATCCAGAAGAAGTTGTTGTGCCTGGTATGAGGAATGGTGTTCCTCAAATTGTGACAGCCAAGAGCATGGAAGAATCAATCCAAGAAGAGCAGATTGCATAGAATGAGGATGGCGAAAAAAGGAGCATGTTATCGCAGCAGTTGTCTCATGAAATAATTCAGCCCATTGTTGATCATGGAGACATCACAAGGTATGAGACAAGTGGGATATTTGATGACTCCTATTTCGATGGATTGTTTGTTGCAAACACAGAGCACACCATGATGACTTATGTGGAGAGTGAGTTGGATGATGTTGAGTCGGGGAGTGAGTTAGGTATGATGGAGACTTTGACTCCAGATGGGGTGAGTGGAGTCATGGATGTGGGTGTGACCAGTAGTGTTGCACATGAGACAGTTACAGAGATTGGGGTTACAGGTTTAGATCACCCGAGTCTATCATTATGTTGGTTATCGGAGGTTTCGGTAGACTGGAGATCTCATTTGCTTGTTGAGTACTCCAAGAACTGACACACTTGTGAGATTTTGGATGGTCACATACAGGATGACAACTACAGATTGGAGGATGAGATGATCTTCTATCAGGGCAGATTGTACCTTGTGTCAGATTCATGGTTGAGGATGGAGATACTGCGACATGTGCATTGTTCTTCTGTGACTGGACACTTGAGCTTCGATGAGACCTACAGGTTCATATGGGAGAGGTTCAGATGGCATGGGTTGAGGGAGGATATCCTCAACTTTATACAGGGATGTACGGTTTGTCCTTATGACAAATCAGAGCTTACAGGTTCATCATTTTCTGAGCCGACATGGGATAACACTCCTATGTATTTTACTGCTTCTATGCCCGGTGAGCACTTCACCCATGTGCTAGTCAGTAGAGGGACGGAGTTGACTCAGTTACTTGGTTATTCAATAGGTTCACATTCATCACAGGAGGTGGACTATGTAGAGTTGATATTGCCGGTTGACCGTTTACTGGAGTCTTGGGATTTTTCCCCCACAGGACACATTGAGACACATTATGAGGAGCCTTGCTCTCACATGAGTGTGGGTCATGTGGGAGAGTTGGCATGCTTTGTGCTTATATGGGTTGTTTCACAGGTTGATCCAGAGGATGCCATAGGGTTCAGAGGGGACTTTCGTACCCATGGGTTGACTAGAGAGGCAGTGAGTGATCACATGATGACAACTTCACATTGGCAGGGACTGGATAGATTGGCAGTTTTAGTGTGGGTACCAGTGGAGAGTTGGTGTGGGCATCATACTACTTCAGGGGCAACATTGTTCTCTACATGACATGGAGAGCATGATGACTACATGAGGTGTCTTGGTTACTTCAGATCACACCGATCTTTGGTTGACTGCAGGGTGAGGTGGAGAAACTTACTTTGTGGTATTCAACTTCTGCAACATGACAGGATAATGCTTGGGGTCAAGCATTTTTCGGGAGGGGAGGATTGTAATGTCCCCATTTCTGAGCAGGTGGCCTAGGAGGCCTTTCATCTGTCTTAGCCTTGGTCATGCCCAAGGGGCTAGTGACGTTGATGGTTATTGGGTATGGTTTGCACCTCCATTTCACTTATATATTATGTTTTGACGTTGGACACGTACTTTGAGGTGACTTAAGTGAAATAAGGTTGTGTGATGCTCCCCTAAGGTACTTTATGTTATATTTTGTCGATGACTTAAGTGATGGGTGAATATATGGTACTTTATTATTCTAATTCTTCGTTGGGGGTGACTTAAGTGCACTTTTGGCATGTGGGGAATAAAGTGACTTAAGTTATTTTAATTAATTAAAGAAAAGGACCCAATGGGGTGATTAGGGTTCTTTTGGCATTTTGTTGCAATAAGAAGTTATAAAAGGAAGCGCTTGGGGGAGAATAGGCATTCATTCATACACTCACCTATTTTGATATTGGAGCAACTATTGTTTGCACTTTCTTTGCTTGTGGAGTAAGATCCCACAGGAACCCTAGAAGCTTCGGTGGTGAAAGATCCACACCTAGCTAGTAGAGCACTCTTCGATGGTGAAAGATCCTCCCTAGTTTGCTATTTTGGAGCTTTATTCAGATTTTTGGATCAGATCTGGAGAGTAATCACAAATTCAGTTTCAGAGTAAGAGGACAACCACTTCTTCATCAAGGGTTTCATTTCAAATTTGGAACTATTTTCTAGGGTTTTATCTACTCATTTCCTGATTTGCAACAATGTTTTTTAGGGTGTCTAGGTGTCCATTTTCAGATCTGGAGGTTGGGATCATTTCTATATATTTAGTAGATGTTATTTCCAGAAAATCAGATTTTTATCAGTTGTATTCACATAATTATGAATTTTTGAAGTTTTTCAGCAGTTTTAAGGCTTTTTGAAAATTACTGGCAGTTATATATTACTTAGAAAAATCAAAAAAATATTTTTCTAGTCTTTGTTTTCACCTTAGCAAGCTCTCTATAAAATTTTGCGTGATTTGGGCAAGTATTTTGCAAGATATCTATAAATTTCATTTCGCTGCCCTAGTTGGTTCATTTCCAGAATTTTCATTTGCTGCAAATCTTCTTATATTTTATGGTTTTTAAGTGATATCCCTCTAGGGATATTTCAGGATCTTAGGGGACAACACAATCTTGATTCAAATACTGCACAACCCCCTCCCATGCAAGTACTAATATTGGGCCTTAGAACTTGCTCCCAAAGATGGACATGCATAAGTTTGATGGAAATGATCTGCTTAAATGGATCAACCAAATGGATTTATTTTTTAATCTACATCAGATCCCATGTGGGTAGAAGGTTACCATGATATCCTTATATTTGAAACCTAAACAATTCATTTGGTATTGATGGTTATGTGCCCAAAAGAAGAAGGGCCTTATTGTAGCCTAGTCAACATTTATTGATGAACTGCAAATGCACTGCAACAACAATGTGATGGTGTAATGTCCCCCTTTCCTACGCCAAAGGCCTAAGGGCCAATTCGAGTCCAAGCCTTGGTCATACCCAAGGGGCTATGGATGCGGGGAGCTATTGGGTATGAATATCTAGTCCATTTTGTTATATTTCTTTGTTGACATAAACATAAAGTGTTTTGGAGGGACTAAATATTATGTTTTGTCGTTAGGAAGGGGCCACATGACACTTAATATTCTAATTTTGCGTTGGGGGTCACTTTTGGACCATGACGACTTAAAACGGGAAAAGTAACATAAGTTACTTTTATTTTATTGGCCCTTCCAAAGGAAAAATGCGAGTAGGGTTTATTGGGGCTCTTTTGCCTTGGAGAAGTTGTATAAGGAGTTGGGGGAAAAAGGAAAGATTATTCTTGCATACTTAATTATCTTCTTTCATGTGCAACTGTTGTTTGCAAATCTACAGCTTGTGGAGTGAAATCCCACAAGAACCCTAGCTTCAGTGGTGAGAGATCTATCCCTAACTAACAGGGCATTCTTCGGTAGTGAGAGATCTACCCTAGCTTGTCATTTTGAAGTTGTTTTCAGGGCTGATTTACAGAGATATTTTCAGAGGTTTCAAAGGAAGGGTTTTGAGGGTTTTTGAGACATTTGGTGGAGATAATTAGAGGGTTTTCAGATCAGATTTACGAAAGCCATTTGAGCAGGGTTTAGCATCACTTTGAAGGCCTTTTCATCTATTTCCAACCCTTTTCCAAGCTAGGCGACTTGTTTGGAAAATTGCAGTTTTTATTTGAGGGGTTTCTAGTGGTATGAATTCAGATCTGAAGGTTGGAATAGCATCTCCTATATTTGTAAATGTTATTTCCAAAGTTTCATAATTTTTGCACTTGTATTCGGAGTTACGAATTTTAGAAGTTTCCCAGCTGTCTAGGGTACGCTGTAATTTTTTGGCAGCATTTTATTATCTGAAAAATTCCAAAATCAGTTTTCTTATGTTCTTTATAATATTAGCAAGCCCTCTTTAAATTTTCAAGAAATTTGGGTGGATATTTTGGGAGATATTAATTTTCTGTAGTTCGCTGCCCTAACTGTAAAAATCTGCAAAAATTAGCATTTTAGTTGGCTGCAAATTTTCAATATTTTGTGCATTGTTAAGTGGTAGCCCACAAGGGATATTTCAAAGTCAAACTTAAGCGCACGGGTCCTTGTACCTGAAAAGACAATTGAGTGAAAACCTCAGATGTCATGTTGTTGCAATTATGCTACTCATTGGCATGCAATAGTTCAAACATGACGACTTGACTTGTAAACATGAACCCGAACAGCACCGCACATACCAAACACTCGTGATTTGATTTGCAATTTTTTAAGCAATAATTTTTATTAGACCATTTATGACTTGATTTTTCAATACGTTTTAAATAAGTCATGAAAAAAATCTTTTTAAAAACCCTCGAAAACAAACTCTCTTCACATTTTCTTGTTGCATTTTGTTTGAAGATCTTCTAGAAAAAAGGTTTACAAACTATATCAATTAAACAATCGTTGACCGAACCAAAACCAAAGTAGGATGTTGGAGGACGGTTAATGAAAAATGGAAACTTATCTGCTTTTGAATGTTTCACATTGGATAGCACACACCCCACGTGATCACAAGGTCAAAATGCACACCTGCTTGTCACTGATACTAGAAGATCCAAAAAAGGTAAAAGCCTATTCGATTTTGAAAAGATTGCCCAAAGGATTTGTAACGTATAATTTAGCCAGAAAGGTGTAAAACTGACTTGACCCTTCAGCAGAATTCAAATCCCCAGACTTTTAGGGCTTGCAACAAAGCTGGACATGCTCAATTGACATCTTCCTGCATTGATAATTTGGAGAGATCTGCAAATAAACACCAAATTCAACAGGCTATGAATGGACCTGCAATTGCTGTCCACATGAAACTCCTGTTATCTCACTGCAATCACAGTTTCTCAATAGGAGGCACCTGCCAGAACCTAATGATATACCATTTATCCAAAATACGCCATTTTAAGTGACAACCACTATAATGTTGCAGATGTGTAATGGCCCCCTCTGGACAAATAAAAATTAAAATAAGGGTGAATTCGATTTGCACATGTGAGTTTAAAAATGTTGTAAAATATATTTTTAATTGTGCACTTTAAACCTGAAATAAAAAAAATTCAAAATCAATTGGAACCTTGAAAGGATCATAATTATTTATTTTGAGTAAAGGTGAATAGAAGTGACTAATGCAAGTTGCATTTTTTGATGAGATTATTTAATGATCTAGGTTATTTAGAAAAATGCGATTTATCTCTAAGCAAATGGGTAACTATTCAAGATATGGGCCCCATTTGATTTAATTTCCCCATGCTTCAAAATTATTGATATTTGTTTTGAACAGGTGTTTTTCGGGCAAATTTTAAATCCCCAAAGATTCCTTCAAAAAGAAATAGATTTTGGCGCCAAGAAATGGAGGAGCCTTCCACACCCAAAAACTCTATTCCATCTAGCAAGGAAAATATCATAATTTCTATTGCTTGAAGGATGATGGGCACTCCTTTTCGCATGTTGAGTTATTATATACTCATTTTCATGCTTGAAGTAGGGATGTATGTCTACTTGTGATAAAAAAACAAAAGGTGTTCCTCAACACTGACCCATTGTGAAATGAGTGTGCCCTTGAGAGCTTCCAATTCATTAGTTATTTGCACTTTCTATTCAAAATCCTGAAGGCGCCATTATTGCAGAGAGTTTGTGAACATTAATTAATTATTTGGAGAGAATTAATTCAAACTATCATTTGACATCAAATTAATTCTAGATATTAGTGCTGACCATTTTTTAATCATGATATAAATCGACTTGTTGCCCAAGGATTGATTTATGGTGTTTAGAATGAGATTGCCTTTGCAAGAATAAAATCTGAACTGTTCTTAGCTCATTCTATGATAAATGCACTTGTTTCATCCATATTTGAAGCTTGCTAACATTGCTGGTTTATTTAATGCAAGTTTCCTTACCTCAACATTTATTAACAGTGTGTTGGAAGGATTTCCTTTGAAGGGTTTTTTACGAACTGTTGTTATAAAATCCTTATTGCAAATCTAAAACAACATTTATTGGGTTGAGAATGAAGGGAAAAGAGCTATGAAATAAACGTTAATTATTTCTCCTTCCCTAGCAATTTATTTTGCATGATTTATTCCCAAAGGTCCTGTTTTGAGCAGGGTTTCAGTCAGTGAAATTTTCTTATTGTTGGGTCAAACTTGAAAGCTCCTAATTTGATCTTCCATCTGAATTTGGTTTCATGCAAAAAGAGTCAATGATTAAGAAAGTCCCTATTGGAATTTTTTAAGTTTGCAGGATTCAACAGATTTTAATTTATACTTTTTCTACTAGAGCAATTTAATTGGTTAAAGAAGATGTTAATTCCGACTTGTTCTGAATAACCCATCTGAACCCTTACATTGACTCACTCCAACCCCCTTTGGGTTGCACTATTGAAGCCCAAACACTGAGGTTAGTTGAGGTGAGTTCCCCTAGAAGGGTTTCTCTTCTAAGTTTACTTCCATTGCAAGTAGATTAATAAAATTTAATTAGTGCATTATCCCAAAAGGGGATATTACAAGATGTTGTTCCAACAATATCTTTGTTTCAAGGAATCTCGGGTGAAATGATTGAGATAAAACTTGGAAGAATGGTTCAAAAAAATGGATGACAAAAAAAAGGTAGCTTGTGCTCAGATACCAATGCCAAGCCAGGAATGGACTGCAGAAATTGTGGAAAAGGAATTTAGTGCAAACCAAAATTGTATCCATTCAACTTTCTGAAACGAGCCCACACAAATGTACACTATAAATAACCACAAATGTATCTCATTCAGTTCATCTTCAAGATGACTGTTTAGGACTCTACAAAAAACAAAAGCCTACACCTAGGATTATTAATAAATTTTGTACAATAATATTACATGACGTTCCAACTTGTAGGAGAAGAGATCCAACATGGTTGAATATTAAGATATTGGGAATCTACCTGATGGAACAAAAGGTTATTATTGATAATTCCAACCCTTTTTGTTGAATTATGTGGTCATCTTATTGCAGAAAGAAGGCTTATGATACAGGCATTGGGTCGGGACTGTGTTGACTGGCAGCCAAAGTAGAGAAGGAAGTATTGGCGCGATAAACATATCCTAAGGATGAACTTCAAGGCGAGAACTCTAGTTTTGAGTTGCCTATAAAGGGATGCATGAGAAATCTAGGAGCTAGGTAAGTTGGCAAAGTGTCTGCATGGCTGAAAACCATTTAGGCAGTCATTAAAGATTTTCAAGAATGGAGTGAGGCTCAAATTGGAATACTTGTCATATGAAGCAACTTAGTAAGATAGTCAATGGTTTTACTCTAACCATGCAGCTCATGAAACATTTCTCATAGCATGGGCTAACAAGTAAGTCCACATGGTTAAAGACAACGAAATATCTATCTAGAAGGAAAATAATGAATAAAGAAAAGAATACATACAAGATGTGCAACCCACATAAAGAGATTGACTGAGTCAATTATTTAACATGCACATGAACATGAAAAAGCCTCATACATTACAAGATTGATAAGCAAGTTGGATTTGCTCGTCAGATTTTGTGATCTAATATAACACAAAGTTTATGCTGAAGTATTAATCAATGAAGCACAATTAAAAGATAGAAGTAGGCATTGACACAGAAATTCGATTGACTGAAATCTGAACTCCTATTCAATTCCTCAGCTTTCACAAATATGACATCAAGGGCTGCAACAAAAAGTCTGGAACACAAGAATGTTGCTTAAAAAATTGTGATTTTTTTATTATCCTTTAACCTGTAGGTTCTTCCTCTTTTATAGTGTATAGGGGGCAATTACAAATAGGAAGCTTTGAATGAACTTGCCACATGTGGAAGCTATGAAAAAGGGAAACAACTGGCAATCTCCCTCCTGGAATTCCTCTTTGCATGACATGCATGATTTATAACTGAAAATAGAACCTTCTATTTTGCATGTCTGCCACCTATTTCCAAGTAATTGACTTCTTCAAGTGAAGTAATGGTTTTTAAGAGAATTACCTAAGTTTTACAATTTTAAGTGATTTCTCAATTGCTTTGTCAGAGAAAATAAACGAAAGAAAAAGAAGTTATTCTAGCTGCAACACTCTCTGTTTTGTCTAACCTCCATACTCCGCATGCTGATCCAATATGCATTGTACTTCTGTTTCATCTATTTTAGCAATGAAGGATATGAATGATATCGCTGCCTTGAATCTGAGATGCCCTTTTCTTCCATATGTTGTTGAATCTCTTCCTTTGATTCTCACCAAACTGGATCTGGAAGCAGCTGACTGTGATTTTGCTTACGGGTGTTGCCTTTGACCTGTCTTCTCCTCTTATCCTTTAAGTTTTTGCAATTCTTCTCTAGCACGTGCAATTTTAAAATGCTTGCCGTAAACAATTCAAACAAAACCCATGACCTTTTATTTTTAATTGCATATGAGCAATTTTAAATTTTGGAAAGCACTCTGGGTGAAAGCAAATACAAGTAGATTCAATAAAGGCTTCAACTGGAAGATTGGGAGCACCCGCACAAGCTCTTGAAAGGAATTTTCCACGCAATGGCGTCCACATGGGCTGCGTTAGAAACAAGAGAATGATTTTTTGTCAGTAGCCTTTACAATTATGAGAGTTGGACCTATTTCTTCCTCTGATTCTGAAGATATATTCAATGCATCAAACATTGACTTCTGCTTTCTTCACCAATATGGGCCTAAATGAAGTATTCCTGCAAACAATTTAGACAAGTATGTAGTCCATAGCATGAATATCTAATTTCTTCACCGAGATCTAATTATAAAGTTTGTTGCCCTCTATTTTTAGACTTTGCTTGCATGCAAAGCAAGCAAAAATATTAATTTATTTACCTGTGCACTCACATCAACATGCAAATATCCAAAATAGTAAAAAGAAAGCACTTCCAACCTTGGGCGCCAAAACTAGTTGCTTCCCAACAATTAAAAATATTTATTTACTTCTCACAACTCCAACCTTGGGCGCCAAAATCCTCTAGGGCAGCATACTCCACCTAAAAGAATTAATTGCTCTCTCCTTATAACATCCATTGTTTATATAAGCATGGTCCACCTAAAAGAATAAAAGTGCGACTTGTATTATAACTTCTAGTCGAATTGCACAATGTAGTTGTTGAGGCCACCAAGGGACTCTTACAGAATGGTGGTGTTGCAAAAGAAATGGAGTATTCTTTTGGGAGTTGGTTGGCTATTATGGCAAACACTTCAATCCCCAGATGTATGGAAATTTCAGCTGTTGTGACTAAATTCAGAGTTCAAGTGCTCAAGATAAAGGTCCCTGTTGTTGTTGTTCCCAATGTTCCCTCATTTTCCGGTTCATAGTATAGTACTATCTAATTGTTCTATTTTGAGGTTGGTTTTATTATTTTGAAAATAAAATTTTAAAATAAAGCCAACTTATGTAATTAACTAATTAAGTGTTTAGCACTTAATTAAGAGACAATTAGTTAGAAAGGTAGTTACATACTCCCCTCAGTTCATATAAGGTTTTATTCTCACTTGTAAAGTTGTTGGATATTGGTGCTCTTGAATGTAATATACAAAGTTTTGATCAATACAGAAGAAGACTTCCCTCTCTCATTTGAGTTTTTTTTTTGTTTCCTTTTCTTGCAATTTGTGAATGTGATAGTTTGATGAACTTTGTGTCAATCTGTATTTTATATAATATGGGTTTTCATATATACTAACACACATGTTCTTGAATTCCTTTTGCATGCATAAGTAAAATACAAGTCTGCATTCTCTTTATTTGACATTGTTGCTTCTTCCCTTCTCTCTTTACAGTCAATGGGTGATCTTGCATAACCAAGGAGGATACATGTATCCTTGACTAATGAGTTGATCTGAACTTTGTGTCCCTAACTCATTCCTCTTGCCCAAATAAGCTATTGTTATTCCCTCAAAACCCCGTTGCTTGTTTATCTTCTATATTTAGAATATGAAGTCATTCTTATGCACCAATATCCTCATTCAAATTTAGTTAGCCTGTATATTTGTAAATACTTAGAGATCCAAATTTTTGGTTGAATAAGGGAACCTCCCCATCAAAGAGGAGGGACTGTTGTCCCCTGAACTGTTGATTGCCTCCAATAACCAAATTTTCAACCAACAGATAGTATCCAAATCAATGTTCACATGTTTAATCCAAGTTCGGTATTTGAGTCCATGATATTTACACGTAGGGAAGAGGAAAGAGAAAGGGTCAATACCAATGGACACACATTCGCTAGCATCAAAGACAATAACTTCTATGCACCATCATTCATGCAACCAACTAGGTTAACACACCAACAAATTGAAGAAAAGAAGGCAAAAAAGGTTATGATTCACTAGGAATATCTTAATGTAATATAGACATCTTCTGGCAATAAAAAGTTGTTCTACATTAAAGACCCGTCAATGAAGAAGCAAGTGAATGAAGAAAAGGCACCATAGTCTGGTTGTTAAGTAGCTCAAACTCTAGGAGAATCCCAAGGCCAATCTCTTCTCATGCCATGCACTTTAGGTGTTAGTACCCACACAATCTCTCAAGGTAGTGGGTTTCTTGAAAACACAGAGGTGAGCATGGTATTGATTCGACTTCACTGGAAGTACTCACAATTTGTCAATGATAAGTTGGCCTCATGCATGCTTAAACTAGATTTGTTTATCTCACACATAGAATTTTCAGGTCATGATTACAGGTGGGAGTACTGCTAACTGTTTAGGAAAATGCCAAATCTTAAGACTCGTTAAATGGAGTGCCATAAACTTGTTGAATAACCCCATGTTTTATTCCAATGGGAGGAGCTGATATTGTATTGGGAGTTCAATGGCTCACAACCTTGGGCATGATTGAGAGAAACTTCCAAGAATTGTTCATACATTTTCATATGGAAGGCAAGAGGTTTGAGTTGAAGGATTGCACACAAAGTCATTGATCATATGTGTAAGCTCTCATCAAATGCAAAATGATTCTCACAAAAGGGATCAATAGGGTCTATAGCAACACAATTGAAAAGGCAGAAAAATAATCATAAGTGCACAAGTACCATTCAGACCAGGAAAGGGTGAAAAAATATTCATGTAGTGTTGAGGATATGCCAATAAGAGTAGACCACCTATAAGAACACTTCTTCCAAAAGGTCTCCTATTCTAGGGCATTTTATGGTTACCAACTACCATCCATCACCTCTCCTCTTTGAAGGTGACAACCAAAAATCAAGCAGTAGTGAGGAACAGTTTCCCCAACACCAAGTAAAGTTGACTTCTCAGTCCAACAAAAATACACCCAGTATTTCATGTTTCTAATTTTGGCCAAGAAGATTCGAAAAAATCTATCCAAACAAAGAAGTTACCTATGATTAATGAAGAGAGGATCAATTCAAGATTGGAACGGTCAATCTGTTGTAGGATCTTACAATATGACTAGTTTTAAGTATCCAAACTGGATGCTTCGAAAAACCGATGATCTTAACCAGAGTGCAAGTGCTCATGCAGGATAATGAGAGATCTTGCGACATTGGAACATGAAGATTTCATTCAAAATCTACAAATGATCAACATGTTAGACACATGTTTATTTAAAGTTGGGGGGGCATGCTTATGTCCTTAAGCCTATAACATGTACTGGGATATGTATGGCTGACTTGTGGCTAACATAATCGATTCTTACCTTGGTCATATCACATTTATCTGAATGTTTTCATATTTTTAGTAGGGTACATCCTAGGTGGAAAGTGCACTAATCTAAGTAGGGTATATATAGGAGGTAGTGGTTTAGTACTTTGAATCATCATATTGATGCAGTATTCTATTCTTATTGTAAGGTTGTGGAGGTTCCCCCCAGCAATCAGCGGCTAATTCAATTATGCATCAAAGATTAGCACTCATAATTTCCTATGATTTGATGTTCTTAGTGCTAATATTCTACATATCATATCCAAGCAATTTCATTACAGTTGACAAAGTTGAATTGGCCTGTTTGAGAGAATGAACTATGAGAAGCTAGAAACCATAAAAAACTAATGAGATTTGAAAAGAAATATCAAATATAAGTTGAGTAACACATTTCCTGAGAAGCAAAGAAACACAAAAAGAAATGTCAAAAGAGGCAGGTTTGCAGATGACATCTATTACCATCTTAGTCGTGAACTAGAAGGTTATATGGCGATGTCCTTGATTCCCACCTTCTCCATGGTGATGTATAGAAGAACCTCATATGTTTTTATAAACTGCATATCACAAATTGGTAAATTTAGAAGAAATTGACCTGATGTCTGCACCTCCTTGCTCTATTGATTGTTGCAACAAATTACATCTTTATACCCTTTTACAAGTTCCTTTATAGATCTCATGCTTATAGTAGCATGTTTTCCCCCCCCATGGTGATCCTACATTGAGGTCGTTATAAGAACCTCTAAATAATAGTTAGCAAGAATACTTGATTTGAGTGTACCAAACTTGAGGGTATTATTTATGTTGGAACTTCACAGTACTAATTTGGAGATTAAGGATAAATGACATTTTCACATTTGAATGATTAAGTTTGTTCTTACCTGATTAAGAATTAGAGTCAATGTTTGTTACCTTGTTTATTTTTGGATGCATTTCGTTTACTTCTTACTAGTCATTTCTCATAAATAAGAATAAATTTAATGGGAAGTTGTAAAATATCATATTTTTAAATATACTAATATCCCCTTACAATCACTTAAACGATATCTTAGCCCTTTATTTTCATTAAAAGTGTTGCTTTAAGGGGTGATAAAAAGAGAAACTGATAGTCATAATAAATTGATTAACATAAAGTGCATAAAAAAAGTTTATACATGAAACACTTATATTAATTTATTAATGACAAAATAGAAATGGAAAAAATAAGCCTATGTTTCATTTGTCCATTCTCGAATGATGTGACCCATTACGGGATGAAATAAAGCAAGTGGACATACATTAAGTGTGCCTTTATATGTAAGCTAATCTGGTTGCCTTAATATGGGTGGCAAATCAAGGCCATTTACAACTTTTCAACCCGAGGCTGCCATCCCATAGGAGATTTTTGTGAGCATCTTATAAGTTCTGACATTCGTGCAGCTAAGCTAAGGTCACACATCCCATTTTTCACTCAAAAAAAAGTATTAATCAATTGAAGGTTTGGCTAATCAGAGGACGAAAAATCTTCAATAGGTAAACATATGTGACAAATGCAAGAATAGACGCATCTAAACTTATGTGAGGTGACTTAAAAAAATAGCCTTCATAGATATTTCAAAGCTACTAGTTCTACAGATTTCCAACAGTTGCTGAAGGGCACAGTAGCAGATTAATATTATATCCAGCTAGGATTTGAAGACTTGTAGTTTTTGTGCAAATTTCTACCATCAAAAAAGGCAGCGTACCTAGATTTAGGGTGGGTGAGTCATGACACCCCTGTAAATGGAGCACATGATACGTTTTATGGCACGGATTCAAGCTCCCAAATAATCATTCAAACAACAAATAAATTGTTGAAAAGTTTAGAGGCCAAAGGGAGATAAAAATGCATGTTAAATAGCCAATAATGAACCTTTGTTTTCAATCATGTATGACAGTTGTTCCTTGTGCAGGATGTGTTATACATAAATTGCAGCCCTTCATTTGATCTAATACGAGATTTCTCCTCATTGATCTTGCATACATAAAGTGTGCGTTATGTGTTTGAAATTGAAGAATATAGTGGTTATATAAAATTATATTAATATAAAATGGTATAAAATTCAATACTATACATAATTGTCGCATGTGTTCCTGTATGAAATTCAGATCTATATATTTATTTAAATATTATATTAATATTAAACAACTATAAAATTAATACTAGAATGGATTTGCGGTTAACTATCCATTATACAATTGAAATCAATATAGATTTATATGGGGAAATTATTGTCAAAATATATCAAGTGTGACACAAAAGTTATGAAATTCGCACAACTTTTGCATCGCATATGTGCCACATCAACCTCTAAATTAAAAATAAAAGTGGTAGAGCTCAAAATCCTTTCACATTATTTTTCTATTTTAACATCGACTACAAACGAAAAAAATAATGACAGGTGAAAGTGAGAGGAAGGGGAAGGGGAAGGAGATAGGGAAAGGAGATGGATATTGGAACAACAAAAAGGAAAAGAGAACGGGATAGGAGAGCAGGTGCAAAACATAGAGACCTTTAGTGTTATACATAACCTTACTGGTGTGGGTATGGGACATCCAAGGCAGTACCCGATAATGTAGCTTCTAGTTAAGCACATGCTGTTAAGAATATTTTGCAAGAATTCTCTCTAATGTATTTATAATTTTATGTATACATAGCATATACCATCTTTGTGTTATTGTTGTCCGAATGCAAGCACAATTCATCATTTTTTTTAAGGCTATAGCATTAACTACAGTACTTCTGGACTTTATTACTTCCAATTATCTTCCATGTTTTCCTGTAATTGTTAGTACTAACCAGTGTCCATTTGGCTTTGTTGTTTAGAGTACTTTAAAAGCAATTACTCCCTTTTTTCCCTCTGTATTTATACTTCATGTTTTTTGGCAATTGCAAACATTCATTCTACCTTGTCCTCGACTTAAGAAATGATTCTTCCTTGAACATGTACATAAAAACCAGTGTTCTACCTTCTCGTCCTTGAGCGGCTTCATTGCCGCTCAGACTTGAGTTTTTAGTCTAATTAATAAGGTAGAAGTTTTACTGCAATTATTTAGGACTCTGTTTTTTTCTTGCTGCAAAATTTTTAAGTTATTCTAAATATTGACATGAATTACTTACTATTTAATTGTGCTATTATCAGCGCCTCCGTTATGATGCCGAAGAAGAGGTTCGGAAACTGCGATCAACAAGGAGTACAAGTATGGCTGAACCTGAGTCAAAGCCCACTACTTACCAGTTTGAAAAAAGCAGTAGACAAAATCGGGAGGGATGGGATTCTTGGAAAGACTATGAAAATCAGTATTATCAATGGCAGTCCCATGCAGAAGGTTTTCGGACTGATAGTAGTGGTCATCAAGGTCCAAAGAATACTAGTGATGGAGTTAGGTGGAATGATCATAAGTGGAATTACATCTGAAGACCATTTTCCTTCAAGTATTTGTTACTGCATTTATTCTATTGTGTGTTTGTGCTGCTTTTCAGAATGGCATGATTGTGTTGTGGAGAGCACTTTTTTGAGTCTTCTTTTCATGTGTATGATCTTTCTTCGACTCTCTGGGGATTCAGAGGATTGTGTCATCTCATTTCAAAGGTGATATGGATTTCCTGTGATAATCCTGCACAGCACAGCCGATAAAGTGTTGGGTTTGTACACTTCTTCTTGATTTCTACGTCATGAAAGAAAATAAGTTTGGGATGAGATTCTGTTGGGAGAAGAAACTTACATTTGTGCGCCATATGCTAAGTTGATAGTATATATATTTATAATGAAATTTCAAGCAACAAAAGAAGATATCACGGATCAAGGTCTTTGAGGCCTATTGTAATTTGTAACAGTGGTATGATCTGTCAAGATGGGGGGTACAATATTGACAATTTATCCATGGCACAAAAATTATACCTTGCTAAAGGCTCGAGATGTCCAGAAGATTGTAATTAGAAAATGTGTACATATGCTTTGAGTTAAGAAAGAATCTCAGTTTTGTTGTAATTGCAAGTTTGTTTGAAGTTTGGTTTCTTGAAGGAATGTGTTAGCATCGTCCATTTGGACATGAACTTGTTAAATATGGATAATACATGAATGGCAATTTTCTGCCCAAGAGAACAATGTTTCAAAGATTTTGTGCAAGCCTTTGTTGGATCCTTGATGTTCACAAGTATAATTGTGAGCTTTATGCTGTTATATCATACTCTAAGAATAAGTTCTTAACCAATGGCAACTTCACAATGTGTTCGATCTAGTAACTCCAAAGCTTATGAACTACCTAAGTAGTGTTCATATTTGTTTTGGTGGTTGTTTTTACTGCTGCAAAATTTGAATTTGAAATGGAATTAAAGGTGGCTTGACACACTAAGACAATCAAATATGATAGGAAGTTCTAAACATAGCTTACAGGGGCCGGCTAGAAATGTACAAGAATAGAAAATTTAAAACCTAGTAAATTTGTCAACCTAGAATATATCTATGATAAGAAAATTGTGGCAGGTGTAAAACCATTTCTTAACGTAACCTTTGCTGATTCCAAACTTAATTTTTTGGACTCCCTCGTGAAATTCTATTGCCTGCCTTATCTCTTTTTCAATTATTTTAATATAACTACCGGACTTTTTTATATGCGTCAATTGGAGATTATGATCAACCCTTTATAGAATTTTCTGGGCATGTATGTTTTGGATGCCCTTGATAATGTATTCATTGGGAATACGGTTTTTATTGAGTGGAAAGAGCATTTAAATTTCATTAAATATAAACTAGTACAGATATATTAAATAAATCTCTCTGGAAAAGGCCCAGACATATCATTTCAAGGCACTCTGAAGTACATAACACAATTTACAATAAAAAGTATTTGATATGAAAACTTAGCTCAAGAACTAAGCGAACCACCATCCTCAATAATACTAAAAGTAACAATGTTAGTAAAATTAGGAATTAGTCAAAAATCAACTATTAGTCTAGAGATCATAAAACCATAAATGGACCAAAAAAATATATTATATTGACAAATAAGACCATAAACTAACATTAAAAAAGTGTGAATTTGGGCAATATTGCCATGTATAAGCACATAAAATGGTCTCTACACTTGGTAAAGCGTAATTGTTGCCCATTGCCCAAATTTTCTTGGGATCGTCTGACAATGATGTTTCATCCCAACTTGTATTTTATATTGTTGTCCCCAACGACATTGGTAGCTTTGTACTTGGCCCTTGTCTAGCAACTCCGTGTTAGGAGAGATCTATTACAAGTCATGACAGCTTGTCGCTATAACTAGCAAGCTAACCTTGTTTGTTGCCTTGCAAAGGGGACTCACAAACAAGGGGACTATCCCTAAGCATGGGTGCAATTGTGAGCATGGTTCCACCTATGAGGGAAAGTTGGCCATGGGGAATGTTAAGAGGAGATCAATAGGCACATGTCTGACAATGCAAGGGGTGTCGGTCCAATGAGCCAACATCTCTTATATGTGCTTGAACTCCAGACCAACCTTTGCTGCTTGATTTGAAATTTGTAACATCACAATGGACGTAATATGATATTTGGCTCTGCTAGGGTTTCCGTTTTGCTCTTATGCTTGTCATACCACAACCTTCTTGGGCAATGTGGGATATTATCTCTATTGTTTTTTAGGGTTTCTTGCCTTTGGTTGTCTCTATATAATGAGCTCTTCCACTTCAAGCCCGGTTGTTGAAACTGCGGCTGGAGATAGTGGAGCTTTGAACAATGGCACCCGCCACCGAAATGCCCTCGGAAGTTCGTCCTGAAAGGTTTTTCACAAGGTAATGATTCTCCTCCTGATGTTGTTTTATCTATTCCTAAGTTTAATGTTGCTTGTCAATGGTTGGAACAATTATGTCTCATTAGGTATTTTGTGGGTCGCATCCCCTCTGAAAGTATGCTCAAATCTTGAGTTAACTCAGCCTGGACTCCTCATGGAATTCGGCTTGAGAGCGTACATAATATGACCAAAGGATTCTTCCTTTTCGCTTCTCTGACCCAACCAATGCCCCCACTTTGACCCGCTCGGCCACTTGGTATGTTCGTAAGTCTTTGTTGGTCATATCCCTATGGACCAAAGATTTTGTGGTCTTTGAATATGTTGCACTCAAAGTGCCAGTTTAGGTGGAATTTCCTGGCCTCCCATTGCCTTGTGTTCATTTTTTGCATCAAATTTCCTCTTCTATCGGGCGGGTGGTCTGTCTCGAACCACAAAATTTTTACAACGCTCGTCTACAGAAGCGTGTCTGTGCCGAAGTGGATCTCTCCCAGTAACTAAAAGAGTTTGTGGAAATTCAGATGGGAGATATGCATTATTCCCAACGTATCTTATATATCAATTTGCCTAATACTTGCTTCCAGTGCCAAGCCTCTGATCAAAATATCAAGGAGTATCCTCTTTATGTCCCTCAAAATCATCCAACAACCAAGGTGGCTCAAGAAGCGGCCAAACCCCCTCATGAGGAGGGGTGGAAAATAGTTGGTGGCCGGAAAAATAGGAATAAACCCTCAGCAACCTAAGGCCTCTGGTTCAAACAGCCACGTGAGCCAGCTGTTAAGGAACAACCCCATAGCCCAGCGTAAGCTAAAGAGTCAACTTGTTGTTGCCAACTCGACAATCTAGCTACCTAAATTCTCCAGCACGCCCAAGGCGTCCTTGGTTCTCATGGACTAGATAAATTCTGTTTCGAAATGTCGCCATTTATCCACAACGACCACTAGTTGCTTTTAACCAACGATTCACAGGGCCCATCCAAAAGGTCCCAAAGTCCTTCTTGCCACTCCCATGGGATCATAGCCCTGTCACGTAGTGTGGATTCTGCGGAGGAGGAATACAACATTGAATATGTCGAGCTGAAAAAAAATTGATCTGGAGGATTTCTTGACGCACAACACTACTCAGTTCCTGTAAAACTAGTTTGACACGTTAGATGGCTTAGAAATAGATGGGATGGCACTCGACCATCGTTTCCCATGAATTGTCTATCTTAAATTGTGTGGGGTCTTACAGACTCCAATCGCAAGTATATTGCTCATGATGCTCGACAAAAATTTGCCAATTTAGATGTGTTGTTTTTGCAGGAAGTGAAAATTACAGGTTTTCAGTTACAGATGGTTTGTAAATCCATGTGGCTTGATAACCTAGCTTTCTGTAGTAATCATGATGGGGGGCGTGGGGGTTTAATTTCCCTTTTTTCTCCCAAATGGTGGCCCTTTTTGATGGATCATGGTGTCAACCCCTCTAATCATGCCATATGGGTGTTATTTAATATTGATGTCCGCCCTTTTGGCTTGATTAACATTTACGCCTCTAATGATGCAACCGAAACCTGGTCGATCTTTGGTGGTGGATAACATGCACAATTCCTGATGCTTATTGGGTCATAAGTGGTGATTTTAATATGGTTGAGCTGCCCGCTGATAAGTGCGAGCACCTGCCTATGCGATTGGACAAGCTGGTGAAAGATAGACATGGTTTTTCATGTGCAATAAGTTCGGGTTTTATGACCCTAATGCCTCTCGCATTCCCACTTCTAAAGATTTGGTTCACTTGGTCCAATCTTCGAGGAGGTTTGGATCGTAATTAAACGGATCAACAGCAGATCTGTCAACTCAAGATTTTTTTGAGTTCGACAACATTTATTCCTTACCTGTGGAGGTCATGCCTGACTTTGTCCTTTTGGACCATTCCCCCATTCAGATTTCGTATCACTTGGCATGATAGGCGCACTTTTTGTCATAAAGGCCAATTCTTTCTTAATACTGCCTTGATGCAACATGGGCCCACTCTCAACCACATTAAGCATGTGTGGAACCTGGCCCCTCAGCCAAGTCATTGTCAACGCTTTCATCCACCTATGCATGCCAGCTGGACTCAATGGTGGGAGGATGCTATGACTCAGACAACTAGATTCCTCAGAATCTATGGCTGACAGTTGGCTAAAATTAGGCGCCACTCATACTCCACTACCACCTCCGCTCTTAGCCGAGTGGTGGTGGTGCTCTAAGGAAATCCCTTCTCTAAAACTCTGTAACTTAAAGTTGCAAGAGCTTCTCTAGCAAATTCAAATTGCTAACAATTACAATGCTCGGGGTGCTCAAATATGTGCTGCATGCACTGGCTTAAAATTGGCGATCGGGGGTTTCAAAAGAATTCTTTCTTTCCCTTAAAGCCAAAAAACCTTCTTAGCAAATTCGTGCCATCAATGATGGCGGGGCTTGGGTTACTAATCCCCAAGCTCATGCTTGCAGGCATTTGTTCGATCATTATAAGCTGGTGTTTCAAGCTCAACAAACCCTCTGATGAGCGATCAAGTAACTCTTGATCAATGTCTAGCTGTTGTGTCGTGCAAGCTTTCTCCTTCTCAAAAGGTGGTTTGTGACTGCATGCTCACCATTGATGACCTCCATGAAGTGGTCATGCAAATGGCCAATGATAAAGCCCCTGAATGCGATAGCTTCCCATGTGAATTTTATAAATCCTTATAGGACACTATCGGCCCAGATCTTCTTCAAGTTTATCTCGAGGGTTTTCAGAACCAGTCGTTGGGGCTGTGTATCAACAAAGGGAACATCAAATTTATCCCTAAACCTGGAGATCCAGAGAAAATTACTAGCTGGTGGCCAATTACCTTGCTATATGTCTCTTACAAGACTATTGCTTAGGCTCTGGCTGTTCCGTTGTGTCATATCCTTCCTGTTGTCATCTAGCCGGAACAAACTGGGTTCATTTAAGGGCATTATATTCTTGGACAACATCATTTTTGTTTGGGAAGGAATGGAATGGGCATGCATATCCAATCAATCTGATATGTTCATTAAAATTGACTTTGAAAAAGCATATGATTGGATTGAATGGTTGTTTATTCTTGCCATGCTTCAAGCCCTCAGCTTTGGCCCCATCTTCATTCAATCTATCCGAATGCTTTATGCCAATGCTTCAGCCCAGATCACCATTAATGGCCACAATTTTGAGTCTTTTGGTTTGTTCCTGTTCCATTTGCCAAGGGTGCCCGTTAATGCACCTACACGCTATATGTGCTCGTTACTGAAGGCTTTGGGTATCTTCTGGCTCAAGCCAAATCCCAAGGGCTCGTCAGGGGAATTACGCTGCCTTCTGTGAACAATTCTCAATTGCTTAATGGTCACTTCACAGATGATTGTTTCCTTACTCTCATTGAGGAAGAGACCAATATCCACAATGCCATGCATTGCCTCGATATTTTCTGTTTAGCTTCTGGTTCTTCCATTCAATGGCGAGAAAATCAGTGTTACAGGTAATCTTTCCTCCTTGCGCCCGCTTGGCTAGACTCATTTGAGTGGAAGATTATTTCCCATAGTGAAATGTTTAAATTTCTTGGCATTCCCTTTGTCTTTCAAGCATCGCCGACAGAGTTATGGCAATTGTATGCATAAAAAGATTAGCTATGACAATAACATGAAACTAACACCTAGTAGTTCTACAATATAACTAAATCTATCATAAACATTAAGATGAGAGCTTAATGAGGTAAACTTATACAATAATGCATGAATCAAACTAACATTAATATGTTACCTCTACTTCTCTTGATTGCTTAATATAAAGATGAACCTGGTTAGATCCTAAGCAATCAATTTTTTGTTGTTTTCTCCAAGTGGTGAAAAGATCTATCTAAAATGGCTACAAGAACATGTTTAGATATTATCCTACTAACCAAGCTTTAAGGAATCATTGCAAGATGGAGAAGTTACTTCAATGAGGAATGGCTCAAGATTAAATTCTTCTAGCTTTAGCTAATGCAAATGATATACTTTCTAAAGTCTCAAAGTGTGTAAGATATAAAATAGAAAGGGATGCCTTAGGCTTGTATTTATAGGTTTCCATTTGGGAGAGTTTAGAATCCTAATGCATCTGGAACAAAAAGGTAAAGTCCAAAATATCACTTTTAACAAGTCAAATAAAGATTTGACTAGGATTAGAAGTTGATTAATCTCTTAAGATTAATAAATAATCCCAAGTAAGCTTTAAGAAGCTTTCTAGGAGCATCTAGAGGATATTTTGATAGATTTTGGATGCGTTATAAGAGGGAGATAGCCAATAAGAAGGTTTATTGGTCACCTGCAATATTAGGAGGCTTAATTAACATATATTATCTAGATTAAGAGGATTGTCACTAATCAAATATTCGTTAGTTAGCATCATGAGGGAATTAGAAGATCCTAATTAGACAATGAAGTGTCACTCAATTTGACCAAAGTGAGAGGGAGTAGAATATTGTTACTGGAATATTAAGTGATGAACATTTCTTTGATCAAATTATAGGTGTCTAAATTTTCCCCACTTTGGGATGGTGTAAACTATGTCACTTCCAATATAGTAGACAAGCGTAAACAATTTTTTTATAGGAGTAGAAGAAAAAATAATAGAGTGAAGGATTCCCCCTCGAGTGTCAATGGGGTAATGAAAGAGTTCGATTGACGATCGAAATGATGAAGGAGATAGATATAAGATGAATGGGGGAAGATGCCCCCCGAAAGTCGATGGGGTGATGAAAAGGTCCAATAGTGATCGATGGGAGATAGACAGAAACGGCCATAGAGGGGGATTATCGATTGCAATAGTACACGAGGTGCGGTAAGTACCCAAATATCGATATAGATCAGGCATCGATCCCTAGCTTTAATACGTAGTACTTAACTTCTGTTTTTGAAAAAGCGAGTTCATAGGGGGTATCGTTGTGAAGCGCAAGATACCAATTTTCTTTATAGATTTATAGAAATGCAGTTTGTAGTAGGTGATCCCTATTTCCCCAAGTGAGTTGGAAGAATAGTGTATGAATAGAAGAAAATGATAGGGGAGGAAAATGATGATGAAGAGAATGGAAATAGCTTGCATCCAGCTGCCTTTAAACAACTTTATTTCATCATATTGCTTAGTGATCTACATCATCGATCCTTATTAAAATGATACCCATACAACAAAAGTGTAAGATGACATGAAAAGATCCATAATACAAACAATTTGTTCATTTCTAAAACATTATTAACTCCATGTAACATACAGAATGCAATGCAATACGAGAAATTAAACAAGCTAACCTAATAGGGAAAACAAGTACAAGCACACATACTCAAACAAACAACATTTAAGATAGTTGCACCAATGTTTTTGTTACCAAGGTTCAGTTCCCAAATGTTCTCGTTAACGAAAAGGGTTAATGATGGTGCCCCAAGAAAGGATACATGCGAGGGGAATATACGGAGGACACATAGGGGTCCTATGAAAAATAAGTTCGTGCACTATGATACTAGCCTCAAGCAACTCGTTGTTGCAAGGGAAGTACAAACATAGTCAAGAAAACCAACTTTTGTTAATGGAATGTATCGATCCTAAATGATCTACAATTCATTGCACACATGATCAGGCGAGAATCTAAGAAAAATGTTTTTTAGGATTATTTTTGACTATTTGAGTACGATGCATGTGATATAGGCTTCAGCTGCATGCATGCTTGTTACCAATTTTTTAAATTTGTGTGATTTTTTCAATTTTTGGGGATTTTTGTGAAAGTTTTGATATTGTTTTTGATTTTCTCAATGGAAATGTTCTTTGAATGTTTTGAAGTTTTTCTAACTAATGATATTTGACTATTTTTGGATTTTCAAATAGTTATATGAATGTTTTTGTGATTTTCTAAACATATTTGAATATTTTTTGGCATTTTCAAAAGTAATGAAAAGGTTTTCCAAAGCTATGTACATGAAAAATAAAGGAAGTGTGGATTCCCCCAGTGATTAGATGGGAATGTATAAAGGGTAGAATGTCCATGCACATGTTAAAGATAGGCGAAGATGCGAAGTTCGCCCCAACATTATATGGGAATGTACAAAGGTAATTTCTTCATATATATATACAAGAGGATAGGTTGGATCAAGGCAAATATCGATAGGCCCAACATGATGATCAACATCAAAATAATGAAGTTCTAGAGAAGGAGAAAGCATGCCCCCAGTGCATAATATGGCCAAGAATTCACATGATAGAAAGGAAGTAGAATATTGTTTTGTTGAATGAAGGAACAATGGTTCCCATCAAATATAGCAAAAAGTAAATCTCATACACATGGATGTTCTAAATTAAATAAGAAGAACATAGGAAATGTTATGAAAATATATGGGAAATGTAGCTGGAAGCCTGGACCATGAAAAAGTGATTAGCCAAAGTCCCAAATCATGATAAAAGATATATGCACTAAAACAATATTCTTAAAAAGGCCCAAACAATATACACTTGATAACATACTAATCTTGTTAACTTATCAGAGATCTAATTTGTGCACATGGAAATTTCATTACCTCTTAGGTGGAAATACGTGATAGACAGTAAGTGAAGATACATGCTAGGCAATGTTTAGTAATGATTTAATTTTAAAATTTGACTTGTGAATAGTGGGTGGAAGTAGAGTGGTACATTTCTCCTGTTGTTATCCATGTGTTCATAGCCCCTAAAATGGATATGTATTTGATTCTAAGTTACAACATTTGCTCTATTTTTAGTCAGACATCCATTGACCTGATAAAGAGATTACTGGAAATATCCCAAAGAGAGATTTATAAATCAGTTTATGTTCTGCTTTTTGCTATTTTTATTTTGATTGATTGATTTTCTTTTCTTCCTAAAAAACTTATTTCAGCTCTCTTGATTGTTTTGAAAAGGAGTTAAGAACCACTTATGGCTTCAACTTTGGAATTATCCACAGAAACACAATTAACGTTGTTCTACTTTCTATTAGAAAATGACAGAGATAGCTAGTGAATGAATTATGCTTATGCTTAGAATCCACAATTGCAGGAAAGGAAAGAATTTAAGCTCATAAACACCAACAAATTTTATCCTGGAAACCTCCAGAGGAGGAAAAACCAGTCGGGAAGGGAAATTGCTCTTTCTTCCCACTTTTATTGGCCAATTCAAAATAACAAGTACAAAATTTACAATAAGTATGAAAGAGAAGTAGATAATATCTCACACTTCCTCCCAAATACTTGTTTGCTCTGTCTCAACACTCCTTTCTTCTACAAAACACAATTCCAGCACTAAGAACTTCTTGCTCACTTGCTTTCATGCTTCGATGATCCTATTCTCTTCTACAAACATGTATTTATAGCCTCTCCCATGTCCTCCCGTGCACTGGAGAATGGGAAAGGTCATGGAGGAGAAGAGATACGAACAACTGTCCAAATTTGGGTTGTTCGTTTCATATTTTTGTTTTCTGTCCTGAAAGAGCTAGGACCGCCACCCAATGTAGACCGGTGGTCCCAGGACCGCCGCCCTGGTTGGGCGGCAGTTCTGTAACCACCGCTCTGCACAGAGCAGTGGTCCTGTTACTAAAAAGACAGAACCTCCATGTTTCATTTTTCCTTCTTCGTGCTGACTGTTTTGATGAAGTAGATTCATTTTGGATCCCTATGGATCACACCTCCCCTACTTAGGAGGCTTTTGGTCCCACAAAAGCTTAGTGGGGGAGTAGATGAGGAAATAATTCCCTCACTTGCTCCTTTGAGTACCACTGGGCCTGCCTTGGTGTCTTTCCTTTCAGTCCAATCTGCCAAGACTCCTGCGGACCTCTCCTAGTCTCTCTGACCTTCTGCTGCAGCACTACATCCTCCTCCAATTCACCTCATGAGTCCAAGACGCAATCCTCAATGGAAGGTAGCAACTGTAGTCCTTCATCTTCATCTAGCATGGATGGCTCATATAGGTGCAAGTTCTCACAGTTTACTACAGAGTACATCCTCATAAATGGTGGCAAGTCAAGTCGAAAAGCATTTTCTCCAACCTGCTCCAATATGGTGAAGGGCCCATATCGTAGTGGCTTGAGTTTCCGTGCTTGACCTTGTAATCTCTCCTTGCTCAAGTAAAGCCAAACTCTATCTCCAACATGTAGCTTATGTTCTCTCCTATGTTGATCATGCCTAGCTTTGTACTTGGCTTGAGATTTCTCTAGCTGTTCTTTGACTTTGAGATGGATTTTCCGGATCCTCTCAATGAATTTGTTTTCTCTAGTCACCTCTGTGTCTCATGTCTCCTCCTCATCCTGCTGCCCAACTGCTATGTCCAGTGGATTTGTAGGTAGATATCCCAAGCATGCTTCAAATGGTGACTTCATAGTGGATGTGTGTACTGCCCGGTTATAGGAATGTTGAATGTAGGCTAAGGACTCATCCCAAGTCCTTGGATATTTGCTATTATACCCTCTGATCAGTTGTACCAAAGTCTTGTTTACCACCTCTGTCTGTCCATCTGTCTGTGGATGGAAAGTTGTGCTCCTCTGTAACCTGGTATCCATCTTGTCCCACAAAGTAGTCCAAAACTTCCCCAAGAACCTGGAATCCCTGTCAGAAACAATAGACTTTGGCAAACCAAAATGCACCCATACATTAGCAAAGAAAATATCTGCTACCTCATGTGCTTTTACTGTCTTTTTACATGCCATAAGAATACACATCTTACTGAATCTATCAACAACAACATATAGATAGTCATGGCCATGTTTAGACATAGGTAATCCTCCTACAAAATCCATAGAAATGTCCTCCCATGGATGAGTAGGTACTGGCAAAGGCATATACAAACCCTCCTTCCTAGTCTTAGGCTTGCTAGTACAACAAAGTTTACATCCACGTACCTTTGCAAGTGGGCTAGGGTCTTACCAACACCAAAATGTCCCGCTACTTTCGAGGTATGTGCTTCCCTCATCAATAGAATTCTTTCTTCTTTTGGCACACAAAGCTTCCCCCATCGGTAGAGCAGCCCGTCTTTGAGATAACAATCTTCAATCCCTGTCCTTTCAGCCCCTTGGGACTGCAACTGCTGAAATGTCACCCCAAAGTCTTTGTCCTGGGCATATGCCTCTCCGTAAGCTTCCTTCGTGAAGGGCTTGATCTGAGAGATAGTGGCCAAACAGGAAAACTTCTCCTGTGTGGGTGGCCTAGACAACATGTTCGCCACCAAGTTTGTACTACCCTTCTTGTATTTGATCACCAGATGGAACTGCTGAAGGAACCCCATCCATTTGTAGTGCCTTGCCTGCTGTAATTTAGACTATGCTTGCAAATACTGGAGAGGTTTGTGGTCAGTGTGCACAATAGTTTCTTTACCCAACAAATAATGCTTCCATTTTTTAATTTCCTGAACTAGTGCATACATTTCCTTATCATATACTGAATATCCTTTAACTGCTGAAGTGAAAGTTTCAGAATGATAACATACGGGTTTACCTCCTTGAAGCAACACTGCGCCCATGGCGTAATCATTGGCATATGTCTCTACTTCAAAAGGCTGCTGCAAATTAGGAAGAGCAAGTACTGGAGCATGACTAATCTTGTATTTCAATAACTCAAAGGATTTGTCTTGTTCCTTACCCCAGTCAAAACCCTTACTCTTTGCGGCCACTGTGTGTAGAGGTGCTGCAATCACGGAGAAACCCGGAATGAACTTCCACATGTACTGTACTGCTCCCACAAAACTCCTAGTCTCTGTGGCTCCTGTAGGTGTTGGCCAGTTGGTGATGGCTTCCACCTTCTTTGGATCCACTCATAGCTCTCCTCCTCCAACCACGTGCCCAAGATAGACAAGTGATTGTTTGGAAAACTCACATTTCTTCATATTACAAAGCAGTTGTTTCTCCCTGAGAACTTGCAAGACTTGTTGTAAATGGGTTAGATGTTCTTCCCATGTGGCACTAAAAATCAGAATATCATCTAGATATACAATGACACATGAATCTATGAAATCCCGCAATACATCATTCATCAATCTCATAAATGTAGCGGGTGCATTGCATAACCCAAAAGGAAGTACTAACCATTCATACAAACCCTGTTTTGTTTTGAAGGTAGTCTTCCATATATCCTCCTCCTTCATTCTAACTTGGTGATAACCGGACTTGAGATCCAACTTCGTGAAGAATTTGGCATGCTGAAGCTGGTCCAAGAGATCATCTATGCGGGGAAGTGGATATTGTTCTTTATGGTGATCTTGTTCAAAGCGCGGTAGTCGATGCACATTCTCCAAGAACCATCCTTCTTTGGCACCATCACAATAGGTGAACCACATGGTGAGGTGCTCAGACGTATCACCCCTTGGTCTAGTAGTTCCTGGAGTTGTTTCTTTACTTCAGTACTCTCAAGAAAGGATTGCCTATACAACCCGATGTTTGGTAGAGGGGACTCTGGCAATAGCTGAATCTCATGCTCTACTTCCCATTTTGGTGGTAACCCACTGGGAGCCTGAAAAACTTCCTGAAAGGACTGAATAATACTATCCAAATCATGCTTTCCCTGGTTAGAAATCTCTGAAACTTCTACCCCATCTTGTTTATCCTTTAACAAAAGTAAACAAAACTGATTATGATTTGCCTGAATAAGTCATTTTGCTTGGTTAGCACTCACCATAGTAACCTGTGTCTTACGTTGGTGTGCCCAGATGTTGTAGTTGATCCCATCCTTGACCCATCTGTACCGGTTTTCCCTTCTCATAAATATAGCATCCCTAATATACAAGTAAGGACTCCCGAATACAACATCAAAAGCATCAAGTGGAATAACGTCAGCTTCCAAAACATCAATATACTGGGAATTTATCCCAAACTTGACCTTACATCTTCTTGTTACCTGAATTTCAACACCCTTCTTCACCCAACCCAAAGGATAAGGGTGTGGATGCTCGTAAGTCTCAAGACCAAGCTTCTTTACAACTGCTTCAGAAATCAAGTTAGACTGAGAACCGGTATCAACCAAAGCATTTACCTTAGTTCTCTTGATCTAGATTTTGATCTGGAATAGTCTACTCATCTCCTCTTCCTAGTTGTCCATGTTGGTGGCCATGCATCCAAGCCTTTCGTCTACATCAGAGTCATCTTTGATTTCCACCTCCCCTTCTATTCTTACAGTTGTCATGGACTTCTTTGACTCCTTGGTTCGGTTCTTCGGATGCAACTCGGATGCAACTTCCAACATGTAGCATCAGTATGACCATTAATATCACAGTTCTTGCAAAAATTCTTGGGATCTTTACAAGTATTTAAAGTAGTGGCAGCTTGTTTACCTTTCCCTTTCCACTTACCCCACTACCCTTTCCACTTACCCTTGTTTTCCCATACTCTTTCTTTTGCTGATTTTTCGACTGCTTTTCCCTTGGCTCTGCTTCCCCTTGCTTCTTTTCATCATCTATGTAGTATGCTTGCACACATGCCTCGTTGAGATCTTTGGGCTTGGTGGAGATGACTTTTCTTCGAAGGTGAGTGTGAAGTCCTCCCAAGTACTTAGTCAGAATATCCTCATCCTCCAAGTCCATGTTTAGCAACATGGCCTGCCTCCGAAACTCCGTAGTATAGTCCTGCACACTTTGACCACTGCCTTGTCTAAAATACTGCCATTTAATCATTTGGTCAGTCTTGTGGCCAATAGGATAGAAGTTAGCTCTAAGTAATTCTTTAAATTCTTGCCAAGATTTCACAATAGGATGCTTCTTCTTTTCACAAGTGGTTAGATGGGTTTCCCACCAAACCAGAGCGTGTCCCTCCATTTTGAGATGTGCAAAGGTGATCCTCTGTGCCTCAGTGACATTATGGATGCTAAAGTAGACTTCTAACTGTTTTAACCATTTATCAAGCAACTCTGCATCTACTTGTCCTTCAAAGCTTTTAATATCAACTTTCATCTCAACTTTAAAAGGAGTATGATCAGATTTTACCTTTTCTCTTGTGTTTGAAGTCTCTTCTTCATGCTCTTCCCCATAACTTTCCTCATGGTGGCTCCTTCCTATGCCAAAACTTTTCAGCTAAGCCCTGAACCACTGAGTCCATGGAGTCTTGTTTGACAGAAGTTGTCTTCTGTAAATCAGCAAGCTCTTCTTGCCTTCTAAACATCCTATCCATCATGGTCTCCAACATCTCGATTCTACGGACCAAGTTCTCTTCCTCCATTTGTCCCTGAATTCTCTGTTTCCACTTCTTTGTAGAAATTTTTGGATCGCAAGGTAAAGCCTCTTCACCTTTAGATCTCGTCACTGTCATACAAATCCAAGAACGAATACCACAGTCCTGGATAATTGTTAGCTCTGATACCAAAATGATCTGTAAACTCTTCAACTTTGGAATTATCCACAGAAACACAAATAAACATTGTTGTTCTACTTTCTATTAGAAAATGACAGAGATAGCTAGTGAATGAATTATGCTTATGCTTAGAATCCACAATTGCAGGAAAGGAAAGAATTTAAGCTCATAAACACCAACAATTTTATCCTGGAAACCTCCAGAGGAGGAAAAACCAGTCGGGAAGGGAAATTGCTCTTTCTTCCCACTTTTATTGGCCAATTCAAAATAACAAGTACAGAATTTACAATAAGTATGAAAGAGAAGTAGATAATATCTCACACTTCCTCCCAAATACTTGTTTTCTCTGTCTCAACACTCCTTTCTTCTACAAAACACAATTCCAGCACTAAGAACTTCTTGCTCACTTGCTTTCATGCTTCGATGATCCTATTCTCTTCTACAAACATGTATTTATAGCCTTTCCCATGTCCTCCCATGCACTGGAGAATGGGAAAGGTCATGGAGGAGAAGAGATACGAACAACCATCCAAATTCTGGGATGTTTGTTTCATATTTTTTTTTTCTATCCGAAAGAGCCAAGACCACCTCCCAATGCAGGCTGGTGGTCTCAGGACCATTGCCCTGGTTGGGTGGTGGTTTTGTAACCGCCACTCTACGCAGAGTGGTGGTCCTGTTACTAAAAAGACAGAACCTCTGTGTTTCATTTTTCCTTCTTCGTGTTGTCTATTTTGATGAAGTAGATTCATTTTGAATCCCTATGTTTTACAGAATAATGTTATAAGGAAATGGTTTTCACTGAGCTAGTAGGCGGTGGTATTCATTCCTTCATTTATTTACAAAAACCATATCATGATTGTCCTATTGGGAAATTGGGACCAATCAATATCACGTGTAGCATGATACAGATCCATAAATATGTGTATGTGTGTGATGTATATATGTATATAGGGATGTATCTATAGCGTGTATGTTTAGCCGCGAACGTCGATATTATCTGACATATCTTGATGACCCGTAGGTAATAACTAACATACTCAACAAATGACTACAATATTATCTAAGGAAACATGGATTTCGTTGAGGTGGAGCGTGGCGGTGTTCATTCCTATCCATTTCTTTATTCACTTTGTGCCATACCATGGTTGTCTTGCGTCTAGGTTTGTATTTTTGTATTCACATTTTCTTCTGAACCTTATGATTGTTTAAATTGTAGGCAGATTTAAAAATACATTCATATGTTTGACCATAAGATTCCATCCAACTAGAACTAATTAAATTAATTATATCCAGCTAATACAATGACCCTCTTTTAGAATTGATTCCCGACACCTCTTAGCTAATATAAGTTGAATGTTTATGATTGATGATAGGAATGGTATTAGATTATGGTGGGATTGCCACAATTAATAACTTATAGAATTTGATTATTTAATTAACTTTATTCCCTAGGATCACGACTCTACTTTTATATTCCTAGAAAGAAGATGGGCTACCAGGATTTGTATGCCACATATCACCTTTCCAGATGTAAGGCTTCTAGCTATGTGGCCCCAAGATAGAAGAACTAGGGCTACCCTTGTAAATATGCAATCCACAGACCAAGTCTATTTACTAGAAAAAGGGGTAATTATGAGGGCATAACCCGAAGCTTAGTCAGTAGATAATGGGCCACCTTTCATGGCCTGTACCCATCAGTTATAAGATAATAGGACTACTCGAAGGTTTCTCATAAAAAGAAGATGGCATACTCATCCCTAGGACGTGCCTCCAATAATATATTACATCCAACTGGGTTTGCCAGAATTTGACATCCACAGTCCTTGAAGCATTCAAGCTCATAACATTCGCAGATCCACTTTTGGAGAGTAATATAAAGAGTACCCACAATCAATCAGAATCTAATGATTTCACTTAGCTCAAGTGCATCACAAATTCTTGATGTTTGCAATATGAATTACATAGAAGGTGACCCATTAGGTGTTTATTTTCCTTATCTTTCGTTTATTTGTCAATTTTACTTGCACACATTCTAGCATGCCAAGAGGTGACCCCTAGGTGTGATTTTCACACTTCTGAGGAGTTTCTTATAGATAAATAATGATTGGGTAATGAAAACATATGCCATGGATCTATGCTAGACTCATGAAGTTCATTATGCAATGAAGAATGTGAAGATGGAGGTGAAGTAATAAGGAGAATCAACTTTCAATGATCCTAAGGATCTTCATGCTGTCTCATTTTGACGAAAGGAATCAACCTCTTCCCAACAATACATGAATGCATTAAGGTCTAAAGTTGAATCCTTGCTCATGGTCGTTCTAGAGGAACGTCATCATGTAACCCCATGAATTCATTTGATCACTTCTTCATTCTGAAAGAAATCAATCGGTATGGGTTGTTTTTCTGATGACCATAGTAGGTTGATTAGAAGAAAGGGGTTCTACCTAGTGTGGAAGATCTAGAAGATGTTTGATGATGTAGATGAGGGAAAGGATTGACCTTATTGTGTCCACAAAGGAATGTGATAGTGTGCTGAAAAGATATCTTAGCACATCATTTCTTGTCAATGGTTCAATGTGGATGATCAACCATTGATCTTTATTAAGTATTGATGAATATACCGTAGTAAGGAATGATCTAAATTTGACCCAGGGGCCAAAGAGGAATTGGATTCCGATTGATAGAAGAAGATGAATCAGGAGACAAATTAGACTTTGATTGAGACATTTTGTGAGTGGAAGAATATGGCATTGGTTTACCTATAAGATGATATAGTGTCGATAAACAAATACGATTGTGTATAAATTCCCATAGATTCGCTTCGTAGGAGTCAAATCTTAGATGATTGATTATAAGGATCTTTGAAATCATGCATGAATATTCAAAGGATCTTGAAGACTTCATTGAGGTGAAAAATAGATAAAGGAGGTCATCCAGAGAAAGGTAGGACCTCGATTTAGGAGTCAAAATAGAGGAATTTAGATAATAGTTTGGATCAAAAGCATCAGAATATTGAGAGGAAGCAAAAGAATAGTTTGGATTAGAAGCATCGGTCAAAGAACTGAGAGGCCTTAAGAAGAATCTCATTTGGATTGGAATCAAGAATAAAAAATCAGAACAATCACATTGTATTTGCAGGTTGGAAGGCCTTAGAATCCACATACCCCTTAAGCCATTATGAGACTCAAGGTGGGGAACAGGGTAACCCCAAAATATTTTTTCTTGCATTGAAGTAACCAACGAAACAGGTTTAGTCATGATGGGAATATTTTAATGTGAATTCCTAAACCTTGGTTCCCTATTGTCTTTAGTGTGAGAAAACCTACAATATTCAGTCATTGTTGGTGTTGTTTAGGTATAAATTCCTAGACCTAGATAGTGTGATTAAACTTATTCAAAAGGAAGGAAGTTCGCATGTCAATTACTGGAGAAGCATAATAACATCCAACTAGACATTTTTCAGATATGGGGGATGCTTCATGTGATTTACCAAAGAAGGTCATAAGGAACAATAGACTCTCATTTTGATTTTTGTCAATCTAACAAGGTTTACACAAAAAAGTAGCAAGTGTAAGTGTCAAAATGATTGATCAAAATTCTAAGAAAACCAAGGCTACAAAGGTTTCATTTACTGTGTTCAACCATAGAACAAACCTAAGTAACAAGTGTGACAATTATCAAGGTTGTAAAATAATGTCAAAAATGGTGGATCAAAGGATTTTCCTAGAAAACAAGTTTTCAAGGTAGGTAATCATAAGGAACAATCACTCAAGTTTTGGTAAACCAAATCACTTCGTTTGAACAATGAACTACTCCCTATGCAAATGTTTTGTTCAAAGATAGTTTGACGTAAGATGATCAACTCAATGTCAATACTTAATTCAAGTTTAAGATTAAAAAAAGGTGTAAGTATTAACAAGGGGTTAATATGAATCCCGATAAAAGTATATTATAACTCTTTCAAATAAAAACAAATCCTAAATCTCAAAAAGTGGGAGCTACAAGTGCGAGCAATGCAACAATACCACTTGGATATGTTTCACCATTTTTATTTTCAAAAAAAGTCAAGATATTAGTATAGAAATAGTTTTGATATGATGCTAAAAAATTAACAACAACACCTTTCAACGTTTGAGTTTCAATGTTTGAAAATTAACAAGGCCAAAGTATACCAGGGAATTTTAGGATACGAGTAGGGTAATGGTACAATCTAGACACTTAGATCGATTTTGCAAGAAACAAGATGTATCCCTATCAAAATTATATCAATGTGATGGTTTGGAAGAACGTAACACTTCTAAGGAAGTTCTTGATGAATCAAGCCTAACTACAATGATAATGTGTCTCAATATGGGTTTGAGACATAGGGCCTACTAAAACATGAAGACCTACCATTCGCACTGATTCAACACTTGCATTCTGGATATTGTAACCTAGTCATGATCAAGTAGACTGCAAAAGTGGTGGACACGATTATTTTATAGTGGTATCCACGAATGTTGTTTTATTTTGTCCCAAAATGGGAAACAAGAGGACAACGTTCGTAGATCAAATAGCGTTGAATAATACTTAGTGATTCCCCTAGTCAAATTTTCGACATTCATCTTATGGAAATTGAAAACCTAAGATAAAGTAATTCTTTGCACATTTCATGACGAATGAAAACTTAGTTAAAACTTTTATGGATTCTATCCTTGTTCTGAGTAACAAGGTCCTTTGACTCCATCTTAAGTTTCTTTTGTTCATGCAGGCTTCGATGAAACATCATTGGTTTGCGACGGTCAAATATGGCTCCAAGATGAAATGGATTCCTTTATAGCATTCACTTTGCTAGAGGTTGAGCACACATTCACTTTAATCACTAAGTTAATTTTCCTTCCTAGGAAGTCACTTTGAATAGAGGTTAAGTACAGTATCAAGTACTTTTCTCCTCTACCTCCATTCTAGCATTCAGTGAGAAATAAATGCGATCAATTATATATTCACTGGGGTCACAATAAATATTCCTCTTGACGTTAAATCTTAGCAATTGTACTACTAATCAAGTCGTAAGCGGAGTTTATTTTCACCTTTTTTTTTCCACAAGGTTCCACTCTTGAACATGGACTACGTTGTTAAGGATTGCACTGTCCAAATCTTCCAAACTCTTTTCCATTTAGCATTCACTTTGCTAAGGGTCGAGTTATCATCACACTTACCAAACTCTCGTTCATCTTAACATTCACTTTGCCAAGGGTTGAATTATCTTTAAACTTAATGTGGTTTTGTCGTACACCATTTGGAAACCTGCATCAAACTGTATTAGTAAGTTTTTTTTTATATTCTCCTTTCTTCGACAAGAATATTTAGGTCTTTCATGCAAATATTAGTGATAACACCCCAGACTTTTAACACAAATTAACTAGTTTAAATCAAGATCAACATCATAATGATCTAAAGTTAAATGGAAAGGTAAGGAATGAAACATCAATGATAAAATCTTAATAGCAAAATAATGGAGATTAAATGAAACTAACATCTAACATCTAAGCATGCCTACTAGTATGTTTGATTAACTAACATAGACCTAAATAGATCTAGGAGCAATTGAATTGGGAATGGTTGCCACTCCACAAATGGTGAGGAGATCTCTCTAAAACAAGAATACAATGTCATGTTAGATACCCTCCTACTAACAATAATGAAGGCTTTAGGCAAATATGAGCATGTGAATCTTTAAAGGAGTTTAGGCTCTTTAACATATATCTTATATGAGGCTACTAATAAAAGCATGGTGTAAAGTTGGAAGGTAGTACTTAGTTTTATTTATAGTTTTTCCTTTGAGAAAACTTGCATCTTAGTGCATGTGGGACTAAAAGTATAAATAAGATTTAGAATTACTAATCATGATTAAGTTTTTCTAATCATAATTAGTGAATTACTAAATGATTAAGAGGTGTGGAGCCTTAATCAACCACTTAGGGTCAACTAGGAGGCTAGGATAAGCTTTTGAAGCTTGTTGAGACCTTGTGGAGTGTTGTCCACTCAAAATTCCCTTGCTCTTAAGAAAGTGAAAATTCAAAATTTTGAGTTTAAGTGTCTTCTCTGTTGTACTGAAAATGTTAAAAGTCGAGAAATTGAGAAAATCTGCGTTTTTGGGTCATTTTGTGTGTTTTTCGGGCCTTTCGAACATTTTTGTCCCGCGTGTCCCAAGTTCAAACGGGCCCTCTGTTCCCCGATCGGCCGGTTTCCCCAATTTTGCCTTTTACGGGCCCGTCAGAACTTCTTGTCCCAAATGTTCCAAAGTCCAATTGGGCAAGTTGTTTCTTTTTCGGCCGAATCACCCGAACCGCGTACTTCGCGCTTTCACGTCCCAAATGTCCCAAGTTCGCCCGGACCTGTTGTCACATTTTCTTCCGTTCCGGCTGAGTCGCGTGTTTCGCGCACTTTCGTCCCGCATGTCCCAAAAAGCATTTGTGCATCTTTTCCCCGCTTCGCCCGAATCGGTCGAGCCGCGTGTTTCACGCATTCGCATCTCACATGTCCCAAATTAACCAAGTGTTATTCGTGCTTATTTTTCCTGCTCTACCCGAATATCATGCTTATTCAAATTGGTAGGTATGTATTAAATGTGCATTCATTGTCTTTCTCTCTCCTAATAGGCTATATAACGAGCGAGCCCCCTTTGTATTTTTCACACTACTTCCATGCTATCCTTTGCTCGAACCCTTGCAATCTAAATTCCTGCGCGTGTATCCCTTCCCTCTGTAATTCCTTCCCGAGTCTAGTTTGCGTCTCTGTCCTCTGAATTACTATCAATATGAAGATCAAATTTCAGGGACAGGAACAAATCTCGCCACTAGAGTCTGTCGTTCCCAATATTGGGGACAGTGAAGCTCGTCATCTTGATTTCAGTGATTTTTGGGCAAGGATGGCAGATGCAAACCCTACACCAATGGTGCAGATGATTCACGACAGTGGTTTGGCTTTCGCTGGAGGTTTCCCAATCTCGGTGCAATGTGCTGATACAGTGCTTTCATGCGAAGCTCACTTCGACCCTGATTCGAGTGAATTAACCAATGTACACGGGGAACTCATCGCCAAGCTGGATACTGCCGCCATTAGCACTGCAATGAGGATTCCAGAAATGGATAATGCCATAGTTGTTTCCCAGGATCAAGCACAGGCCCTGTTCAATCAAGACAGTGACAAATACAAGGCGTGGGTGGCGAAGTCCTGGCTAAAGAACCCTAAGAAGGGAGCATCTCGTCTATCCAAGACTCTTTTCCGGGCTGATTTCAATAAAGAATTGTTGGATTTTATAATCCTACTGGCTCGGGTTATGGGCTTACCCTCCACTAACGAATTCCATTTCTGGATGTGCCCACTCATCAGCATGGTGTGCGAAGGAACTCAAAATATCAACTGGGTGGAAATCATCAGCATGAACTTGGTGGAGTAGTTGTCCAATGTACAGCAAACGAAGAAGTTCTACATGACTTCGTACCTGATGTATACTTTGGCGGCATCAAGGCAATGGTTTGGTTTTTCTTACATTGATGCCCACAAGGATGATCCTGTATATGCCTACTGCCCGCAGTTCACCCTAGAGACTAGCAATCGCAATTTCAGAAGGGTAAATGATGCTTTCACCATGTACGTGGTTAGGCTGCTTGAAGGTGACACTGCTAGAAGGTTTTCTGATGAAGCCATGAATCTGATATCGCACTACGGTGCCTATTTTATCCAATTCAGAAAATTCTCTTATATCAGGCTTGTTGGTTATGAGAGCACCCCTCTGAGGCTTCCCATGTTCTGCAGTGATAAGATGGCTTTGATAGAAGTATGCAGGTTATTAGACAAATTGCACATAACCTGCAGAGACAAGAAGATTTCTGGTTTGCACTTTCCCATCTCTTTGGGAAACTACACTTGTAAAACAGCCCTGGATGCACAGAATATAGAAAGAGCCCTGGTTCCCATCACCGTTCATTTCTTCAAGCCAAGAACTTGCTTCGACTTGAAGAAGTTCATTTAACAGAACATCAAGATAATCTATCATCACAAGGCAGATACAGAAGACTATTGGGATGACTGTACAGATGATTTTGAGGCTAGAAGGAGGCACTATGGCAGGTTTTCTCTGCAATTGATCCAAGAACTCGGCTTGTACCAAGTTCCTAAAGGAATCCAGGATGAAAACTCTAATCTATACTCATATGAGTATGACAATGTGGTTAAGCACACTCCCTTGGAGGACTTGGATTGGAACAAGAAAGAGAAAGATGATCTGGCTGAGATCCTAGCTCCAGTCTTAGTTAGGACTAAGGTCTGGTTTGATAGGAAAGTTCGAGAGCTTAGAAGGCACTCAGGAGAATCCTCTTCTAAGGATGTTTCAACACCAAGGAGGGAAGCATCGACCCCCATATCAGACACACATGTGCAAACCCCTCCTGCCTCATCAACGCAAGGACCTGCAGTTTCCACTCCTTCTTCATCCACTCAAGTGTACCAGAAGAAATTCAAAGAGGTTAAGAAGGAGCCTGTTGAAAAATATCCTCAAAGAAAGTAGGTAGAAGTGCCTTTGGGACCAAAGAATATCATTTTTCTCAGTGAAAGTGAAGAGAGTGAAGTGTCAACCCCTGCAAATGCTCCTGAAGATCCAACGGATAAAGATAAGGAAGTTCAGAGCACTGAACTTCCAAGTGCTATTGATTCTTCTGCCACAATTGTCTCAAGCGCCCCACTCACATCTCAAATTGAATCAACAGCTGTGCAAACCTTGAGCATCATGAGCTCTCTGTCTCTTGGTCCTCTTGCCCCTCCTATTGATTCTTCTTCCTCTTTTGCGTGGGTGCAACCTTTTGTTGACAGTAGGAAGAGGAAATCTTCCTCTCGGAGCTCAGGGTCAAATTTTGATGTTGTCGCAGCCTTGTTAGGCACTACTCCTTCTCGTGCCAAGAAAGCCAGAATCACCTCCAGAATAGTGTCTGATGCTCAAGGTCAGCAATTCCTGGAGATTGCTAAGCCTACAGCAGACAAATCATAGCAGGACTTGCAGGCATCTAACTTAGAACTCTCAAGGATTCCAATGGGAGAGTCTACTCCTGAAGGTGAGATCCACAACCTCCAGGAAACGGTCACAAGAGTCATTGGGAGGGTAGAGAAAGGGCAGCAAACTATTGAACAGTTGGAGGAACAAGCCCAGATTCTCACAGGTTTTATCAAATCTCTTTTGTCTAAGGACAAATTTTTGGACCCTACCCCATTGACTACCCTTCCGCCACCTGTAATTTTGAGCCCAGATGAAGTACAGAGTATCAAAGACATGCACAAGTATTTTGTCTATGGCAGAGCTATGGAGGCCATGGTGGAAGATATGCTTGTTGCAGGATTAAACTTCATCGATGAAGCTTTCAAACTCCACGGAAAGATGAACAATTTGCAACAGAAGTTCTCCTCCACTATCGGGATCATAGATAAAGAGCTCGAACTCTGGAGCAGTTGCATAGTAGACCTTCGTCTCATGGGACAGACAGATGAGAACATTTTATCGGCAAATAAGGTTTTTGATGATGCAAAGGATAATCTGTCAAAGTCCTGGGTTTACAGCGTGGAGTGGAAGATCAAAGTCTTGGAGGAGGCTTTGGGAGAGCTGAAGAATAGCTGGCAGAATGGTGAGGCTTTCAAGACACTGGTTGTATCTGCTTTCAAAGATATGCACTGTCATCTTCAGGATGAAACTTCTGGTGTGCCTCTTTCCTTGCAAGAAATCAAAGCTCAATTCAGAGCTTTTGTCAAAGATAATCTATTCAAGGAAAGCTCCATCTCCAAAGAGAAAATGAAGGAGATCTGCTCTCTTCAATCTGCCATTGAAGAAGTAAATAAAGACTATCATACTCATGTCAAGTTTGATAAGGAAATGGAGAAGTGCCTCGCATTTTGGGGTCAGTCTACAGCCAACACGTCAGTCCCTCGTGGCAGAGACATAGCTGAGGCATTGAAGAGATTCAGGCAGCAAATTTTGAAGTCAGTGGGTCCCTCCCAGTCATAACCACCTGTCTTCTTCTCCTTATTCTTCTCTTCTTTTCTAATTCTTTTCCTCGGATTCATTGTAATAAGTTGAGGTATTGTGATTGGCAATCCTTAACTAATCTTTAGTTAAAAGAAGTGGTTACAAAGAGTAACTAATTTGTAAGCTATATAATGGCCTCACTACGCCATTTTGAAGGGGGAAGAACTTGGCTTATTTTCTGAAAGTGTAAATAGATCATAAAGAAATCAATACAGAAGGGCTTTTCATTCTTTGTCTATCTGATCTCTTTTATCCCCAGCTTTCATTTAATTTTGTGAAGATCATTTGTCTGTGTTATGTTAAGAAACTTTGTGTTCTAGCAGATGTTATTTACAGAACTTTGTGTCTTTAAATTCCATCTTATTTATATGATACAAATGATCTTGTTTCAATTCACTGTAACTTCGCATACATAAAGAATTATTCTGTTATCTATAATTCTGAGTGTTGCCTTTCTGCTCATCCTCGTACTCTCATTCCTTAGTCCAGTTGTAATTTGGAGGAAAGTGGGGTGATTTTGAGTGGTTGGAAGAGTGGTTTAAGAAAATATTAGGGTATATTGACCAAAACAAGGGTAAAATAGGCTTAATTAGCTAATAATCACTAATTTTTTGTTTTGAAGAGGATTTTGACTTATGATTCGTCATAAAGTGGCATCCTGAATGCGAAAGAGGTTTGGTATCCAACGAAGTGTTTGATAATTGACCAAAGTGGTAAGAAATGTTAGTTAATTAGCGGAAATCACTAATTATAATGGAATTGGTGAGAATGAGAGTGATTTGTGTGCATTTTGGCAATAAGATTGCAAAAGTGGAATTTAGGTGTTTACATTTTCCCCTGTTTGAGGTGAAGTTAGTGACTTCACTTCAAATATAGTAGACAAGTATAAACAGGTAAATTTTTGAAGAAAAATTAGTAGGATGAAGGATTCCCCCTCGAGTGTTGATGGGGTGATACAAGAAGTCAATCAACGATAAAAAATATGATTGAAATGGATAGAAGAAATAGGATAGATTGGACGCGAAACCCTTGGTTTTTTTTAGAAGAAAAAATGATAGGGATAAACATGGTTGTTTATTGCCTTAGGTGATTTGGAAGAAAAATTAGTAATGATAAGAAATGATAATAGGAGATATAGGACATGCCCAATCTTTGCATCTAGTCTTTTAATAAGAAACCTATTCATATCATTTTTCCCCTATGGTCTACATCATCAACCTTTATTGAAATAAACAAAAATGTAAGATAACATGATAAGCTAAATTAGTAATAGGTGTTCATTGCTACATAACTCCATGTAACATACATAATGCAATGTAATACAAGAAAGTAAAATGATATCTAAATCAAATGCAACATACACAATGGTATGCAATACGTGAAAGTAAATGAGCTAACCTTACAGAGAAACAATTACAATCACACGCACTCAAACAAACAACATTTTAAGATAGTTGCGCTAATGTTTTTGTTATCAAGTTGTAGTTCTCGAATGTTTGTGCTGTAACGACAAGGGTTAAAAATGGTGCCCCAAACAAGGATACATGCGAGGGGAATAATGAGAGGACACAAGTAGTCCCATGGAAAATATTTCATGCACTATGACACAGTCTCTGACAACTCATTGTTGCATGGGAGTACCGACATAGGATGTAACCTAGCTTTTGTTAATGGAGGTAGATCACATGATCCACAAGTCGTGTGAGACCAAAACAAGCAAGAACCATAGAAAAATTATTTTGTAAGAAATATTTTGATGTTCAAGGATAATGTAATTAACACAGGCTTTAGCTACGTATATGCTATTTACCATTTTTTTGTAAAATTTTAAATTTTTACATTTTTTTGGATTTTTAATGATTTTATCAATTTTTTTTGAAAAAATTTGGTTGTTTTGAATTTTTTATTTTCACGGAAGAAAATATTATAGAGGAAATAACAAAGTCATGAGATGTTTCCAAAAGTGACCATAAGGCAAAAATATGCCCTAGTAGTAGAAAAGGCTGTCGGGATGCAAAAACATGCTCCAGGGCAATTAAACGGGTGCAAAAATAATTATTTATTAAAAATAATCATCACAGATAGTATTAGAAGAAATTAGAAGAACCACGATGGTTTCAGGGCACCTCGGGGGTGAGAAACGCGTCGTGGGAGGTAAAAATGGGTATATAAGCTATCACGCCATCATGGCCAATTTATTTACCACATTCACTTACCATTTACTGTTGATCGGAGCTCTGACCTACGGGAGAAGATGGTGAGGGTGCAGAGCCGAAAACATCGTGTGGATCACATGAGAGATTACATGAGGCTCCTAGTGGATGGACCACAGGTACAAAAATCTCTTCTTTACCCTCGTTAATTATTAGCATTTAATTTTGATTAAAATGCACGTGTTTTTAGGGTAGAATTAGGGCTTTTTAGTGGAGGAAATGCGCAAGAGCGGCCCTAGGGGCACACCTTGTTGCACTATGCATGGGCTTGTATGCATGCACCTATGCATAAATGTATGCACCTATGCAAAAATGTCATTTTAGGAAGGGGCACACTTGCACATGTGCAAAAATGTCAAATGTAAAGGGCATGCTAGTGCATAAACATGGTTAGAAAGACTAGCACTGGATGTGCCTATGCACTGAGGGGTGCAATGGTGCACTAAGGAGTGTGCTTGTGCACTATGGGGTGCTGGTGCCACCAGGGATGCACCAGTGCACAAAAGTCATTTTTTAAATTTTTTGGAAGAAAACCAAGGTTTGAGCAAACCCTAGTTGTTAGGTAAAGATGATATTTATATCAAAATAAAATAAAATCATGGTAGAATAGAGAAATTAAATGGTAGAGTAGAAGAAAAACTTGAAGATGTTAGAATAGAAGAATTGGATCATAATTAAATGACCCAATTGGTGTTATAGGATAGGACCTAGATAGGTTAGAGATCATTGGGAGTGACATGAATGCAGCTCGGGCCTACGAGGTGACATTTAGTCGATGCGACCAATTTTTTCTAGAGATCATACTGGAGGTGACTAGTTTAGCACACATGGCTCATATGCCCCATATTACTTTAGACCAAAGCCTACTCACAACCTTAGCTGAGAGATGGTGGAGCGAGAGCCAGACATTCACGACTGCTCTACTAGGGAGATGAGTATTACTATTGGAGGATGTGTGGTGGATCTTCACTTGAGTTCCTATTCATGGTGGTCCTACTAATCACTTACGATGGGTTAGGACCATATTGAGTGATATACAACCATGATATTTGGAGTTACAGACATACCCCACCGGGGTATGACAGTTCTCATTAGGAGGTGCATGGTCAATCAAGGGCTACTGAGTCCATATGTGATTTTATTAGCTCTTGTCAACACCATATGATTACCTGAAAAGACTGGTGGTTATTCCCCTTGGCCTATCATTGGAGCTTATTCACGGCCTTCTACAGGGAGAGGATTTCCTTCTTGGGGTCAGTGCATACTGAGCTCATTTATATTAGATCGGGTTCAACACTTGATAGCTTACCATGGACAGAAGTCCTAGTGGGTTTGCTACATTTGCTCGTAGATATGGGCTTGGGATCATATTGTGATAGCCACCCTCTGGGAGCTTTGAGAGCTCGAGTTATTGGAGAGCCTTTAGTTACAGTTGGGTTTTCATCCTTGGAGACAACATATATAGATTACTACATAGTGGAGACTACACTATTACAAGACTATGCCTGAGGAGTTTGTTGATGCTAGAGTACAACCTCGACATTTGACCATTCCACAGGAGGTATAGAATAGGCAGCATTATTAGCCTCTGGGATGTGGATTTTAGGGTCAATCTTGAGGGCACCTGATCATGGGCCAACTCACCTTAGGAAGGATGACAAGTGGAGGTACACAGCAGTTACAAGTACTCATTCAATAGGAGTTTTGGTACAACAGTAGGTGGATGTGTACATTCCAGATATTTGGATGGATAGGACATTACTAGTGATGAGTGGAGAGCAGACGGAGGAGGACATACCATAGTAATACTCCTTACAGTAGTTACATGCACTTTAGGCCAGATACTTAGAGGAACCTAGTTCACTGAGAGATATCAACTCATTATGGACAAGTGAGACCAGCCATTGCAGAGAGGATACAGACCCTGATAGATTTTAAGACCAAGTGGTTTCATAGATAGGATACAGAGGGACTTAGTGACACAGAGATAGATCAACTTATTTTACCAAGTGAGACCTAGCAGAGAGCGTACTAGATAGAGACCAAGTTGTGGCCATATAGATTAGATACATGTTTATAGAGTGATGACAGTAGAGTGAGATCAACTGGATAGGATTGCAGCGCGATGATTGCACAGGTCGACACTACTTCAGGTTTATAGCAGTTGATTGGTCACAGTGCCACTGTAGTAGGAAAGGTTACATATTATATGATGTAGTATTACGTAGTTGTACCATCTGATCAGAGAGTTCCTGAGTATAGCCAGATAGTAGGCACCTCGTCTCATTCTAGATCTCATAGGTAGTCGCGATCAACACAATCTGTACAGGGTCCTTCAGGATAGCAAACTTTAGAGAAACATCGGTCAACAAATCATGGCATAACACCTTCTACACATCCATCACCTCAGATGCCCCCACCTAGCAACAGATCTACACTGAGAATTCCTGGAGAGGGCTCGAGTCGTGGCTGACTTTATTTATTGATGTACTAGATGTATATTTTTGGTGTATCACCTAGATATGAAGGCATACTTTTATGTGGATGTATATGTACTATTTTTTTATCATGCCTCGTGATGAAGGTACCTTTTTGTACAGATGTATGGTATGTATTATTTTTTACTATGCCTTGTGATGAAGGAATTTTTTTGTATAGATGCCCATGATGGCTCATTGTATCAAATGTAATTTTGAGACATGTTGTTTTGATACATGGACATTTATATTTGATGATGATGTATGATTATAGATAGATTACTTATGTATCACATGTTGTTTATGAGATATCATGTTTAATCTGTATGTTTTATGTTTGTATCACATGTTTGTTAATTTATGAGATAGCCTTAGCTGATGTCATATTGCATGTTGATGAGATACTTTGAGTAAAACATGTTTATATTTTTGATATTGGTGTGGGGGGATAGATTTGTGATCATGCACAACCCCTCTTGCCCCATTAATGATACAATATTTGATGATTAGCTTTAACATACATGTGTGATGAAGACTTAGCATGTATTTGATATATGATGTATAGATGTGTGGTTTTATGTGATATGATTGATAATGATAACAAAATGTTTAACAAACACAAGTTAACAAATCTAATCAAAGCAACACAACTATTTACAAGTATGCAAGATAAAATGAACTCAATGTAATGCCTAACAGATTAAAGTAACACTCAATCTAATTAAACAAATGAATCAATTTAGAGCACACAGTATGAAAAAACAATGCAATCAAAACCCTACAAACCAAAACTAAAGTAAGCAAACTACTTAACTTGTTTTTGTGGGAAGTTTTGAAACGTTTTTCATTGTTTTGGTCTTATCTTAAGACAATTTTTATTATTTTGGAGTTTTCTATGAAACGTATTTGAATTTTTTGATTTTTCAACTAACATATCTACATGTTTTGGGATTTTCAAAAAGTTATACGAATGTTTTTACATTTTCTCAAGAAGTTTTCTAAAGCAAACGTGCAAGGAAATGAAGAAATGTGGATGCCCCTAGCATTAGATGGGATATACAAGGGAAGAATGCCACATGTATGTGTCAAAAGTGATGCTATGAAGTTTCCCCTAGCATGAGATGGGTTCATTCAAATCTATATTCTCTACATTCATAAGGTAGGATTAGCTAGATCAGGGAAAAGAAGGATAGGCTCACAAGGGACTCAGATGAAGGTAAAGACCAGCTTAGGACAAAGTTTTCGTACTCCTAAACCTGAAATGCTTGTGAACAATGGACCCTCCCTTGGCGCTAGAAACCAGTTTTCACCAAAGGACTTGTCCAAAGTGCCACCATTGTGTGGTTTTCACTATTGGACGCACCTATTTATTTATCTTTTTCTTTTTCTATTTTTATACTTTTTTACTTTTCTATATATTTTAGAGACCCCATACTTAAGCATAGAAGCGCTTAAGATGCATTGTGTTCATGGGTTCTTGAAGCTCTTGACCATCTACATGGGCTAGCTTATAGGTACCTGAACCAAACTTGGTGACCAAAACATATGGTCCCAGCCAATTGGGCTCAAATTTCCCTTTCTTTTCACAGTCCTTATTGGTGTTCTTTTGATTCTCTTTTAACACCAAATCCCTACCTCAAATTGATGAGGTATGACTCTTTTATTGTAGCTTCACCACACTCAATCCTGATACACTTTAAGGTGATTGAGAGCATGAAGTATTTTCTCATCTAATAGCTCCAACTTTTCCAGTCGATACTCTGTAGTCCTCTTCATTCAGGTAGTCCCTTAGCTCGATATGAAAAGAAGGGATCTCGATCTCTAAAGGTAGTACATCTTATGTTTCGAATACTAAGGAATATGAAGTTGCTCCTATGGGGATGCAGATAAAAGTTTTGAATGCTCAGAGGGCAGGGTGAATTTGTAAATTCCAATCACGGCCTATCTTGTTCACCATCTTCTCCATAATGTGAATTAGGGTTTTATTAGAAGCCTCAGCTTTCCCATTACCTTGAGGGTAATAGGGGGTTGAGAACTTAAGGGAGATTTGAAATCATTTGCAGAGTGATTTCACATTTTTATTCTTAAATGGCTTACCATTATCAGTGATAATAGCATAAGGGATACCATATCGACAGATGATATGGTTCATGATAAATTTAGAGATCTGGGCACCTTCAACATAGGTGAGAGGAACAACCTCTACCCACTTTGTAAAGTACTCAGTTGCAGTAATGATGAATTTATGACTGTTTAAAGAGATAGGGTTAAGTTTCCCTATTAGATCGAGACCCCACTTTGAGAACAGCCAAGGAATTGTGACAGGCTACAAGGATTACATCGACACATGTATCAAGTTGCTGTACTTTTGACAATCCACACATTTCTTCACATGGTTACAATAGTCATGCTCCATGGTAGGCCAATAATAGCCTACTCTAAGAATTTTCTTCACAAGGATGATCCCATTAGTATGAGCCCATAGATTCCTTCGTGCACCTCTTTGATTTCTTGGATATATTCGTCTGAACATAAACATTGCAACAGATTCCTGTTGTAGCCTCAGCAGAAGAGGGTGCCCCCAAGTAGGGTATACAGGCTATACGCTGGATAAGGGTGCATTTTTTAGCATGGGAAATGTTAGTGGGAAAGGTTCCATCATGGAGGTAATTAAAGATTTCAGCATACCATGGTGAAAAGGGACCAACAACCTCACACACCAAATAGGATTCTGGTATGTCATATGTTGTTGTTCTTAGATTTTCAATGAAGAATGACATGTCATTGTTCCCTAGTGGAATCCTTAACATGGATCCTACTATAGCCATAGCATCTACTGCTCTGTTCAGGCTCTTGGTATCTGCTCAAATGTTATTTTCTCAAAGAATTATTTCAAGGAATCGACCATTCTTTTATATGGAAGCAACTTTTCATCCTTGACCTTATATTCATCTGTGACTTGTTTGATAATAAGCATTGAATCACCAATGCAATTAACTCATATGATATCCCACTTGATGGCTAGCTTCATCCCTGCGATGAGAGCTTCATACTCTGCTATATTATTTGTGCATGGGAACCGAGTCGGAAGGCTTGGGGAATTAAGTCTCCCATGTAGGAGTGATTAACACAACTCATGAACCTGAACCATGAAAGGTAAAGGAGCCATCAAAGTATAGTTTCCAAATAATAGATTCCTCAAGGTACATGATGGATGCATTTGGTAGCTCCAGACTCAAGGGTTCGGTACCTGGTAGTGGAGCTTCTGCTAGCTGATTGGCTAACACCTTTCCCTTTACTGACTTTTGATGCACATACTTAATTTCAAATTTGCTTAACAAGATGATCCAATTAGCCATCTTGTCTAGGTATGAGTGTAGGTTTTGACAATAAGTATTTTAGTGGATCAAACTTCGAAATAAACTTGACCTTATTGTTGAGAAAATAATGGTGTAGCTTCTAGAAAGAAAACACTATGGCTAGGCAAGCCTTTTTGATCTACGGATAATTGAGCTCATATGCTATCAATGTTCTGCTCAAGTAGTATACAAATTTTTCTCTCTACTCTTGATCATACTGGGCCAACAGTGCCCTAATTGCAAAATGTGTAGCAGAAATGTAAAGCAACAAGGGTTCTCCTACCATGGGTGGCATGAGAACAGGGGGTTTAACCAAGTATTCTTTTAGAAAAGAAAACACTTGCTGTTGTTTTGGCCCCTAGGTGAAATTAACATATTTCTTAAGAAGATGTGTGAATGTATGACACTTGTCTGCTAGTTGTGAAATAAACCTTCTGATGGCTTGAATTTTCCCTTGTAAGCTATGTAATTGTCTAATATTCTTAGGAGGAGGCATTTTGTGATAGGTTGTGACCTTTGCTGGGGTCCACCTTTATTCCTCTCCTTGACATAATGAATCCTAGTTATCTCCCATATAACACACCAAAGACACACTTCTTCGGGTTAAGGTGGACTTTGTAGTCTCTTAGGCACTGAAAGATACGCCGCAAAATATTTGGGTGTTCCTCCGAGTTCTAGATTTAGCTAGTATATCATCTACGTAATCTTCCATGATGTCACTTATCATGTCATGAAATATTATAGTCATCACCTGCTGATATGTAGCACATGCATTCTTAAGGTCGAAGGGCATAACTTGGTAGCAGAACATTCCCCATGGGGTTGTGAAAGTTGTCTTGTGTTGATCTTCTTTCGCAATATCTATCTAATTATAACCTGAGAATCCATCTGTGAGTGATAACATCTCATAACCAGTAGTAGAATCGACGATCATGTCGATGTTAGGGAGAGGAAAGTCTTCCTTAGGACAAGCTTTGTTAATATCTCTGAAATTGGTACACACTCTGATACCGACTGGATTTTTCTAAACTGGTACCACATTAGAAATCCACTCTGAGTAGTCGATAGGCCTGATGAAGCCTACTTCTAATAACCTTTCTAGCTCTTCCTTTACCAGTAAGGTGATGCAAGGATGCATCTTCCGAAGCTTTTGTTTGATGGGCTTGGTGTCTGGGTGCACAAAAATATTATGCATCACTAATTCCAGATAAAGTCCTAGCATGTCTACGTAAGACCAAGTGAAGATATACGCATACTCTCTCAAAAGTCTTGTAAATGTTTTCTGTTCTTCGGCTGAGAGTGAAGCTCCCAACTTAACTATTCTAGGCAGGCTCCTTGTGTCGATGTTAACATCTATTGTATCTTCCACTAGTAGCTTTGACTCATCCCCCATGCATGTAGGATTAGGAGGGAGATTGAGATCCTCTTCTACCAAAGGTGGTTCAGGGATGATTCTTCATCTTTATATGGGTATAATGTATTTTCCATAGGTTGTTCTGCATGTTTTTCCAAAAGTGCCTCAAAGAGATTTTCGCTATAGGACTTCCCCTTTTTCTTTTTGCAAGGTGTTTTTGTAGTACTCTTTCCCTTGCTCACTTTTTTACTTAAGTGTCCACATAACTCTACCTCCTCTCCAAAGTACACAAACGTGTTGAGCTGAATGGAGAAGCCTTTCTTGTGATCATTTCTTGGAATGTTATCTCTGATGCCCAAGAACTCACCAATAGCCTCATCATTCTGAAACACATCAATAGGTACGTGTTGTTGTTGATCCCAATTCACAAGTGATGGGTAGATGAGGTTTAATTTTTGAGTTATAGGGGATATGGTAGGTGTAACAGGGGTTATGGTAAGGATAGCCATGTTAGAGAATAGGTTCATAGAGGCGAGGTCTTCGTAAAGACTACACCGGGAATCTATTTCACTTTCATTTTCAGAAAAACTATCCTCACTCTCAGAAGAAACATACTTGTTATCTGAAGGGTGAGACTCATACAAATGGATGCCAATACCTGATTTACCCAGTATGCGATGAGGTATTGAAAGAGATTCTAATGGACCTTGTTCTTGGTGGCCACAACCATGTCCTTGATATCTCATAGTAAGCATGATTCTGTTAGGAATAACATACCTAGATGACTTGTAACACAAATCCATTTCATCATCTTGAGGATGAAATATAATATCGTTGAGGATTATTTCATCTTCTAGCAAGCCACCAGAAGTGAAATTGTCAAAAGGGAAATTCTCCCTTGATCTTTGGAATTTGTAGCATGGTCTACCACGTGCTTGGGCTGATAGAGGAATGTTTTGAATCATAAGGGCTTGTTGAAGATTATACTCTCCACAACCATTGTTTATGACCTTCATCTCCCACATAGAAAAAGGAGATTCTGATGTAGATGCACTATTATCACTGGGAGTCAGGGTGTTTGGATCCACTTGTGAAGCGAGGGCCTCTGACTGAATAGGGACAACAATCTCTGTAGAGGGACACTCATAAATGGTAGGAAAATAACCCGAAAATGCTCTGCAATGAGCAAATGGTTGGGGATCCCCTTGTATAGTAAGTTTCTATCCTTCATACTATAATTTTAGACACTGATGATACGTTGATGGCACGACCTGCATGGCGTGAATCCATGGGCGACTGAGCAAGATGTTGTAAGGGAGCTCTAGGTCCAAGACATGGAACTTTGTATCATGGGTTATGGGACCAACTTCTAATGAGAAAGTGATCATTCCAACTGATTTTCTTTCTTCATTTTCATACACCTTTATGGTGATGACCTTTGTCTCCAAATCAACTTATTTGCAGCCTAGTTGATGATCTATTTTAAGAGTAAAAATATTAAGACCTGATCTGCCATCCACAAGCACTGTCTTGACCTTCTTATGATTTATTATTACCTCAATATGTAAGGGTAGGTTATGAGAGGGATTTTAGTTAAGGCTTCTGTCAGACTGAAGGTTATGTGTCTTGTCGGGAGTGATTTGTGCTACCATGGCCTATAAATGCATAGGGTCAACATCAATAGATACTCCTGATCCCTATAGGTTTTGTAAAGTATATCTTTATGGATGTTAGAAATCTTTAGAAGGTCTAAGATTGAAATCTTAGTTGTAGTCTTCTCTAGTTGATCTAACACATCATAATGACTCTCTTGAGGAGGAAGGGGAGTAGGTTCATAATTTTATAACAAGGCGAGCTCGTCACATTGCCATAGCATGCACTCTCTTGTTTTAATTCTAATTGTATTGATTTTCTCAATGAGTGGGTCAACAAGAACCTATCAAGCCATCAAAATGGTCTTTGTTTGACACATAGTTAGCATTCTTATTCTGAGATGATTGTCCTCGATCCGGATTTTTCTTTTCTTCGTGATTGGAAAAAGGATCTTTGAAGATCCCTAAGTTTGCATTTGGAGATTTTGCAGCAGCATCAGACTCTACTTCAATATCACCACTATCGACTAGGTCTTGAATATAGTGTTTTAATCTTAAATAATTTTCAATTTTATGACCCTTTACGTGGTGAAACACGCGGAATTCATTATCTCTTAACCATGATGGTTTAGGTGCATCGACCCCATAGGGTTATGTTTTAAGGTACATAACCATGTCAACGGCCTCTAACTACTTTAGTATGGACGATATTGATATCAAAGGCTACCGTTGGCTCTCCCCACATTTTCCCATGGTTGAGAAAATCAAGAATTGGTGGGGGATTCATTCTACTCCATCATGCTAGAGAAGGAGATTTGACACTATTTGGATAGTCTGTGTGGAACCAAAAATTGCACATTTTCTTTGGTGTATTCTACACCAAGGTCTTCCAGTTGGCTCTCGAATTGTTCAAATTGGGGTTCTGGCTCCCAAGTGGCCACTTGGAAACTTTTTTGCACCTCTTCTGGTTTTTCTCGAAAGCACAACTTGCATGGAATATGATTCATTCCTTTTTAGTATTTTACTTGACAACACATTCTTTTAGGAGATCACCCCAAAATTCCGCACATATTCGCCCATATTTGGCATGTTTTCAAAGGGGAAATTTTGTTTTGGATATGGAAGAATGGAATGATTTTTTATTTGCTAATTCTGAATTTGATCAATGATTTTCAGTGTATAACAAGTCTAAGGTTATCTCCAATGTGGTTTTGCAGATCCAAGTCTAGGCTAATAAAGTTGTCCTAGAGGTGGACCATATTTAGACTTTGCTATGGAATTAAGGGGATGCCCTGTGTTATGTTTCCCGAGAGACAACTTTTCCATCTTAGCACTCTCTACCATGTGGCAACCATCCCTATGGTGATCATCGTAGCCACTCTAAATGACGTTATTTCATCCGGGCTCACTTCTCTCCCCGCAGTCAACAATGGAGGAGCACTACACCACCATCTCACCAATAAGGTTGGATCTCCCCCTGCTCGTCATCTCGGGTGGGGATCGTCAGTTAGTCCTGAGCCGCACACCCTGGATGGCTAGAATTTTCCACCTCCACCCCCATCATCTTCAGACAAGTTCTCCCAACTTCGTCTTGTCATTTCTTCGACACGGGTGGTGATGGACACTGAAGAGGAGAACCCCACTAGTTAGGACATTCCAGATGCCAACAAGGACCTTCCTCATTCGGGTTGGTCTGATGACCATGACCCTCCTACTTATGGGATGTTTTTTGCAGTAGCTTGATTTTGTATCTTCTATTTTGATGTATTCCTAAGCGTTGCCTAGTGTTTTTATCGCTTTCCTAGGCTTGGCCTAGTTTGTTTTTGGTTTTGGGGCATGCTCTCATACCACCCGCTTTTTGTTGAAAGCTATCTTGTATCTTATTGGATTTATGTAATATAATATCCCTTTTCATAAAAAAATCATTCTAGAAAATGCAATCAACACCACTGTTACATGTAACTTCAACTATTGTTGGGTTTGTTGTCTTTGGAATTGGAGGTGGTGAGAGGTGTCGTCGAATCAACACCATTGTGCATGGCGTGAGAAGTCCCTTCATAGATTTCGACATGGTGAGTGCTTGGCTTGGGAAAAGTTCTAATGTATGTGAGCCATTTGAGAGGCCCATGGTAGATGTCGCCCTCATAGGAACTTTGGAGGAGGGCTTCGTGGATTGATGTGGGGAAGTTACGGGATTTTTACATGGAATATGCCAATGGAAGTTTTCTATCTAGAAAGAGGTAATTCGAAAGTGGTACAATTTAAGATAGAATTGGAAGATGATCTCAATGCAACGAGAGTTTGAGAGGGAGATTTGGTATGGGAAATTTTGGACATATATCGACTATAACACAATGAATGTATATTGGTCATTTTCACCTTTGTAACCAATTTTCACTTGGAATTTTTATTTATAATTATACAAGAATTATCTTGAGCATATACCCACTAGCATTTTGTTTACACCCTAATTAATTTCTATGATGTGGAAATGCACAACAATAAGAAGGATGGGTTAGCAACAGGTAGGCTATTATGCTTTAATCAACTTCCAACATCAATTATGCATGACTAGAATAATGCATTCAAACTTAAAATGAGTTAAATGATTATTAAATGACAAGTAACTTTCTCAAAATGAGAGAGGAGAGATAGAATTAGTTATTGAAGATGATTCATTAATGATCTGGCCGTGTAGGATAATGGAACAAAAATATATGGATTGTGGATTTAGCACAAGAGATTTTAGAACTAGAAACTAAGCAATTATGGAACCGTATGGATTTTGTATAGTATAAATTGGATATGTACAATGTAGAACATGAGATATACAGTTTCAGACCTTGAGATAGTATGGATTTGTAACTTCATGTGTGCTTCACTTTCCTAGAAATGATGCTTGTTGTATGTCACTCTAGCTCACACAACTTTAAGATGACTTGTAGAAAAGGAGAAACCCTAGCAACTTGAAGAACCCTTAATCCAAGCATTAACAAACAAAAGGATAAAAACATGTGTGTGTGTGTGTTTGAGGCTAGATCACCCTTGGCCATCAGACTCTCAATTGTTGAACCAATCCAAGTTTTGCACTACATATACTTATTGCAGAAATCAATCTTCATGTAATCTCCTAAGTGCTTGTGTAAGTGTGTATATCTAACCAACCCCCTAGGGGTCCCCTCGTGTCTCCTAACACCAAGATAGCGGGATAGCTGTGTAGTATAAAATTTATCCAGTGCAGTAATAATGAGATGTGGTGTGCCTCTGCTATGTGACCTAACATTTTTATTGATTAGAACCCTTGTGTAATGCTTGGAGTGAATTTTTTGTTGTTAATATAGATGGATGATGATAAACCCTTTGACTTGGTTGAATGTTTCAGACTTATAGTAGGGATTTCCCTAGATGATGTGTAACTGATTTAGGAACCCTTTGAGTGCTCTTAGAATCATATTTGTAATAGTAGCTTGTGAGAATGTTAGGTGAGTTATAAGGTGATAATGACTATATTTTATAGTCTTTCATAGGCAAGATATTCTAATAAGGTCGACCTTATAAAGATGAAATGACCAAAAAAATGATTTGGAATTGCAAGCAGATTTTGTGATTGAGAATGGGTGAAACCGTACACGTTGGCTAAGACTGGACCCTACAAATCAACCCTTTGTTGGTGAAATAATTTTTTGCAGCGTAAACTATTGGTTTCCACCAACGAGTCATAGGGATAAGCCCATCCTTCTTGTGTATGAGGTAGGCTCTCATTATTGAATGTAAACTAACTAAAAGCTGTTGGGTGGCCATTAGGCTAGGGATCACATAGATAATACTCCACTAAACCTATGGAAAAGTGCTTGTATAAGAGTACAAGGGAGGAATTTTTAGTGAAGGGAGGTAAAGAGGAGTTTTGGAGAAATAAGGAGAGAGGGTTAACGTTGTGAGTAGGCTTAAAAATTCACATACATAACCATAGAGTATGTCTCACATTCAATTATAAGAACAACAAAAATGTAAGCAATCAATAAGACATAATAAACCAGAGACACAAAGTTGATTACAGATCTATCAATCAAGGACACAAAGTTCCTTCTTGGTTGTACAAGATCATCAATGCCTATAAAAATTTGAAAGTAGATAGAGAGAGGGAGTAGAGGAACATAAGACAAATAAATAGAGATAAATGTAAATTTTATTTCTTGATGTAGTAGTGATAGAAAATCTCAACAATATACAACAATTCGACAATTGCCAACCTTTTGGAATGGAGAAGCCATTCCAATTTATATCATTACAAAATATTTCCTTTCATCTCCCCCCACATGACTTTTAACCTTTCCTCATCACTTTGTGACCTTTCATATTCCTAAGGAATAAAAGTGAGTCTTTTTCTTATTGATGAAAAATGACTCTTATAATGTTAAATTGAGGTTCACTTAAGTGAATAAGACAAAATAGTGAAAGAGTACATTCTTAATGAGAAATTATAATATAGAGAGAGAGGAAAAAGAGACAAAGAGAGAGAAGGGTTGATCTAAAATGATGAAGATGAATGGATATTTGAGGAAATGCATGAATGAAGAACTTAACTTTGACTTGAACTTAAATACTGTGATTACAATCTCCTTCTTCCGTGAGATATGAAAAACATTCCAGAGTGCATCGAATAAGTGTTTAGAAACATTGTTATGAGATGACAATGCAATCATGATGATGGGAACATGATGATTATCTCTTGATCACAAGTGTAGGAGTTAGGATATGGAGAATCACTTCCTTGCTCATCTTAGGCCTTCAAAATTCACCTTCAGTGACCAAGAATCAAATCCATAGATGCTCAAACCCTTTCATGCTTTTTTGCTTACTTATTGAACATAAGTCTTCATCTTACAAATAGAGGATTACTCCTCTGAAAGAAATTCTTGTCCTGTGACCACCCATTGATACTGAAATAAGGTGATTGAAATGTGCTTCCACTTTTGAGACATGATCACACTTCAAGGTATTTTAGGTGAGTGTTTACAAACACTAACAAGTGAATTGGAATCAAATGAAATTGAGATGATTTCCCATTCTTGTAAATATGGTGCTCCATATGAAGATCATGTTCTTACCCTTCTTACTCCATGAATTCTCCTTGAATGGAATCAACTTTAGGATGTGCATACACCCTCTTACTCATATAATTCTCATGGGAATAAATGACTCTTTGATCCTTCACATATGATGGTCTTAAGTGCCTTGATAGTTTGACTTCTCATCTTTGACCTTGTTTCTTAGAAGAATATTTGGACATAATCGAAGGAGATTCTGTGATATGTAAGATCACTCAAAGTACTCCATGAGTTCAAATTTCATTTTGCAAAACATGATGACATATGTCTACGAAGCTTCACTTTCCTGCAAACATAAGACCTCAGTCACATGGTTAAAATATACTTATGGATCTAGGACATCCTATTTGCTCATTCTTACTCATCATGCGATAAGATGTCCCTCCTCCTAAAAATATGACTGATCCCTGAATGCAAAGTTAAAGGGAATGAGAATTAATTCCATGTTATTGGCCTCCACAATGCACAAAATACATGAACAATTTACACCTTCTTTAACTTGCAAGATGTGAACACTTTTTCATAACTACCATGATTATGTGTCTAGAAACACTCTCATGACGATCACCTTGTGTTTGACTTGGAATTAGAATGAAGTTCTTGATGTTTCAGACTTCCTTCATAAACATCAAAGATGTGCCATATTAGAACCTATCACCTCAAGATTGAATGTTTTGGGACACTACGAGGGAATTGATCTCTTACTTTGACCCATGAGAAAACTTCCTCAACCTTGTAATTGTGGATAAAAAGTCAACAATACCTTAGGATGTAATGTGAGATAGTGATACAACTGATGTCTCGAGCCTGATCGAAACAGACTTAGTATTCCTGGACATCCTTTTTTAGTGGGTCTTGACTAGGATGGCTAGCAAAGTCCTATTCAGAATTTTCATTTTATGATGGGTTCATTCTCTCTATTTCGTGAGTTATGAGCACATATGATAGAGCAATTGAACCAGTTTTTGGGAACATTAATATGAGGTTTTGTACTATGTGAATACTTGCACACTTACTATTGTGTTCCAACAATCATGATGTTCTTGGGTTGAGGCACATTCGGATTGTAGTGACATGTGGTCTCAAGAAGGTCACTGGGTTATTCACTTCAGAGACCTTCTACTCTAATGTTTGCAAAGGTTGAAATTCTTTCACTAGGAACTCGGTTAGGACCAAAAAGAAACTTCTCTGGGTTGACAAATTTAAAATCTCCTATACTCTAAATTATAGATAGCATCAATGGATGATGCTCTTATATCCATAGCTTGGAAGGAACATTTTGGGATACAGCTTCTCGCACTAGACTATGCAGTTTGATGGAGATTGGGTATCACAGTATTGTCGAGTTATGGGCCAAATATCGGATCAGTTTTGGGACCCTGCATTGAATGAACTTGTGAAAACTCATTCAGATCAATAAATCATGTCACAGAGTGACTCAATGGAGGTTTTGTAGGGTTAGAAAACAAGGGGCAGTGCCGCAGAGGAACCGAGAAAGAATGGGTAAGTTTTTTAGAGAGATCAGAGAGTCCTCGAATTCAAATTTCTTTCACAATTCAGGAAACTTATCAATGACATGACAACTTAAGCATGGAGTTGAGGCATGTGGTAGGAACCATGTAGTCCTAACGACATTTGTGAAAAGGGATGAAGGGCACATAAGGGACACTAAAGTGTGACTTGCACCAAATGGAGACAAGCTAGGAAGCTACGTGGTGCCTTGTAGCGCGAGATGCATGGGTTGGGAATGAGCATCAAGGGGCTTGAAAAGCAGGATCTTCTTGGTGACTCAAGGGTAACCATGGAGGATAGGGGGTTACAATTTTATGTCCGTCCTTGTCCTATTTTAACCTTCAAGGCGCCGATACCAGGGATTGATAGGAGTTAAAAAGTGTGACCTGGGTTCAGATTCCATCATGGAAGGGGGATAAGCAGTGGTTGAAGTTCCACCTACTTGTGTACCACTTCTCTATCTCTTGCTTCTAAGTGATCGAATCTATAAGCTACGTGAAGGTTTGTCATGATGGTGATTTGATTTAATTTTTATATCATTAATTAAATTTGCAGTCTACATAATAAATCCTCTGTAACAAAGGGATGTGTAAATGATAAAATACAAAAATGACATCAAGCAAATGAGCATGTAAAGTATGAAACCTCTAAGAAAAGATGAGAGATAGTAATGGACTTAGCTGATTTCTAAATAGACAAGAAGTGATTTGGGAAAGAGAAAGTGCTATGAACAGATTGTAGATCAGGGTCATACTTGTCTCAATGTAAATTTCATGGAACCTCCCATTACAGATCTGGCTATAGGGGCACCCAATATAGTATGCAGAGGCACCTGTTGGTGTTGGGGACTGTGTAGAAGGCTCGAGATCTTCATCATTCCTTTTGTGCATCACCAGGATAGTTTAGCTTTGTTGATTCATGTTAGTCACCTGATATTCTACTCCTTGATCACCGAAGGTAAACTTGTAACTTAGTATTAAGAGGAGTTCATCTGCACAAGTTTCCACGTAACCACATCAAACCTAGGAATAATGAACCAACCTGTCAGATTTGGGGAGTCGAACTGACCCCGACTGTCACCCGAAGAGTCCCACACCTTGGGGACCAAGCGTTGCAATGTTATGCATCTCAGACTCAAATGTAGTTCTTGTGAGTCTATGTAGAAATGCATGCTCTTATAGATGCTCCTTTGGGGGTGCAAGTTGAACTTGCACTAGCAGGATGTCACCGCTAGAATGTAGCAATGCTAATAGCATGTGTGGATGGAATATAATAGACTTCTCCCTCCTATGATGATGTATGGCACAAGTTGATGTAGCCCTTTTGACCTTGAATGGAAAATGCTAGATGAGATATGCAAAATTGGAGTGATTCCAGTGCTTTTTAGGATCAATTGCAAGACTTTCTATTTTTAGCAGGTGATAGTCAGATAATGTTAGTGCTTGGTCCTTCGTTTTAAACACATAATTATGTCACTTTATGATGATTCCATTGTTTGAATTTCAGTAGTGTTGGAAATTCGGGAGGCCAACCCATAAGCAAAAAATCCATTGCTCTGAATACTTTTTATTTTTAGAAAGATACACTAAAAAGTGTCAAGGTTGTAATAAAACTGGCCAGGGGCGCCCAGGATTTTCTCCAAGATTCACCTGAGTGCAAATTCTAAAAGATCATGATCTGGGCGCTAGTATTTGAAGCCATGAAAGATAAAAAAATTAATGTTCTGACTGGGTTATAGGGTATGGAACACCAAATTTTTGAAAGAAAGAGATAAATAAAAGAGGCCATTAATGGATAGTTGTCTATACCACTAGTTTTCAAAGGAGTTTGGGAAGCATGTAATATACTAGCTATGCTTTCGTAGGACCTGAATACACGGTGTACCCAAGATGTGTGAAAATATTTGTGTCTATAGATGGGGGGTTATGAATTTTGTGACCCCCTTGAACCCCTTTCACAACACTTCAGGGAACAAAGATGGAGTTTAAGGAGATGAAAAAGTGCGACTTGGGCTTGCCTCGTGATCATGAAAAGTGGGCAACTATTGGCAGAGTCCAGAGCAATTTCACCTGTTTATATCAGTTTCTAACCCACCTCAAAGTTAGGTTAGTTCAAGTGGAGTTAGAAAATTTTACATAATGAGGGGAGAGGTAAAAATTTTGTGTCCCCTTTGTCCCCAGAGGGAGATTTAGGACAAAAAATTATGACTTGGGAGTTAAGGGGGCTAGAAATGAAGTCTGGGGGGCCAAACAGGGGTTGTATGGAGTTGAAAATGGTGTTTGGTGTGACCAAGAGCTAACTAAGAAGAGAGGGTCACATTTTGTGTCCCTCTATCCCCTTATGGACAATTGGGATAGTTGGGATAGAAAAGTGTGACCTGAGCGTGAGGAGGAAACATGAAGGGGGGCAAGCGACGGAGTGAGATAATGCATCTTAGGGGCATAGGTTGCAAGTATTAAGTGATGACGAATTTTCCTTGACAACAGGGCCCCAATATTGTGTCCCTCTTTTCCTCCTTGTCCTTTGGGGGACAAATGGGACAATTGGGTGTACATATTGCAACTTTTTCATTGTGGGAAAGTCAGTTTGTCCTTGGATGTCCAAATTGGGACACCATACTTGAATTTTTCACTTTGAAAGATTATGAAGGTGTTTTTGGGGTCAAAACATATTTTATTTTGACTCAAAAACACTTAATAAGACCAATGAAACCATCATTGAGACTTTATTCTTCTTGAAACTTAAAATTTAGGGCCTATTCCTTCTTGAACTAAAAGAGGTTGTTGCAAAAGTTTCAAATATCTCAGGAAACCTTCAATCCTTGGATCAAAGTTGATATTTCCACCTTGTAGATAATTCCAAGAAATTTATGATGCCTAATTGTTTTCCTCCTTAATCCTTTTGTAACTCCCGAAATCATCCGGAGAAGTCAACTTTCACCGTTAGGACATTCATTCCCTACACCTAGAAGACCCGGTCTTGCACAAGTTGTTCCTAAATCATATTTTCTTCCCTAAAATTTCATAAACTACTTCAAATACCTTCAATATCCTCCAAAATCACCCTCATATTCTCTATATTTTCCATGAATGTTCTCAGAGGATGGTTAACATATGCAGAATGGTCAAAAATGGCCTTTTTAGGCTTTCGAAGAAAGTTGTCTTTCATCGAATCATAATGAATTCATCAATCATCTTGGGTAAGCATCCTTGAAAATTGAAACAAACTTGAAAACATTTTTAGGAATTTCCTTTGAGTTGGGGTGATAGTGATACTGAGGGTAGGCTGGCCAAAGAAAGGATTCACAGTGATAGGGAAACATGATTTTCAATCACGGGCTTAGTTGGCATGATCAAAGTTTTAATTTTTCATGCTATTAATTTTTCATGACAAAACCCTTCCATATGATTTTGGACATGAGAGATAAACATTAAAATTGAAAGTGTTGTCATGAATATTATATGTTTTATGATGCTTTGATTGGATAATATTTCCAAATTTTGATGACATAACATAGTGTAGAAAAAATTAAGGTGTATAACAGCTAGAGAGATGGGGAGATTAGTTTCCGAGCGTAAGTCTTTGTCTTAGCAAGGATAAAATGTAAAACTTGGCATTGCACAAGAACAAGTTACCAAATTTTAGTGTCTACATTTCCCCGCTTTAAGTTTGGAATTAAAAATTACATGCTTGAAGTAAAAACATTTTTAAGTGTGCACACACACTTTTCATTCACTCAAACAAACTTCATGATGTGTTGTTGTTGGCATGCTCTATTATGAAACTTGTAGAATAAAGTGTAGTCAATGTATATGATAGAAACCAAACTTTATATCAAAATATATATAATGGTTGTAACTTTGAACATTTCAAAAGTACATAAAGGAGATGCCAAAACATGGAATGAATACACATGTTTGTTTTGCAAAGGGAGGAGCTCCTGTTGTTGCCATGCCTGTGGAGAGTTGGAATTTACGTGTGGATATGCCGGAGAATTGGGGGTTATCAGTCCCCAAATATGTTGTGCCGCATGAGATAAGAGAAAATAGGAAGGATTAGACTACTAAGAACCCATGTGCTTCGATACCCTTCCCATTTGAGAATTTGATGAGAGAGGATGAAAGATCAATCTACAAAAGTCTTAGTTTTCTTTTGACACTTTCCTTATTTGGTAATCTGTTGAGATAAGAGGAAATATCAGTCTATAAATTTCACAATTTTACTTCGACATTTCCTAATAACCCACAGATGACGCCGCTACAAATAGATCTATGCCTATTTTTTCAACTTGAAAAAACTTGAAAAAAATAGATCTCAGAAGGAATTGACATTTTCATGCCCCCATAAGGTACTAATATGCTTGAATTGATTATGTATAATTAGGAAATAATGAAGGGTAGAAGAATGCCCATGCCCCCAAACCCATTTTGTAACTACATTTGAAATAACTTTGTGAAGAAGGAATGAAGTAATCATGCCCCCTATAACCTACTTTGAATTGTGTTATATGCATATACTAGCAATTGCATCCTAAGGGTGCAATGGATACATCGATAGGTCATGCATAGAGAAGGATGTAAGTAATTGTACGCAATACACAAGTAGCTGAAAATCCAAAATAAAATGAAAGTAGAAAAAAGTAATTCTTTCTGTTGTCCTTTTTGTACTGTTGAAAATACACACACAATTTAAATGTTAAATGTATTACTGATTAAAAAGATTAATTTTCACCACCTTATTTAATTATCAGTGAAAGCCTTCAATTACTAAAAAAATACATGAATGAATTGTAAATGAATTAAAATTTACGTGGGGATTCATCGATAGATGACTTTGTTTCTTTTGTTATATCCAACCCACAACAAAAGGAAAAAATAGTCATATAGATTGAATTCAATTTTGTGTTTTATCATAGAATTTTCCCAATTCATCAACAAAACAAGTTAGAACATTATCATAAAGAACTCTCCTTCACATGTTATATCAAATCCACAACTAATTTTCTTGGTCATAAAAAATTGAATTGAATTTAAACTTTAATCATTGTATTTTTTGGAGCCATAAATTAATCAATAAAACATTGTATATCATGTTATATGAAATCCATGGCTAAAAATAATTTGGTATAAATGTTGAAATGTTGAAATGAATTTGAAATTTATTGGTATCATAAGTAAAATTAATGAATGAAAAAATAGATTAAAACATTCAGTATATCAAATATATATATTTTTCCCTCTACTCATTTTACAAAAAATAAATGCCTCATCTAAGGAGATGCATAGTAGTTATAATTGTGTTACTCTTGAAAGAGAAAAAAAAAATACTTTTTCATCCTCAACAAAGCATTGAAAAAAACCCCTCCATATTAGAAAACTTGTTTTCTACGGCAACATGTAGTTAGGTTTCACAAAACATATGTGAAAAGCATCCAATCCCTACAAACATCTAGAAACGCTCACGAAGCCCATAATTGTGAGACTAAATAAAATACCTTATGAGCTTCAACCATGCACCTAAAAATTCCTCCACCTTGCAATACCCAAGAGAAATAAACAAAATTGAGTCTATATTCAACACATAGATTTGAATTCCTCTAGAATTTACCTAAAGATACAAGAATCGAACCAAACAACATCTTTGTTAATAAGTTAAGCATATTATTTTGCAAACCCCACTAGAGTGGAGAGAACAACAAAATCCACAAAATTTACTTTCAACCTTGTACAAATATAGTTGAGCACCCATGAAAACATAGATTCTATCGAAATAAAAAAAAGGAAAAAACTTCCATCATTCATTCTCACTCTTTCTAAAAGTATAGAGTAAAAAGATATAACGGTAAAATAATTACCACGTTGATGGTGGGGATCATATCCCACTAGTTGGTATTCAAATTGAGCCACTCCACCTCTGAAAATACATTCATGTTCAGACACATGTTACGTTCGTGCGCTAGATATGTAGAAGAAATCATTTGTTTTAATTTTTAATTTAATATTCACGCCTAACTCCTAAAATATATATTGAATGTGATAAACGGGAAATATTTTATAGTTCTTCACCTCTTTGATCGGCACTAAGGCAGTTGTCAGTGTTCTGGAAAAAGTGTTTTCAAGCATCACATTGTAATACCTAAACCCTGCGTTAACAAAGTCAAGATAAGACAAAAATTAAGTATTGAAAATGTCAATGGCGGAAAGATTTCAAGATAGGAACCGAAAGGGAAACTAGAACAAGTCAAAAATTGAAGAACAAGAAGCTAAAATCCCTTAGATCACTTGGTAAAATTGATCTCTTTATTGTAGTTGTGACATCTTTACGCAAGAGGGATGGGTTAAAAACATAATTTCGTGCTCCAGTATCTTCCCAAATAGGGCAGCTACAGTTTTTTTTAGGTTTTTTTGCTTTCCCCTCTGCGCCACAGAAGTCCACGAAGCCCATGCCTCATTAATCTCATTGGTTTCTATGGCCTGCATGTCATTCACTGTTAATTACTGGTATACTCTAATTTGCATTGATAGAAAGCTTTGCGTGCCATTTAACCCATGCACAATACAAAGTTTTGAACTCAAGCATCTGGAAACAATGGACGGTTGCGATGCACCCTAGTGGTGCATTTTCATTGATGGGTATCCATCTCCCATCTGGAATGTCAATGCGGAGTAGGCCCTGCCAAAGTGCTTTGAACAGTACCCCGACTACAGGGGGAAAAGTTGTTTTTTCATACACCAAATAAGCACAACAGACAATTTTGGATCATCCTTGTGCCAACATTGTCTTCCAAATTAATAAAGGAAAATAATAATGACACGGCCTCACACACTGTTTACCAGATTTTACAGGGACGACCAAGATGATACATATGGTCGATCCCTTGCTGGAATGCATTTCAGACCATTGATGGGGCATGCTAGCTAAGTAAATCTCGTTGTATAACGCCTATCAGCATAATAACTTTACTTTGAATTGTGTTATATGCATATATAACTATGTGAAAATCTTGTAAACAACTAGTAAAATATGTAGGAATTGAAGACTTGATTGAAACTCTCCTTTATCCGAGAATATATGAATGGTCAAGACCGTACCATGGTCATGACTGTACTTTATGATCGTGACCTTGTTTGAATTTTTCCACATTTTAGTATTTATGATTTTTTTTCGAGGATCTAAGCCACGTGAAAAACTATTCCTATATCATGTAATTTATATGTAGTTGTAGAAATACCCTATTAAATGCCCCCCCTCTTTTGAAGTGCATGCGATAAAAAAAATTGAGCACACAAATCAAAAGAATATGTGTACCCGTGTACGATATATAATAATCTATGTAGGATCACATAGAAGGAAAATATGGTGGCTATATATGAGAATCAGTACTTGCAAAGCGGTTTTTGCATGGTGGCAACCATGGTGCGAAGAAGATGCAACGTGCAACAAGAAACAAGAAAGAATACATGTGTAAATGAACTAGTAACTGTGTGCCTAGATTTGGATCACCTGTAAGAATGATTAGTTGATATGAAATCTCAAAATCAATGCTACTAAAATAGAATGGGCTTATGCTACCATTGTGAAGAGAAGAACAATTATGGGCTATTTCATTGAATAAAGTGTGTAAAAACTCTTCTAAATCTGGATCTAATCTTGCACATAAGAACACTTGAAAACAGTTAGTTGTTTTTTTGTGGTTAGGGGCCCTGCCTCAGTCAAATCCCTAACCCTTTTAAGAATATAAAAAACATTTTATTGATTAAAATATAAAACAAAAAATGAAAATGAAAAATACCTGACTCAGATCACAGGACAATTGCAGTTCCAATTCACTGAAAATCACTCGGAGATCGCAATCCAATTACAGTTATGATTCCCGCATGATTTGAAATTTTCTAAAACAGTGCTACAAAAAGTTGTATCTATCATTTTTACTTCACTTTTACTTCTTCAACAACTGCAACACCGAGATATGCATGTAAGAGAGCAAGAAAACTCAAGGATATCCTTAGTGCACCAAGAGTTAGGGGGGTATGAATTATTAAGAGAGGATCAAATGATGTAGGAAAGGGTGATTTTATATATTTGGAGTGCAAGGGGGAATGAGACGCATATGGGTGTAATGGTAGGGTCCATAGTGCATTGGACATGAATATGGGTAGGTGGAATGGACAAAATTAAATTTTAGTGGGTGAGAGTTAGTAAATGAGTGGTGATGTGTCATTTATCTCCATTTTTGTAGGATTTTATATTTTTTATATGCTTTTGTGGGATTATTGGAGCACATTTTTTTGGCAAATAGGAATAAGGCTTGGACCTCTATCAGGTACTCCCCAATCCTACCATTTCTTAGAGTCTCACAAAGTGGATGGAAAACTTTTTATATTTTCCTTGTATTTATTTCAATGGCCATACGACATCTACATGCAACTACTCTCAATAGAGCTTACATTCTATTTACATGGAACTTACGAGCTCTTATGGTGTTACCTAAGACCTAAACTATGATTGGACTATATGCTCACAAGCACATTCAACAACCTTGGATCACAAAATCCTTACTTCTATTCCCTGATCATGTTAACCCCAATATGATGAACTCATCCTCCTTTTATATCTATGTTCTTTGTTGTTTTCCCACTTCTCTCTCCTCATGCACTTGGGTACATTTCTAGGTCCTAATCACATACTTACTATTCATATGATTCTAAGTGAGAAAATTAGTAATTGACAACTATCTTTGGCCTTTTGATTGTGTCTCTTATTTTCTATTTGGTTTTACACCCTACAACCCAGTTGAATTTCATTGCTTTATCTTTCATGACTCTAGACACCAACGCCCTAATTTGCTAGGACGTCAACGCTCAGGTGCCCTTGTCCCCTCTGGGCACCCCTGACCTCTTTCTATCTTACTCGCACTCATTTTGGGTCTCTTTTATCTTTTGGGCATCTTATTTTCTTATGGGTCGGCCTTCTAGTTGTCAATTATGAAATTAAACCAAGGGAATCATATAAATACAAAGCTATGTGACCAAAATAAAGGACCAAGCTCTAAGCATCTACTATCATCACCTAAGGTTGCATCCAAAGGCATTTAAGAGCATCAAAGACATCCATCTAGCACTCATTCAAGGGACAAGGGACTACATTTTCTGCATACACACATAGGAAGGGGAAGTTCATTTTTCCATCCACACATCTATTTACATTGGTACATCTAGCTATTGCCCGCTATCATGTGCACTTGCACAAGGGCTTCCTAGGGCACGATTCTATCACACACACATAAGAACTACATGGAGTCTGAGATGTAGTGCAATGCTTGATTGTAAGTTCACTCAGTCAGGTGACCATTGGGGTCATTCTGACTCCCCATATTGCATCTTTTATTTTTGGGATTTGATGTAGTTTGAGGGTTTTGTAGGTGATCATCTCTTTGCAGGTTACAGGTGAATTCTTCGGTGATCATCCAGCAACATACAGGTGACCAAAAGTGAACATCAGTGAAACCTTTGTGACACCAGAAAAATCTTTTTTTCCTGAGCTTTTCGTAGTCACATGGGCACCTAGTAGTAGGTCTCTTGCCCTAGGCACCCCTGACCCAGTCCAGGCACCCTAGTCCAAGCTCATCTCGATAGTTCTATAATTTACTGTGCCCAGTTGCGACAGTCTTCCCTTCATGTTCATCAATTTCTCCAGTTGCACAGTCTTGCATTTGACATAAATCAGCTAAGTCATTCTTTCCTCTCTCTTGCACTTAGGGTTTCAATTTATTAGCTTATTGCTTGTGTCATCTATATCTTGCAGTTTCTTTCATATTTACATCATGTTACTCTGCAATTAGGGTTTTACAAAATCTATTTTTGTTAAATCATTTGGTGAACCCATCATTCAATTCCACCTTTTTCTAGGGTTTTCTTCTTATTTATTGTTACCCGTAGTGGTTGTTTTGGGTCTTTTGAACCAAATTGAGCTCCCTCCATTTTCAAATTCAATAGGGTTTCTAAATCAATGCTGAATCTGATAACCCCTTTTCCAACTCTCAAAATGTTCCTCTTGAAAACATTAAAACATATGATAGTGAGAAATCCTATGATGAGGACACCAACATTGATCAAGAACAACTAGAAAAGCTTACCAATTTTCGTCAAGCTTTGCGCAACAATCCTACGCATCTTCCACCATATTCTATGTCTTTGATGGCTGTTAAAAACTCTCATAGATGCTTGTTCTGTACCCCTAATTCCACTTCCTCAACCTGCCAATTCCACTCAACCCCTTCATATTCCTACTTCCATTCCCACTACTACTGCTCCGATCATTCAACCTAATGCTTCTATTGCACAAAGTCTCTTCGTTCAAACACTCAAGATTTAACTTCTTTATATCAAGATCTCCAAGTTCAAATTATGTCAACTTCAAATAGCTACTTCTCGTGCATCTCCATCTCTTGATTCCACCTTACTCCTTCATACTCCTTTTGCACCCACCATTTCCACTTATGCACTTCCTCCAAACTTTGTCACCTCCTAAGTTTCCCACCTTCACTGGCCATGGTGACCCACAAGAGCATCTCAGATCTTTCCATGTGGCATGTCTAGATTATGTAGATGATCATACTTTACTAGCAAATCTCTTTCCTAGAAGTCTCCAATATTACGCCATGTGTTTGTTCTACGATCTAACTATCCATTCGATAACATCATTTATGCATTTGGACGATGCTTTTCTCCACACATTTTTCCATCAATATCGGTTCTAAAATATCCTATGCTCAACTTGCACAAATCAAACAAGGATCTAATGAGCATCTAGTGGACTATGTGTTACGATATAAGAACAACTTAGCTAAGATGTCTAATGTACTTGCAGATTCTGAATTGCAAGATATTTTTGTCCAAAGTATTTTATCTCCATTGCAAGAGAGTTTCATCTTTGAGACCTCTCTATAATTTGATCAACTATGTCATATTCTTAAGTTACGTGAAAAAAAACTATTATCTATGGGAAAGCTCAAATATCATGATCAAGCATCATCTTCTCATCGGTTTTAAAGAAAATATACTTTCAAGCCATCTCCTAAGCCCATTGAAGCAAAAGCTATTGTTAAGGTTGTCTCTACTCTTGAAAATCTTCAATGGAAACCTCCAAAGCGTACATTCACAAAATTTCCTTATGCTCCTGTACTTTCTATTGCCACAACTTATTGAGAGCAATCTTATTACACTTCCCCACTTGAATCTTGATCCATCTTGACCCTAAAGGGCCACAATTATAATGAAAATGATAGATGTGACTATCATCAATGTATTGGGCATTCAACTGATCGATGTTTCAAACTTAGGACATCTCATTCAAGATCTCATTGACAATGATGCAATCGAGCTCCCTTGAGCCTTCGCATATAAGCCGGTCAATGAAAATAAAAAGCTCAAAATATTTAATGATCTCATTCCCTAAGCATGACAACAAGTTTAATTCTTCAGCCAATCATCATACATATGTGTTGTGCCTCCTCCTTCATCAGGGGCTCTTGATTTTCTAGTTGCTCATGTTTGATGCATCTCCACCACTCATCACATTCTCTGATCATGATTATCATGCTACATTTTCTTCTAATACATTACACATCAATGCTTTCTATTGGACCTCATACTATCAATAACACAATGATCAATCCATTGGCTCTTATTAATGTGTGCTCTATTGCACTCCTCGTCACTATTAACTATCCACTCTCTAAAATTTCATATCCAATTCCCAAATCTTATGGTTACATGTCAAAGCTTCCAGTTACAGTTGGTCCTCTCACCATGCTTGTGTCATTCCTTGTGGCACCTTTGTCAAAGGTTGTGACATGCTCTTAGGTCTTCCTTGGCTCCATGCTGCTCAAGCTATTATTTCCATGAATCATTTGTGTCTAAAATTCATTCACAATAAGAAAGTTATCACTCTCAAAGGTTCCACCATCCACTCCATTTCCTCAACCTCCTCTTGAGGTTGTCCTCTCACTAGTTGTAGCATTTAGGCCCCCTGGGCCTCTCAAATCTAACGCATCTTCTACACCTAGCTCACTTATTCACATATGACCTACTCTTTTTCATCAGTCCACTAGTCCATCTTCTAAATCGGCCTAAGTCCCCTACTAGGGCATCCCCTTTCATATAGGATTTCATCACCTTCTTCACCTCTTTATGAATCCTTCACATATGTGTTCATCACCTGCAGGTCTCCTTCACATAGGTGTCATCACCTCCTAGGTCTCCTTCACATAGGTTTCATCACCTCCTCAGTCTCAACTTCACATAGGTGCTCATCACCTCTCTAGGTTCCTTCACATAGGTTAATCATCACCCTCCTAAGTTTGCTTCATACAGGTGTTCACCACCTCCTAGAGGAAACATTAGCATAGGTTTCATTCACCTATACAACATCAGTCCCATACACCACAAATCTTAGAGCATGGTCACACACCTTTATCTCCTCAAACATTGGGTAGGAGGGACCCTAGCCCTTCATTTTAGCATTGGATAGCTTAACTCATTATTATAGACTTGGGGGAATCATGTATTACTTCATCTTAACATAATTTATAAATTATCAATTGTGTCTATCATTTCTACTCATATATGATTACAGTTAATCATTACAATAACTTGATACACTTTGTATCATATCTTTATGACAATGTAGATTAATCCTAACTTGATAACACTTGACTTTGAGGGCATAATACAGTCGTTCTTGGCATTGACCCTCACAACTACAAATTCTATCTTCCACGGTTCAGGATAACCTTTCTAGGGTTGCAATTCTCACTCATCAACTATGCATATTCTAAAATCATTTACACTCTATGTTTCACGTTGATCTATATTTCTAACACACTTTTCAAACCATTTCTAGATGACACACTCTTGTTATTATGGTTGGAAAATTCTTGAGATTACTTGCAAAGGTATTTTATAAATGAATTCTCATCTAAGACTATTCTCATACGACATTCACTAGGGGGCACATTGCTCTTTATCACATTCATACTTTCACCACTTTATTGAATCACAATCATGACATTGCATGCTGCATATTTGGTTCAATACTTATTCTTTGTTTTCTTAGGCTCACATGTTACACTTTGATGTTATTATAAGGGTTTCATGATATCTATGTAATGAAATTACTTGTATAATTCAGATCATGAGCAGAAATATAACACCAAATAACACAATATTCTAGAATAATGATCTCAATATGCAATTAGAATAGCTTCGCCACTTCGAGGGGGCAACCTCCAAACCATACAATAATACTCAAATGCTCCAATGATGATAAACTACTACCTACTAACCTCTATATATACTATTCCTATGCTATGGCCAACACCAAGGCCAACCCACTAATGAAAATATAACATATATGAAAGAGATACATAATGATAAGAAGTTATGATAGCCACAAGTCGGCTATATACATCCAATATAAGATATATGATTAAGGGCGTAGCATGCCCCTCCCCTTCGAAGCAACATTGTCCCCAATGTTGAGAAGATCTGGATGTTGCTGCAGGAAATTTGCATCCTCCCAAGTTGCGTCTTCATTGTCTAGATTTTTCCACTTGATCAAATACTCAGTGATGACCCTTGTCCTGAACCGCTTAGTGTGTGTCTGAAGGATGCATTCTGGTTCCAGGATGATTCTTCCCTCTTCATCAAGCTCTGGTAACACTGTCTGGGTTGATATTGTCTGTCCAATTACCTTCTTTAGGCAAGATACATGGAAGACTAGATGAATTTGAGTAGCCGGAGGAAGTTCCAGTTTGTATGCTACATTTCCAATCTTCTGTAACACTTGATAAGGACCATAATACTTAGGTGAAAGCTTGTTATCCTTTTTGTGTTGTTTTAAGGACATTTGCTTATATGGTTGTAAACGCACAAAAACCCAATCACCGACTTCAAAATGTATTTCACTACAATGTTGGTATGCCTGTTGCTTCATGCGGTTTTGTGCCATGGCCAAATTCTCCCTGAGACTAGAAAGCACCTCTTGTTGGTGTTGAATATGTTCTTCAACTGCTCTAACCTTTGGCTGGACTCTCAAAGATGAAGTGATAGATGGTGGATGGTACCCATATAATGCCAAGAAAGGAGACATTTTAGATGAAGTATGAAAGGAGGTGTTATACCACCATTCTGCCAGTGGTAACCATTGGACCCATCTCGCTTGCTTATCTGATGTAAAACAATTGAAGATATCCCTCCAAACACTTGTTTACCACCTCTATTTTCCCATCAGACTGGGGATGATAAGAGGAACTACGAGCTAGTTGTGTGCCCAAACATGAGAACAAGTCAGTCCAAAAATTACTAGTAAAGATAGGGTCTCGATCACTTACTATAATCTTTGGTGTCCCATGTAGCTTCTGAATTGTATCCATGAAGGCTGTTGCTACTGTACTCAGAACAAATGGATGTGATAAAGCACAAAAATGGGCATATTTGGTGAGTCTATCCACCACCACCATGATTACATTTTTACCTTCTGATTTAGGCAATCCTGTGATGAAGTCCATAGACACCTCTTCCCACCTCTAGCTAGGAATAGATAGAGGTTGTAAAAGACCTGGGGACTTAATTGTTTCACCCTTATTTTGCTAACAAACCATGCATTCTGCCACAAATTTTTGGACATCTCCTTTTAGCCCTTCCCAGAAAGAAATCATGCTTGATTCGATGATAAGTCTTTCAAGAAGCCAGAATGACCCCCTACTGGAGAAGCATGGAGCTTAGATAGAACCCTATTTTTAAGGATTGAATTCTTACATAGATATAATCTATCTTTATACCATAAAACATCTCCTTTCCATAAAAAATTTTCTGACATGTTTGGATCTTGTTGGAGATTTTGAATGAGATTTTGTGTACCTGGGTCATTTTTCCATTCAGACCTTGCATCCTCTATCCAATCCTCCTGTAATATAGATATGGCACACAACAATGCCTAGGCAGATTCATCCTTCCGAGATAAAGCATCAGCAACTACATTCTCTTTCCCTTTCTTGTATATTATCTCAAAATCATACCCCAACATTTTTGAGACCCATTTTTGTTGTTCTTCTGATGATAAACGTTGCTCTAAGAAGTATTTCAAACTATCATGATCTTTCTTTACTTTGAAATGTCGTCCCATTAGATATGGTCTCCATTGTTTCACTGCATGAAGTATTGCTAACATTTCTTTCTCATAAATTGGTTTAGAGATATTCTTACCTTTGAATTGGCGGCTCTCAAAGGCAATGGGTCACCCTTCTTGCATGAGTACTGCCCCCATACCATACCCTGAAGCATCACATTCAACAATGAATGTTTTGAAAAAATCTGGGGTGGCTAGAACTGGAGTGGTGCACATGGCCTCCTTCAACTTCTCAAATGCCATAGTAGCTTCCTCATTCCAATGGAAAGATTCCTTCTTCAAAAAAGCTGTGAGTGGTGTAATGCGATGCTGCCATAATTCCTTACAAATCTATGATAATAACCTGTAAGCCCCAAAAATCCTCAGAGATTTTTTAGGGTTTTGGGAACCTTCCATTCAAGCATGGCTTTTATCTTGTTAGGATCCACTTTAACACCTTCATAAGAGACAATATGACCAAGATATTCAACCTCCTTGACACCAAAAGAACACTTAGAAGGCTTTGCATAAAGTTGATGTTGTTCAAGAGTTTCCAACACTTTATTTACATGATGCAGGTGTTCCTCCCATGTTTTACTATAGATTAATATATCATCAAAGAACACTAAAACAAACTTTCAAAGAAATGGCTTAAATATTGAATTCATCAAGCTTTGAAATGTAGAGGGTGCATTTGTTAGTCCAAAAGGCATTACCAAGAACTCATAATGTCCTTCATGTGTCCTAAAGGCTGTTTTATGAATATCTTCATCCTTGATTCTAATCTGATGATATCCAGAATGAAGATCAAGTTTTGTAAAGTAAACAGCACCATGTAACTCATCTAGCAAATCATCAATTATAGGAATAGGAAACTTATCTTTAACTGTGTACTTATTGAGTTCCCTGTAATCTGGACACATGCGCCAATTGTCATCTTTTTTCCATACCATCACTACAGGAGAAGAGTAAGCACTTTGACTATGGTGAATAAGTCCTGCTTCTAACATCTCTTGAACTATCTTCTCAATCTCACTCTTTTGCATATATGGGTACCTATAAGGTCTGATGTTGGGTGGTTGACTCCCTGGTACTAGCTGGATGGCATGGTCATGGTCTCTTTTCAGAGCAAACCCTTGGGCATTTCTCCAAAAATCCCTGAGTGCTCATCTATAACTGCTTGCATATCTGTGGGTATAAATGTATTGGAATGATGTGCTTCTAATGAAAATAGTTGTGCCACAAACCCTTCTGCACCATTTCGAAGAAATTTTTGCATATGATGAGAACTTACCATCTATGGGGACTTTTTTGCTCTTAGTCCTTTTAGTTTAAAATTCCTCCCTTCTGACTGAAATTGCATGAACAACTCTTGGAAATTCATTTCAATGGTTCCCAAGGTGGTAAGCCACTGAACTCCTAACACAATGTCTGCTCCTCCCATGGAAATGGCATACATATTGCTAGTTAGCAAGTAATCTCCCATGGCGAGATTAATGTTATGGCATTTTCCTGAACAACTAACAGTTTTCCCATCAACGATCATGACTTGACATTCTGGAGCTGGATAAACAAAGCAGTTCAAGCGTACCACTAACTTATGATTGATGAAATTGTGAGTACTTCCTGAATCAATCAACATTGTTACCCTCTGTTTTTTTAAGAATCCAACTACTTTGAGAGTTTGGGGAGTGCTAATACCAGAAATTGCATGGCATGATATTGTTGGTTGGGGATCTCCTAATTCCTCCTCTGGCTCTACCTCTTCGTCTTCTTCATTTTCTTCTTCTTCATAGGTCCCTTCAATGTTGAACAACTTATTTTCTACACACTTATGTCCTGGTCCAAATTTGTTGTCACAATTAAAACATAACCCTTTGGCTCTCTTTTCTTCAATTTGTTGAGGTGTCAGTCTCATTGGCCGAGGGAATGATGGTGGAAGGGTGTTACGATCTCTGATATTATTGACAGTTTGTTTCCGACTTGAATGAAATTTTTCCTCTGCCCTACATGCCATGATCATAGAGTCTAAAACCTTATGAGGATTAAACATACGCACCTCAGTCTCAATTTGGTCTCGCACTTTAAGACCCCAAAAGAAATAAGTCATTCAAATTATCTTCAGGAATATTTTCCACCATGTAAGGATAGGTTTTGGAATTGATGGATGTAATCTTTGACTGTTCCTATTTGTCTGAGCTTTGCTAATTGGCTGAAGTAATTCTCTGACACACTAGAACTATAGTGCAATTGCAACTCTTCGGTGAATATTGTCCATGTAACATTGAGACCACTCTTTTTCCTTTGAGCACATAACCATCGGGATACCAAATGAAACTCAGTCAGAACATTTTCAAATACAAGGATTAGCCAAGGTAACCACCGAACATGTCCTGTCATCAGCGATCCGACAGTGATCATAGATCCCTTCACCTGTGGAACTCCTTCGTGTTATGATCCATTTATTAATGCATAGATTTTAGTTTGGTGGATGTAATCACTTGAGAAACATGTTCAAACTATAAACAAAACACAAGAATCCACCATTGACTATGATCCATAATTTTGCAAAGAATTGATTGACAAATCTGAAATATGCAACTTGCGTAAATTATATTATTAACATGGAATTGTTACAATCTCTATGAATTACTTCCAATGAGACTCCACGTGCTTCAACATTTGACTAATGGGTGAAACTTTCAATTAATCTCTTGATGGCTTCTTCAACACACCTTTCACTGATGGCTCATCCTTCGCACACTTCCTACAATATTTCTCACTACTTCTTTCTATGCTAAATGAGGGGGATGGCCTCTCTATTTATAGAACTTCCAGGCTTATCCACCCTATCTCTAAGATAGGATAGGAAATCCACTCTGACGAATCATATTCCATACCTTAACTCTTATCCCTGTACATGTAAGCTTATCTTCTAAGATAAGATAAACCTTATCATTTTACATGGGTTCCACATTTTTAGACTTTTACAAATAAAATACACAAAATATTTATGACCTCACTCCTTGTCCTTATTACCAATATAATATTTCTAATTCCTAATCATGTAGACCCTACTTCTCTAATTACCCAAACTTTGACATTTTAACATTACCGGACCACTTACGACAAATATTTACTTTTTACAACATTCCTATTGTACTTTGACTGTTACCGTACTCCACATTATTGGTGGCACCGTACTGACGGCGACCGTTATCTTCTATCAGACGCTACTACTAATTATACTTAACAACATCCTATTCCTAATACATACATTAATGAAATAGAAATTACGGAGGAAAATTTTAGTGTCGACATCTTCCCCCTTCCTAGCTTCTACTCCGTCCTCAGAGTAGAACTGGACATTCTAAAGCTTGTGCGTGGGAAAATCTTCAACTTTTCGTGGTTGACCCATTTCGTAATGGGAGTGCCATCCAATTCCTCCAGTCGGTACGTACCATTTTCATGCACAGCTACTATTTTGTAGGGCCCCATCCATTTTGGAAGAAATTTTCTCTGTCTTCTTTTTTTGTATCTGGAATCATATACTAGAAACCAAGTCATTCACATGAAATGGAGACCAATAGGATCTTTTGATCAAAGTATTCCTTCTGCTTCATTTTCTTCTTATGGCTTGTATCCTTTGCTATTTCCCTCATTTCCTCTAGCAAATGAAGATGTACCAACCTTTCTTTTACTGAATCACTTTCATCCATCCTTTCATTTTTCATAACTCTCACAGTGGGAATATCAAACTCAATAGGAAGAACTGGATCAATGCCATAGGCCAACTGAAATGGGGAGTATCCTGTTACTGACTTTGATGTTGCCCTATATGCCCACAATGCTGCATGAATCCTTTTATCCCATTTATGTAGCCCTGCAAGGCTACATCATTTGCTAGAATTTGACACAACACAAAATTTGTTCGTTCCACCTGTCCATTTGTGGTTGGCTTGTATGTTGTTGCCTTCCTGTGCTTAATAGAAAACTTATTGACTAGGGCTTCTACCACCTCATTAATGAAGTGGCTTCCTTGATCTGTTACAATTTCTAATGGACAACCAAATCTGGTGACAATGCGTTCATATATGAACCTTGCCACTTCATCCATGGAAGCTGTTTTCAATGGCCTAGCTTCAACCCACTTGGTTAAATAATCTGTGGCAACTACAATATACTTATTTTGCCGTGATGGGGTAGTTGGAAGTGGACCTACAATATCTATTCCCCACTTTTCAAAGGGACCAAGTGGAAGAATAGGACATAATTGGAGCTGATGAAGTCTTACGGTTACCATGTGTTTGACAAATATCACATGTCTTACAATAATTATAACAATCTTTAAAAGAGTGGGTCAGTGATAACTTGCATCCAAGATCCTTCTTGCTGTAAGTTGTCCAGAGAAGTGCCCTCCACATGTACCATTGTGGAATTCTTCTAGCAGCTCCTTCCCTTGATCATGTCCAACTGCCCTCTTGTACTGTCCATCAGGTCCTATTCGAAATAATACTCCATGCAGAATAGAATATGGATGACTGGCTTGAGTAATATTCAATTCTTAGTCTTTGCATTGGCACCATCAGGAAACTTGAATTCATTCAGATAATTCCAAATATCTATGTATTCACTAGGGATTGTGTGAAGGGAAAACAATGCTGCATCAGGGAAATCATCATCATCACAAGATGATCCTAAACCATCATAGGCTCGAGAGAGTGCATCTGCATTGACATGCTTCTTTCCTGGCCTATCTATAATATCAAATTCAAATTCTTGTAGCAAAATATCCATCTTGCTATCCTCGCTGATGGGTTAGTCTTATTTACAATATATTTTAGAGCCTGATGATTAGTTACAACTATAAATTTTTGCCCTAGCAAGTAATTTCTAAACTTCTTTACAGCAAAAATGATAGCCAGAGCCTCTTTTTCAGTTACAGTATAATTTATTCTCAGCACTGCTCATTTGTCTGCTCCCAAAGTAAATTGGATGTTCATTCCCATTTTCATCCTTTTGGCTCAAAGTACTTCCTAGTGCTGCATCTGAGGCATCAGTGTACACAATGAATGGCTTGCTCCAATCTGGATTCTTCAAAATAGGTGAAGACACCAGGGCTTCCTTTAGTTGTCCAAAAGCTTCATGTTATGCCTTATTTCCTGGTTCATAAGTAACATCCTTCTTCAAGAACTGGGTTAGTGGCTGTGCAATCTTTGAGAAATTCTTGATGAACCTTCTATAGTAACCCACATGGCCTAAAAATGATCTCAACTTACTTCTATTCATAGGAAATGGTAAATCTTTGATTTTTGAAACTTTATCAGGATCAGTACCAATACCATCTCTGGATACAACATGCCCTAACAAAAGTACCTTTAGAACATTCAAAGACACACTTTGTAGGGTTTAGTGAGGCTTGTGCTTCATCTAACCTTTGAAATGCTGTCTCCATCTGGTGCAGGTGGTCCAACTTGCTCCCATAGATGCAAAAATCATCTAGAAATACTCTAATGAAGGTCCCAATGTAGGGTTCCAAACACCCTATTCATCAAACATTGGAATGTTGCTGGAGCATTACACAACCCAAAAGGCATAACTCTATAAGCAAACGTTCCCCAAGGAGTGGTGAATGTGGTCTTCAGCTGATCTTTCTCTGCTATACGAACTTGGTTGTAGCCGCTATATCCATCAACAAAACTATAGCACTCCTGGCCAGCTACTTCGTCCAAGATCTGATCTGAAAATGGAAGAGGGTAATGATCCTTCTTTGTTGCCTTATTGAGCTTCCTGTAATCAACACAAATGCGTAGCTTCCCATTCTTTTTTATTGAGATCACAATGGGAGAAACCCATTCTGAATTCTCCACAGCAAATATGAATCCTGCATCAAGCAACTTATCTATTTCTTCTTTTACAGTCTTGGAAAAATTAGGATTCATTCTATATGGCATTTGATTTATGGGCTTAGCACCATCTACCAGCTCAATAGAATGTTCTACCCAACTTACTTGACGGAGTTCCTTGTAATCAAAAGTGAATAGGTGTATGTACCTTCGAAAGAGCTAGAGGTAGGATTCCTTCTCACTCTCCATCACAACATCACCAATATTTATTTGTTGGAGACGATCATCAATTTCTTCTTCAGATAATTTTATGGGTTCATGAGTTGGTGTGACTGGAAGGATATCCATGACTGAAACATCAACCTCACTTTCTTCATCTTCAGTGTCCACTTCACTAGTACTAGAGTAATCAGAGGATGTCCAATCATCAGTTTCATCACTTGAATCCACAGGTTCTGCCTTATGATGTTGAGGGATCACGTTTATCTTCACCCTCTCTCTACCACATCCAAGTGTCATGAAACCTTCATTCCAGTAGTTTCTTGCATGAACTCTCCTTAGCCATGGCCTTCCCAACAACATTGGGTACACAACAGTACCATTTTTCATCACCTGAAAGTCTACCACACATACAACACCCATAACAGATATTGCCACATTTGAAACAACACCTTTTGGTTTAGTTTTTCCCTTATTTAATGACCTTAACATAAGTGTTGAGGGGCGATCAATTTTTAAACCCAACATATTCATTACAGACTCGGTCATTACATTAACTGCAGCACCTCCATCAACTAAGACATCATGAATTGAAATACCATTACATAATACCTCAGCTTGTGGAGTGTAGGGATCCTGCCTCTGCCTCCAAAATAGGGACCTCAACCTCCTTCCTTCATCGAGCATTGAGTCCACTTCGCAGCTCCCACCTCTTCTCAGAAGACATAGCCAAGAGTTGACCATATGTAATATTTGCAGGCCTTTTGGACAGATCTTCTAAGATGGAGTATGGTCCTTGCCCCTGTGAAATCAGAAAATCCTGCACACCCAACTTTCTTCTCCTATGTTTCTTACTAGTTTCTCCTTTCATCTTCTTAGGATCATTTCCATCTTGATTATCTTTTTCTTTCTTTCTTTTTGTTACAAACACATCTACTTCATTATTTCTACTCTTATCTACTACATCAAAAGAATTCACAGGTGCTTTTCCTTTATCATTATCTCCCTTGTACCAGATGTAGAAGCTCTATCTGGACAATTATACTTATAATGACCCTTTTTATAACAGCCATAACATACAACTTCAGAAATATTTCTTTTTGGACCTCTATCTCCTCCCTGAGAACTAAATTCCTTTCCTTGAAGAAGATTAATAGTTAACTGACCCATCTTTTGAGCAGATCTTCATACTTAGTAGATGTACTAGGAGAAATATTTGTGCTCACCGAGAGTGGTTGTGGATTCAAGACCAAAGGTGCTGGTGTAGGCTCTACTTTAGCAACAATTTCTTTGGGCTCCTCTTCCATGCTTTCTTCTTGCCTTCTTGCAATCTCCTTTGCTTGTTCAATGGTAGCTGGGCGGTCATACTTCACTCGTTGTCTGATCTCCGGCTTCATCCCAAGAATGAAGTGCTTACAGAGGAGATTATCCACGCCATTCATCAACCCATCCGCTAATCCTTCCTTCCGGATCTGGGCATCGAGCTTCCTCCTTAGCTCTAGAACACGAGCATGATAATCCCTTATCTTCTCCTTCTCTCCTTGGGATAGCTTTGTGATCTCGATCATGAGATCTGCATATTTCTGTTGTTCACCAAATTCTTCAAGAAAACTTTCAGTTAATAAATCCCATGAATTTTTCACATTATCACCTAGTGTTTCAAACCACCTAAGTGTTGAACCATCCAAAAAGGTAGGAAAAAATTCAGTCCATTGTTCCCTTCTTATAAGGCCATTACAAATACAAGATCGTTTAAATTCTTGAATGAAAGAAGAAGCATCTTCATTAGATTGAGCTGAAAAAACAGGAATCTTTCCCATTTTCAAAAGTAACCACCGTGAAATACCAACCCACAAGTACTACAACAAGACTTATGTGCACAAATAATTGGAATCACTATAATAGAAGGTGACTTTACACTACAATAAAATAGAAATGACCACGGTAAAAAGGACTTGACTTACCAGGGGTAAAAACTACTTTATTGTGGTAAACACTATTCACGATAAAAAGTGAAGTTACATGGCAAATACTATTCACAATAAAAAGTGACTTTACATGGTAAATACTATTCACGGTAAAAAGTGACTTTACCATGGTAACTACTATGCACAGTAAAAACAAGGTTACCCTCCAAATTGATTTCTGACTAAGTGGGAATATTTCTCCAGAAAATCCACCAATGAGGAATGGTCCCGGCAACAGAACCAAAATGTCATCACCAATCCTAGCACTATGATAATTCTCCACTGGGAACTCCTCGTGCTATGATTATTTACTAATGCACAAATTTTAGTTTGGTGGAAGTAATATGGAAGCACAACAACAGACATAACACAAGAATACCACAGACTGACATAAAAGAATGATAGAAAATCTGAAATACAACTGTAAAATGTATTATTAACATGAAATTTTTACAATCTCACCCATGAATTCACTCCAAGTGTTACCAACTCCACTTGCCTTCCAATAATAACTATGGGAGAAACTTCACAATTACACCTCTTAATGGCTTCTTTAACACACCTTTAAATGATGGCTTCCTTCACACACTTTCTTATACAATATTTCTCACTACTTCCTTCTATGCTAAATGAGGGGGGTGACCTCTCTATTTATAGAACTTCCAGGCTTATCCATCCTTATCTCTAAGATAGGATAAGAAATCCACTCTGACGAATCATATTCAATACCTTAACTCTTATCTTTACATGTAAGCTTATCTTTTAAGATAAGATAAACCTTATCATTTTACATGGGTTCCACATTTTTAGAATTTTTACAAATAAAATACACAAAATATTTATGACATCACTCCTTGTCCTTATTATCAATATAATATTTATAATTCCTAATCATGTAGACCCTACTTCTCTACTTACCCTAACTTTGACATTTTAACATTACCGGACCACTTACGACAAATATTTACTTTTTACCACAGCATTCCTATTGTACTTTGATTGTTACCATACTATACATTATTGGCAGCACCGTACCGGTAGCGCCATTATCTTCTATTGGATGCCACTACTAATTGTAATTAACAACATCCTATTCCCAATACATAAATTAATAAAATAGAAATTACGAAGGAAAATTTTAGTGTCGACAATTCTAACTCCGTGACAGTGATAGAGACTCAAATCAAAATCTCCTGTATGAAAAGGTTGACTCAGTTTATGCACATATCTCAATAATAAAGGGCTCGGTTCGGAACTAGTTGCACCACAACAAACACAACTTAGAAGATGCTAAAGACTTGGTCATTTTTGCAAGGCTCGGTTGTTTGGATGCAGAACTCAGCTCAATACACCGATCAAATGTAATGATCGACTCAGTTCACAACAAAGTGAGTTGTCCCAATGAATGGTTCAATTCAAATTTTATGTCAAATGTCATCCATCTCAAATAGCCAGCCCCAATTCGTTCAATCTGTAATATTTTCCAGCTAGGAGGAGAAATTTGATTGAGGCCACTGATAATCTTGCAAGGTAGCTTAATCTCTATGAATCAAGATAGCTGACCTTGATGTCATGTTGAAACAAACCCTAATATAGCAACTCTAGTGGCTCTCTCTGCACAACGCAAAGCTCGATGAAAGGATTTTCTAGGAGCTCATGGTCATTAGAGATCGGTGGGGGCTCGGTGAGATGGAACTCACTTGTAAAATATTGCAACATAATCCTCCAAATTTGATAGTACAGATAAAATTATCTATAGACTACCCCTGATGGGGATTTTACATTTAAATTTTGTGATTTGGCAGGAAACAAATTTTCTTGGTGCAGAAGGCACAAAGAAAAAAAAATTGTTTTACGTCTTCCTGGATATCGCACATGAGGTTGTGGGACTGCAAGGAGTTGTCTATGGGAAGCTGTGGGAGGAAACACTGGCTCTCATGTGAAGGAATTTTCTTCTCCAAACTTTTTGAAGCTCTCAAAATTTTCAACCTTTCCAAGAGCTTCAACTTAAAAAATTTACAGGGATGGAAGCTTAATACAAATGTACAATGATGTTCGCAATATTTATAGATATTGGAAAACTACAAACAATGAAATATGTTTCACATGTAAATGATAAAGCCTTTCTGACAAATCTTCCTCGAAGATCATATGCAGGAAGCGTACGAATCAATTAAAACAAATACATATGGTGCAGGCTAGTCAATATCTTTAAAGCATGTTTGGCAACATAAAATTCAAACAATGAAATATGAATTCACTTGTAAAAATTAGCCTTGATTATAAACTTATAAAGATCATCCAGGAAGCATAATAACACCAAATAAAACAAAATATTTGTTTTCCAGCTAAATAATGCATATCAATCATAATTACAATAGCTTCGCCACTATTGAAAATTTTGAAAACCCTATTGTTATAATACTATATGCTTCCAACATATAAACTGATTTCCTTACTAACACTCTAATTGATTATTACCTAGATGTTATGGCATAAACTCAACCTACACACTGTTAATGAAAATATGAGAAACATCCTAGAAAGATAGAATGAATGATTATTTTTTCTTTGGTTAATGAGATACTCCATTTTTAATGAGGGCTATTACTTGTCAGAATATCAAATTGATTATAGATCACATTAGCATCTTGTAATTTCAATCCAAGGTCTACTCATATATACACATTAAAGTGATTCCCTTGTTCTTTAGTTGAAGAGAATTCAAACTTCTATAGAATGATTTACATGAGAAATTATTGAGGCATAATTTAGACATTACCTTTACCACATAACCACTGAAGAAATCCTGGGGGCATCTACATTCCATAAATCTCTTACACACTACACAGGTGTTATTGTTTCATTTTCTAATGATTTCTATTAAATTACTAGCACACTATTTTCCATTGATCTAAATACACTTTGACATACTCTTTATCTTTCTAACATGCAATAATGGGTGCTTCATGTGCATACATTTCACTTTGCAGGAACTATTGCCACTCATGGTTGTCTGAAACTTTGTTTACTACTTTTTCCCATTGTTAAAATGTCGCACTTTGTTTGAGATATGCCCTTTGTACAAGTATTGCACAATTTATGCTTTTAATCGTTGGGCTAATTCGAGCCTTCAATTGTCGTGGACTTAAACATTATGAGCAATGTCCCATGTATGAAACCCGCTTTTTGGTCTCTCTTTTGTCTGCGCATTTTGATTCATGAATGAATATTTGATATTTGCCTTTTCTACTAACACATGTATTTCTAGCCACTTTTTTGCATGTGCCTTGGTTTCTACCATGCACATCCCCTTCCCCCTGCAAGGCTTCATACAACTTGAAAAATCAGATTTCATTCATGTCATAAGTCTCCTTTGGATCACATTTTCCTAGCGATGTCGCATGCACCCCAAACAAGGGGGGCATACATTGGGTGAATCAGTCATCCCCATTACAATAGCTCAGAGCTTCATAAAATACACAATACAAATAGTAAAAATTCATAGTCTACAGTTACAATAAATGGCCCAGAATCTGACTTGGGTTCTCAGTTAACACATAGAACCAGTGCCCAGCTATTCAACTAAATAAGTGCCTGGGCATTCCTAACATTACTGGGTGCCTATGACTAGGGGCAGTTACAATCACTTTTTATATCAACACATAGTTTTCAATAATTCATACAGAGCAGTTTTCACAGTACAGGAAATACAATCCTCCAACAATCAGAATGCATTCTTTCTCCTTTTTCTACTTGGATGCCAAACTAGAGCAAAATTAAACACAGTTCACACCATCTATATGGTGTATAAAATTTGGGAGCAGTCATGGAAGGAGAGTAACACTAGACCTTTCTCCCCAACACTCTTTTTGTCTGGGCATGAGATCACCCAAAAAAGCTCACACTTGGCTGAGATATCGCCCAAAAAACTCATTTTCATGAGATTGCCCAAAAAACTCTTCTCTTGGTGTGAGATCACCCAAAAAACTCACTCTCCTACAGTATTTCAAGACATTTTCTATCCTTTTCACTCATGACAAATCAGGTGCACACTTTCATCTTTTACTTATTTTTACACACATTTTTACAACTTGAAGCCAAGATTTTTCATAATACATGACTTTGATACTCTTTCACTCTTCTTTTGCATGTCCATCCTTAATACATGCAACAAGTAAAATCTCCAACTTACATCAAGCACAACAACAAGTACAACATGGTAAAACACATATGCTTCACCCTAGGGTCACTTCCTCTTTCTTAGCTTCCACACTTCATTTTTATCACTCCAAGCTTTCACTTGTCTCCTGGGCACACTTTCGTCATCAATCTACAAGGTTAACAAAGGTACAATATCTCTTAAACTACTTTATGTTATCGAGTATTCACTCAACAACATAAAGTGGGGGAAAATGTAGACACAAAATCATGCACTTGGGTACATTTCTAGGTCCTAATCACATATTACTATTCATATGATTCCTAAGTGAGAAAACTAGCAATTGAAAACTATCTTTGGCCTTTTGTCTATGTTTCTTATTTTCTATTTGGCCCTCTACACCCTACAGCCCAATTGGTACTTTCAGTTACTTTATCTTTTATGACTCTGGACACCAACGCCAGACAAACCCCCCATTACGTCCTTTGGCGCCCCTGACCTCTTTCTACTTTACTCACTCTTTTTGGGTATCTTTTATCTTTTGGGCATCTTATTTTCTTATGGGTTGGCCTTCCAATTGTCAATTGTGAAATTCAACCAAGGGAATCATATAAATATAAAGCTATGTGACCAAAATAAAGGACCAAGCTCTAAGCATCTATTATCATCACCTAAGGTTGCATCCAAAGGCATTCTAAGAGCATCAAAGGCATCCATCTAGCACTCATTCAAGGGACAAGGGACTACATTTTCTGCATACACACATAGGAAGGGAAGTTCATTTTCCATCCACACATCTATTTACATTGGTACATCTAGTTATCACCCGTTATCAAGTGCACACGTGCACTTGCACAAGGGCTTCCTAGGGCACAATTATATCACACACACACAAGAACTACATGGAGTCTGAGATGTAGTGCACCACTCAGTTGTAAGCTCACTCAATCGGGTGACCACTGGGGTCAATCTAACTCCCCATTATTGCATCTTTTCTTTTTGGGATTTGATGTAGTTTGAGGGTTTTACAGGTCATCTTCTCTTTGCAGGTTACAAGAGAATTTGGACGATCATCCAATGACGACATACAAGCGATCAAAAGTGAAGGTTAGCGACACTTACTCTTGTGACACAGAAAAATTAGTTTTTGAGCCCTCCTGTGTTGTCACATAGACCCAACAAAGGTCTCTAATGCCAAAGGCACCCATGTCCCAGTCCAGCACCCTAGTCTGGTATATCCGAAAACTCCAGAATTTACAGTGCAATTGCGATAGTCTAGTTTTTCATGTTCATCAGTTTTCCAGTCCATATTACTTTTGGAAAAACGTAAATCAATTTTTTTTCTTTTCCCTATATCTCTTGCACTTAGGGTTTAATATTTCATTAGCTTATTGCTTGTGTCCTAATTTATATTTAGTTGTTTTTATTTATCATACACGCTACTCTGCAATATTAGGGTTTTAACAAATTCCATTTTGTTAAATCAGGTAATATGACTTGGTGAAATATAAAAGATTTACGTGAAAAAGTGGATAATGTTTGACAAGGATGCAAAATAGCTCAGATTGGATCTTTAGAGGTAGAATAATGATAATTTTTAACCTTGAATGTCCACCTGAGTAAATTCTTCCTTAGGAACCTCTACCCAACTTAAAGGTTCCTTGGTTGTGCTTTTAGTACCCAGAGAATCACTTTGGAGTGCCATTAACTATTTTGGTGTTCAATCATTAAAAGTACTCTAAAATCCATTTATTTAACTATCTAAAGAAGAAAGATGTTGGGAATTGACAACTAAACTGCTAAAATAATGTCATTTAAACTAGGTCCTTGCCTCTAGCTGTTAATTGATTGGAAGGGTTGCAATTGTACATAGCGAAACACCAAATGGTGTAAGTGCAACTCAAGACTGACCTTATGATGAAATAGTTAAATTGGGTATAGTTTATACATTTTATGTTGAAGTTTTTATATGTAGGTGTTGATTCAATTGATAGATTGTTTTAGTAGAAGAGTGTACTCAAGCTGGTTAATTGTAGATTTTAATAGAGACCTCCAAAAACATGCACAAATTATTGGTGTTGGGCATCTAGAATGTGGATTTTCACCTTGCATAGGACTAAGTGTAATTTGATGTGATAGTTTCAATATTGGAACTAATGTATTTGTGATGAATGGAATTGAGCTCATCTAATGATTTCTATTTTTCAAATATTAGGTACAATTATAAAGTCAAGCCAAAGGCATTTTGTATTGCAACATTTATATTATCTAAATTAAAATGGGGGAATTTATCGTTTAAGCTAAATTACTTACAAATGACATACCAAGGAAAACCTAAAGTTAAAATGGACGAATATGTATGAACATTTGTTAACTATGTGAAGACTTGAATTAGGCGAAGCACCATGGGGAATGGAACCAAAATTCCTCAAGGAGTGGGTAAATTTGCCTTCATCCATTTACGATCTTATAAAGACTCAAACAATGAGCACCCAAATCTCAATGCTCACTTGGAATGGAAGCACTTTGAGAAAATACACAAAAACCAAGTACATTTTTTCTTAGAACTTGAGGAAAGCAAGGAATTGAACCTCATAGGATGATTACACATAAACTTAATGAACAACTGGTTGAAGGATAGATCCAATAGAATAATGAGACATTTGGATAATAATAAAATGGATGGAATAAATGTGCCATACCAAGAAAATTTGACCCCAGGTGGACAAACTTGTGCATTTCCTTTAAATTGGTGAATCTTAATCCACTCTCACTTAACGGATAGCTTTAAATATGAGCACGGGCACTTGTAATGATAACCATCTTTATCTTGCGCTAACAATTGAGAAAGTGTTGGATTGCGCACTAAAATTTGAGAATCCATCTCTTGTATGGGGGAAGGTACTTACCTAATTAGAGCATCGGGAAAGTATGAATCCTCTATTGGTTTTGTTAGGAACCCACAGGAAAGCATGTAGAACTTTTTAATCAAGATACACAAGAAGTTGGGACTTCAAGTAGTTGTCTTTTATATTAAGTTATGCATTGTAAGCGGAAGAATTTGCAATTGGTCATTAGAATCTGTGAATAGAGTTTAGTTGCATCAGCTCAATGATGTAAATTTGGTGGCTATTGTATTGACGGAGACCATAACGTTTTATCAATCGGGAAAAATGACTTCGTTCTTTATGATACGTAGCTCTTGGAAATTTCTACAACCATGGTAAATATTGTCTCATAATGTTGTGTTAACAAGGAATTTGAAAATTTAATAATGGAAGTCGAAATTAGTACATCTACTGTTGCTTTCTAAAGGGTTCAACAATTTTATTTCTTATTTTTTTGTGAAATTTCAAAATAGATCCATATCTCTGTAATTCTCATGAGTCTTGACTAGAGTATGACATGACTCTTAAGACTCCTTGGGGGAGTGAGAATTGCTTGTCAAATAGGTCCCATGGCAACTTAAAACCACAAACTTTGTAGTGCAATGAGTATATTAGAATGACTTAAATTTATAACTTACTAAAAATCGTTGATGAAATATTAGGAATATAGCTTGAACAAAGTAGTTTCTAAAACTCGTCATACCAAAAGGCTACAAAATTCCTTCTTCCTTGTATTGATGCTTAAGATAGAAGTTGTACATAGTGTGGGAATGGAATAAATTTGAGAGGTGGAGGAAAGAAGAAAATGGTTATCTCCTTTGCTTTCTCTAGGTACAATATACTCTTGAGTTTACAAGATCAATCACCAACCCTTTAAAATGGGAATGCTTTACAATTCATAGAATGAGAGGTGACTTATCGTCTTCCTTCATGACCCTCCATATGCCTTAATATGACTTAAGACTATTCATATTCCACTTTAAATATTTAAGTCCCTTTTATAATAGCAAGGTGAACTTAATTTACATTATGTTTCTAAAGTCACTTTTAAGTGACTTAAAGGCATATCAAAAAGTGCAAACCCCAACGAAGAATTAGAACATTTGAAAGTGAGAGAAAGTTGGGGGGAAGAGGAGAGAGAAAGAGAGAGAGAGAGAGAAGAAGAGGAGATGTCACCTGATGAAGTCCGTTGATCCTCGTTGATGGAAAGCTCCAAATGTAGTGAAACTCCGAATCTTCAAACTCCTTGCACACTATGAAACTCCTTCCAAATTAGCTCCCGAATGCTCACCAAGTTAAATGAACTAAGGTGGATCTTGAATGCCCTGTGAAAAATAACTCCAGGATGCTCTCGAACAATGATGTCCGTACCCTTGAATGATTATCCTTGTACATCCCATTATGCCAAAACTTCTCTTTGAGTGTAACTTACTATTTTTAGTAAGTGAAAATTGTAACTCCCTCGATGACCTTAGCTGAGTGTTGTGACCTTGATTCCTCTTTCTCCCACATTCTTCATTCCTTTGGATCAAATTTCTATTTTTAACAGGTACCTCGATGGCACACTTACTATTTTTAGTAAGTGCCAAAAATGTCTGTTCTGGTGACAATTCTCAGTCTGTAGTGCACCTCAATGTCTTTGTCTCCTTCGCAGGTTCTTTTGATAACTCCTTTCCCAAAATAGTAGTTTTTATGTAGTGAGACCTACTATTTTTAGAAAGTTGGCCTCTGGATAGTCTAAAAATATAGGGGATTGACGTGGAAAAAAGTTTTTTGATATGGGTTTTTTCAATATCATCCCTCTGAAATTTCGCAATTTTGCTCGCTTAATAGAGTAGAAGATTTTAAAGTTTTAATTTTTAGACTTGGAAGTGCTTCTGGGTGCGACAACCATTAATGGACCTCAAAATTGCAAGTCTGGTTTTCAACTCCATTTGTGAAGAAAATTATATTTTTGATGTGGATTTTTTCTTTTGGTGCTTCACGTGTGATCTTACTTCGATCCGGCAACCGGTTTGACGGGAAATCCCACTTCTTTCTTCATTGAGGTGGCTTGCTGATTTTTTCCACTACTGCACGGATGTCTGGTGGCCATTAATGGGGAAGTTTGAAGGTGTCTTTTTGATGGCCTTGGGTAAAGGAATGAGTAGAAAAATATAGGTTTGTTGCTTTCATGCATGCGGTTTGTGAAATTTCTTCAATTCATTTAATGACTATGATGAGTTTTCTCTATTTTCTTCCTTCTGTGCTCTGTGCTTCTCCTTCTTGTTTGATGAAAATTCCTTCTGAGAATTTCACATCACTTGAATGGGTGAATGTGTTTCAGTTCTTCAAGAGTTAGCAGGTCTGAGCATTTGCAATGGTGGAATGATGGAAGAATGTTGCAGAGGAAGTATGGATGTTTGATTCTGTGCACATATTTAGTGGCAAGGAGTTTTTAGAAGCTTCTTCTCCTCGGTTAGTTATGGCACTTTGAAATTTTTCAAAAAGATCATGACAGGATTATTCTTGGGTGAATTTTTCCATGCTTGATGTGAACATAATGGGACATGAGGGACATCAATTTCCATAGTGAGTCAAGAGGCGACACATAACTAGATCTAACGACAGGGAATGAAGGAGGAAAAAGATGCAGCACTTAAAGCTGAAAGGAGGTCACGTTGGGTGTCCAAATGACTTTGCATTGGGGATGGGCAATTTTTCAAGGTCTGATGTCCCCAACCTTAGGTGCATAAGGGACATCAATTTCCACAGTGGTCAAGGAGCATGACACGTGGACCCGATCTGATGGCAGGGAATGCAGATTCTCCAAAAAGCTTTAAAGCACCTAGGGGCTGAAAGCTAGGGTCACATGGGTGTCTAAAAGACTCCCCATAGGGGCTAGGTCACATTTTTCAAGGTCAAATGTCCCCCAAATCAAGTGCATAAGGGACATCAAGTTTCCACAATGGTCCTGGAGCTGACACGTGGCACCTTGATCCGACGACAGGGAATGAATGCTCCAAATAATGCACCTGGGGGCTGAACTATCAAGTCTGGATGTCATAAGTGTCCCAGAAGACTCCCATGGGGGCTTTGGGAAAATTTTCAAGGGTCAATTCTTGATGTCCCCCACCTCAAGGTGCATGGGATACATCAATTTCCACCAGTGGTCTTGGAGCTGACACGTGGTCCTCCCAATCCAATGGCTAATGCATTCTCCAAATAAGCACCTGGGGGCAACTATAGTCCTGGGAAGGCCAGTGATAGACCCTTGAGCTCCAGATGGAATATCTTTGGTGAAAAATCCTCTAAATCATCTTGATAGGAATTTGAAATCAGAATTTCACCTAAATCCAATAGGTGGAATGATTTCCATGTCTTGATTCAATCCATCAAATAGAGGGTCCTGTACAAAGTAACATTTTTGATTTGGGGTTCTTGGGACTTGATAAAAACTCTCCTGAAAATATTATGACATCTGGGTATAGTTGTTGTGCTTAAAAATTGTCAATTTCTGTCGCATCATTTTCACGACAACATAATCATTTCTCGCCATTTATAATTAGTTTATTTAAAGTTCTAACTCTCTCAAAATTTTCATTTTCCCTAGAGGGATTCTATTAATTTCTTCTGAATAAGCCCAAAAATATATGTAAAATAATGTATAACCTACAATGAAATTGATTTAAAACTCATCAATTACTCCAAGCCTAAAACTTGACCCATCCTCAAAGTTGAATAGTTTCCATGATGTATTAACTAAGTCTTCATTTCACATCATCCACATTGTAATCCTTTTAACCTTCTGTTCCACTCCAAGGGGTTGAATCCTATCTTGGGAAGGCCAGGGATAGCCCTTCCTTTATACTTTGAGCCTAGATAGTGTCTTTTTAGAACTCCCTAAAATCACCTAGATTTGGAATGAATAGAATTTCTGTAATTTCTAAATCACCTTTTGGTTCTTTTCTCTTTCAATCGCTTCTCGATTCCTCCTACTCTTGTAATGTTATTATATATTACGAAATATTACGACCAATATTTTTATAATGCTTGGATAAGGTATATTTTTGGAACCCGTTATGAGTGATGAAGGTAAATGGTTATTTTATCCTCACTTGAATTGATCAATTTTATTTCATCCTTTATGACACTTGGGATTATAAGTTTTATGTTTTTTCTTTATCAAGAATTTCCTTGATTGTATTAGGAGGGGAAATGATGTCCTTTATGTGCATTCTCTTATGTAATGCCTAGATATATTTTCTCCAACATTAGGGGAAATAAGTTACGCACTTGCAATAATGTAGCTCGTCTCATACTTTTGCGGTCTATGTAATGGTGTCCTATTTTTGTGCACTCTAATTTTAATTACCTCGTGTATGACTTCATAGACATTATTTTTGAACTAAAATGGGCACTTGAACAAGGTCTATTCTGCATCTTTTGCGGTCTGTGACTTTTGGGATTTTTGGAAAATAATTTTAATTTTTTATTAATTAATTGTTGTAGAAATATATTCTTATTCTTGCTATTATTTTAATTCTGCTTGAGACTCTCATAGAATGCATTGTTAGGGTTAATTATAACTTGAATCAAATTTTGTAAGACAATGAGTGAATTCAAGAGCCAAATGTAGGTGTTTTGAAATGAGTTGATTGGTGATTAATGAAATGGAAGGATAATTGTAATTGTCATCATTGTTCCCTTCTAATAGATGTCTATAGCCCCAACAATGATACATTTGATTCTAGTCATAACATTTCTCTACTGCCAGCCAGGTGATCTATAGCCCCGATAGAGATACTGGAAAGACCCCTAAGAGAGAGTTTTTTCTATTTCTCATTTTAATTATCTTTTCACTTTTGAATCCAAAAACTATTTTCTTGATTTTGGTTTTAATTTGAATTTTTGAAATGATTCAACTCTCTATGGTTTTCACCAAGGGTTTAGAACCATGAGATGGCTTGATGGATACAATGGGAGTGAGTATGGAGATGAAATTTGGCAAGTGTTAAACAAATAATGCCCTAGGGTCTTCAAACAAGTTGCTAAGTGTGTAATGTGCGTGGATCTCATAAGAGGACAATCATTTTAATTCATCAAGTAAGGAGAGATCAAGTTCAAACAACTATAGTAGAGATTATTGACTCACAAAACATGACAACCTTTTTATAATCAAGAGTTCACCTTTGTGAAACAAACCAAGAGATGGAATGTGAATGAAATGATAAATGAAGATATGTCTTACTAGTGAACCAAGAATTGGAATGACATATGAATAGCAATGGAGAAAATGCAGAATTAACATCCATGAGAAATTCATTGTTTATTACAATTTTTGGAATATATATGTACATTTTGGATGCTTACCATATATATTTTTGAAAGATGTTTTAGTTGTGTGGAAATGTGTTTGTTTGTGTTTGTGTCAATGATGATATAACAAAATGTGTGGAGAATCAGGTTCATGTTTCTAATCTAATATAGATGAAGATAAGAGGAATGTAAAGACAATACAAAATTTAATAGTGAAGACAAATGAAGTCCCCCAAATATCCATGTAGGGACTAGGTGAGTGAGAGACATGATGTATAAAAACAAGTGATAAATGAGATAAATAATTAGAGTGGAGGGGATGATGTGATGATCTATAAGTGAAGCAAGAATGCCAAATAAAAGTTACATAGAATGGTGGTGTGTGGACCTATGTGAGTGTGGGATGAAATAACAAGAAAGGTGTTGAGTGACATTGGTGGATGTACGAGAACGTAAGTGGACGAATGAAAACAAATCAATGAGGATAAATAAGATTACATGAATCAGTGGTGCAAGTGATGATGTCAGGTGTATAAGGAGTAAGAACAAGTGATGTTTAGAGGAAGCATGAGAGCCAAGGGTATGGTCTTGGGATGAATGGTTTTGACGAGAGTATGATGATATGGAATGGAAAGAGGATGTAATAGGGAATGTCAAACAAATGAGAATGTGGGAGAAAATTGAAATGATATGGGGGCTTAATTGGATGTGGAAGAGGTTTGTGAGACACGGGTGTAAGAACAAATGGTTGTGTGATCATGATAGAGGATGTGAAGAAGGAGGAGCAGGTAATAAGAAAGGTGCCTGAACGATTGGTGATGGAGGAAAGAAATTGAATGTGGAAGAAATCTCCAAAGGAGTGAAAACAATGAGAGTGAGTGTGTGTGACTTGTGATGAAGAGATGAATGAGAAAGTGAATATAAATGATGGGGAATAGATGCAAGAGGAGTGTGAATGAACTTAATAGATGGTATAATATGTAATGGAGGCATAGAAAGAAATAATGGTGCCTAAATGAGTGATGATGAAGTGAACATGAGATGCATGTGGAAGAGGGTATGTATACCCCCTGTGAAGTGATAAGTGGAACCATATGTGATGAAGAACACCTTGTAGGTGCAGAAATGGGTTGTGTGCATAGTGGGGTGTATATAACAGTTACAAGTGATGAATAAGAAACTGTGGTGGGCAAGATAGAATCACATGATGATATAGATAGTGGCAAGCTACATATATGTGGTAATGATGTAAAATTATATGGAGAAGATAAGGATGAGACCATATCCATAGTGGAAGTACATGATAATAGATATTGATAAGGGTTTGATGTATATAATGAGGGACTACGAGAGGATGGTGGTGTTGATTCTAAGGTGGAATCATGTGATGATGAGGGTTGTGAAGTGAATGAAGAGACACAAGGTGCACATGATGTTTGGAAGGTAATGGGAAATGAGGAGTCGGATGAGGAAGGTACGAAACATGGAGAAGAAGTGAGAATATTCTCATGTGAAGTGATTGTATTGTTGTTAGTAGGTGAAATTGGAGGAGATGGAGGCTCAACCTTAATTTCTCCCTTATCGAGAAGGTTTTGAATGATATTACAAAGTTGGGGACATGAGTCATTGGAATGACCATCAGTATGATGATAGGCACATATTTCATGAGAGGCATGCCACAATGGTGGGGGTGGGATGGGAGGGAGAGTGATGAGATGGGTATCAAACAACTTGTGGAGAATAGAAGAAAGTGGTTCAGTCAAGGGAGTTAATTTGCGAGTGGGTTGGATGAAGTTATAATCCTTACGAGAATGTAATGAACGTGAATAGGTGAGTGTAGAAGGTGATGAAGTGTGAGGAGGATCTGATTAGAGGACATTGTGAACATGGAAAGGGTGATGATTGTAGAATTAGGGGGGAGAAACTGAAACATGTGGAAAGGAAGGAGGATGACCAAGATGGACATCCTCGAGGTGTTGTGCCATGTGCACGACCTCATCAAATGTGCATAGTGGATGAATTTGTAAGTGGTGTGAGATGTGAGGGACAACATTTTGAAAAGAGGTCAATGAGCTCAGATTGTGGGAGTGGAAATGAGCGGCGATGAACAAGTGCACACCAATGTGCAAAAAAATTCAATGATGGAATCATTATGGTATTACTGAAGCATGTGAAGGTCAACTAGTGTTACTTTGGGTGCAATATGGATGGAGAAGTGGGATAAAAAGGTGTCCACAAGTTGTGTGAATGTATAAATACTATGTTGTAGGAGGTGCGAATACCAGTCAAGTGCTTGGACAATGAGTAAAATGGGTAAGGTGCGGATGAGGAGTGCATCATCATGTTGAATGAGGTGGCATGCATAAGTGAAAAATATATGTAAGTGATGTTGGGGTCCTTGGTGCCATAAAAAATATTCAAAATGTGGGTAATTTGAAATGTGGTGGATAGGGACGACGTGGTACCATGGGGTGAATAGGCTCATTACAAATCGTGTGATAAGTCAGCGTGGGTGGAAGTCCCCCCAAGTGTTGGGTAACTCAAGCTTGGTACAATGTGGTCAAGAAGGTGTTGGTGAAGCAAATTATGGTGAGAATGGGCATGAAGATGAATAGAAGCCATGAAGGAATGATAGCCGCACCTGTGACTGGGATTGTGAAACATGAGTGGAAAAAGTCAACAAGAGTATGACCGAAAAATCGTAGGGCAGTCGTAGTTACGACCGAGTCTGTAAAAATATGGCATGAATGAACAAAAAGTAGAAATGAGTGAACTATGGATTTGGAAGGTTACAAACCAGTCATAGTTGCAACTGGCTTTGGGAAAATATGGGATGAAAAATTTCAATACAGTCGTAGTTGTGACTGAGATTGGGAAAATCAGAACTCAATAATTATTGTCATAAAACGGATATGACAGTGTGAAAGGAGGTTATAAAACAGAAATTGTCACAGGTGCAACTCAAAAAAGTGAAAATTGAAAAAATTGTTTTGATGAATGTGGTGATGTTTGTTTGTCTTAGGGTTGAATATGGGCCCAAGTTTTTTTAGCTTTCTATGTAAGGATCTCTCTAAATGCCAAGGGTTATCTAAACGAGTCTTCATACACTAGAAAATTTCTAGTTGGGACTTTACTTTACCCCCCTTGATTAACCAAGATGGATTTTACCACTCAATCAATCAAATGGGGCCATCACTAAGGATAACCTTGGCTCTACCTCATAGATGAAATAGTCAATCGAGTTGGGCCATTGACCCTTTTCACCAACGATTCCTCTCAATGTGCCAACTACTTTGGGGTTTCTGTGGTACTCCTCACAATGAGTTTTATGGATTATGCCCAAGCACTTACCATAGTAATGAAGATGGGTATTTACCATTATCCAGACATGTATTTAATGTGTGTTAATTCCCAATTCATTCCCTTAAGAATAAATAATTTTTTAAAATGTTTTTTTGTAGAAACAAATTTACAACACAGTCACAGTTGCAACTCCCCTACAACTAGATTTTAGTTTTTTGTGGAAGAAAATCTGCAACCTAGTCGCAGTTGCAATTGACTTGCAACCTAAATTATTTGTTTTTTTTTTTTTTAGCAGACCTGCAAAACCTAGATGTTAGATCTACAACAGAAAATTCAGAAAGGAAAAATAAAAAACAAAGTGAAAATAAACCCTAAAGAAAACATTGTTAGATTCAAAAAATGAAAAAGAGTTACCCACAACCAAAATGTCCCACCATGGTCGCCAAAATGTATGCCTAGATTTGGATCACCTGCAAGATGGATTAGTTGATATAAAAAATCTTCAAATCAATGTTACTTAAAATAAATGGGCTTATGTCGCCATTGTGAAGAGAAGGACAATTATGGGTTCTTTCATTGAATAAAGTGGGTAAAACTCTTCTAGATCTTAATCTAAACATGCACACAAGCACACTTAAAAAAATGTTAGTTATTTTTGGTGGTTAGGGGACCTACCTTGGTTAGATCCCTAACCCTTTTAAGGAGATAAAAGAAATTTTATTGATTAAAATGACAAAACAATAAATGAAAATGAAAAATATACCTAACTCAGATCGCTAAGATAATCACGATTGGGATTCACTAAAAATCACACAGAGATCACAAGCCAATCATAGTTGTGATTCCTGTATGTGTTGAAATTCACTAAACAGTGTTTCAGCAAGTTGTATCTATCATTTATGCTTTGCTTTAACTTCTTCAAGACTTACAAAACCAAGATATGCGAGAAAGGGAAAGAAAACTAAAGTGTGTGCTCAAGTGCACATAAGAGTGTAAGGGGCTCCAAGATTGTTAAGAGAGGATCAAATGATGTAGGATGAGTGGTGATTTTATAGTTTTTGAGTGCATGGGGGATGAAGTACACATATGTAAACTAGAGAGTGCAATAATGACATAAACTTGAAGTCAAAGTTGGATAATGCAGGGTCGCCATATGCATTTGGGTATTGTAAATAATTGTATGGACAAGTTATCAAATGTAGTGGATGACAGAAATTAATAATATTGAGTGATTGAGGTGTCACATTTTATCTCCAATTATTGTGGGATTTTATATATTTTATTTGTTTTTGTAAGGTTATTTTTAATTTTTGCTATTATTATGTTTTATGATATTTTTTGGTATTTTTGAATCGGAGACATACCAATATGTTTTCTAGTGTGTAATTTTTTGTGGTAGCATATTTAAGATAGTGTAACAATACCAAACAATCGTCTAATCCTATGATATTGGTTTCCAAATAGTTACCACATTAGGAAATATGGTTGAATGGATAGTACAAGAATAAATGATTATTTCATTCAGGTTTGTAGCATGATAATATGTTCATTGTGACCGAGGTAGAGCTTTATATTTGACCAACCGATGATTAATGATTAGATATCAAATTGTAGGCCATACAATTATCACCGTGTAGCATGTCCAAAATGCTAGTTTTCTAGCAATAATCACAAATTCATTTTCAATTTTGTCTACTTTGAGAATATAATAAATTATGCTACTAAAACTAATACATGAAGGTGGAGCTTATTTCACCATTGTGAAGACAAGTACAATTATGGGTTTTTAACATGAATAAAAGGTCAAAAAATCTACCATACATTAAATTCTAAATTTACATTTAGAAATTCACAAAAAATGAATAATTTTTAGTTTTTTAATGGTTAAGGGCTTCATATACCTCGGTCAAATCATCGAGCCTTAGTCCTTTTTAAGGAGAAAAAATACATTTTTATTGCATAAAAAGATATTACAATAAAATTTGTAAATCATATACTGTTTTACCTATACTCATATCGTACAGACCAATCATGACAATTATGATAGCATCTAAAAAAATTGAGAGGTTACAAGTCATAATAGTTGAAATTCCAAATCCTTTGTTGAAATTTGTCAGAATAGAGTTGCAAAATTACAATTTTAACTAGTCCTTTTTGAACCATTACCACCTCTGTAAAACCCAATTGATCAAGCGAGATGGGTATCGCCAAGAATTTCTATGACACCAAGACTTGACATGCTTAAAAGTTGTTCAAAGATAGACTCAAATGATGTGAGATTAGGGTAGGATGTTTGTTTTATAGTCTTTTGCAGTGCATGGGACAGATATGGTTACATACATATGGGTGTAGATGATAAGGGTTCATAGTGCATTGGGACATGCACACATGGTAGGTGGGATGGACAAAATTAAATGTGAGTGGGTGAGGGTTAGTAAATGAGTGGTGAGGTGTCATTTATCTCATTCTGTAGGCATGCTCATAAGTCATATTGACTTTTGTGGGATAATCAAGTTCTAGTGCTATTTGAGGCTAATATGTATCAAAAGGATGTTAAAGGTCTATAATGACCATTCACCAGACCCAATATTTTTACAAGGTCGCACTTGTTCCAGTGTCAAAACTCCAAGCATGCAGAGACATAATAACAATGCACATCCTACTCCTGGTGTCCCCATGAATTTCACCCAAGAAATTTGGCATTTGACCCCTAAAAAAATGAGTTGCTTTTTAACCTCAATCATGTCTATTATTGTGCAATTTTTATTGCTTGAAAGTTGCCTCCTCTATTACGTTAAGATATTCCCAGTGAACTCATATTAGCCAATTTTCAACAAATACCAAGATGTTCAAAACTCATGTTATATTTTGTCTGTCGGGATTTGTCTGCAGAACCAATTTGTATTTAATTATTATTAAATAAATGAAGTTTCGATTAATGTGCAATTTGCGCTTCGCAGTTTAACCCTGTTGTGAGTCGAACATGCCATTTATTCTACATATCAGATAGGTTTTTAACTAGGAATGAATTCTACACTTCTATTGTGTGCAACTTTTGGCAACGTTTTTAGTACATTTTTGTCTATTTCATATATAATGTTGTTTTCAGTTTTCTCTGTGGTTTCTTTTAATCAATTCCCTTTGATCATGTTCTTTGCACTATAAAACTTGTTTAATTGCCTAGACAAACTGGGTATCACATAATGGCAATCATTGACTAATGAAGAAATGGTACTCACGGAGTGCTTTCGTTCTGACGTGTTGTTAAAAGATGAATGTTATATGCACCAAAAAAGCTATCTCCTGGGCTGAGTCGCACTTTTTGGAATAATAAGAATCTGAAGCTGGCCATGTAGGATTTTTGGTCAGTGGCAAGCAGGTGGGAATTTTTGTAAAGTCTGCCTTGCAAAATACTTTTTTCCAATGAAGGCAAAGTCATTCTTAAGTTATGCAATGGAAAATTTCAGAGGCAATAGGTAGGCGGGAATTTCTTATGTGTATGCCTTGCATAGGTACAAAATTCTCCATTTGGACATAAAAAAAAACAACTTAATTTTGCATCATGCGAGATTTTATTGCCTGCCTGGTAGGGTCAATATGTCTCACTCAAATTATGTACTTATTCTATAACGACTAGTAAGTGAATCCATGGGATTTTGAGAAGACGGCTGATCTTGCATGTAAGTAATCAGTTTTTCAAGTGAACTTTTAAGCTGCTAATAGATAATTCCTTTCACATTCTAGGAAGTGCGGGAATTTCCCACCTTGCAAGGTGAAAATAATGCATTAAATCACAATATTTGATAAAATTCACCCAAAGTGGAAGCCCATGGGATTTTCTTGGAGTGCAGGTGGAACAACAGTGGAAATTCTCATGCAAAACTTTGTTAGTATTTAAAATATAGACATTCCAAAATTAACATAACTTTATATTAGCAAATTGTAATGCAGCCCCACCTTGAGAGATGCAATAATGCTTTATTTTATGTAGCAGGTTATAATCTCAAAGATATCTTTGATTAAATTTATTTTTGGAGTTTGGCTACCAGGTAAATTAGTCAGATAAGTGAATGCTTAAGTGGGAGTCCAAAGAGAATGTTTCAAGGATGCATGCTAAAAATGATTTAAATTTAATTTATTAAAAATCTGTCTCAAACATGCAGACTTTAGCACACCAAGTTAGGATGAGAAGAGCATGTCTTTTAATTAATTAAATTGCCGAAAATATGAAAGGCAATTATTAATTATAAATCATGCAGCTATCGGCTTATATAAGCATGTAGATTTGCCATAAATGGTGAAGCAATTAATTCTTATTGATGAAGTATTGCAGCCCAAAGGAAAAGTTTTGCGCGCCATATGAAGATTGATTTTGCATGAAAGACAGGTGGATTTTTCATTTTTTAAAGCTTCTAGTTTTGGCGCATAGTTTTGAAGAAGGCTTCGTATTTTTCTTACTTGCAAGCATTTGTTTGTTGAAGTGATATACTTTGTGCAAGTGAATTAAATAATATTTTCATGCTTGCTTTGCATGCAACATAAAGCCATCAAATTTTAGGGACAGCAGGTTTGAATATGCAAATTTTTGTGATTAAAATCAAGTATTTGTGTCATGCTCCGATCTGCCATCTTTGTCTGAATTAATTGACCTAGGGTATGCATACAGGTGCTCATAATTAGTAAAGAAAAGAAGTTGAGTATCAATGTCCAAGTACATTGAATATTCGTTCTGAATCTGAAGAAATTTCCAGATCTGCACCAGATTGATGAAGATATGTAAAGGATTCAGGTCAGATAATTAAGAAGAAAAAGAATTGTTCAATAAAAGATACTCCTCCTTTGTTGCTATGGATTTGAAGATATGATGACAAGCTTTAGATTTGAGTCAGGCAGAATCATGCATCACTTCTAGATTTGCTTGATATTGATTGATTGACGGATCATAGTGGATCGGAACCTCTACACTGATAAGAATAGACAGATTCAAATGTTATCAATTTTCCAAAGGCTTTTCATGCGTGTAGGAAAAATTAATCGTCATTGTGCAGATTAAAAGCATGGAATGGTGAGGATTCGATCCAAGTGCAGGATGAAGATCCATGGATGAGAATTGAAAGATTCCAGAGATTTGTTATGCATGGTGAATTCCTAGATCTTCCAGTTGAAGCCTTCATTGAATTTACTTGTATTTCCATTCATGCAGAGTTCTTTCCAGAATCTAAGATTGCTCATAGTTGCAATTAAGCTTCCGGCACAAGATGATGCGTCATGTCTGAATTGTTTACGGAATGCATTGCCCGTGAAGCACAGTTAGTGCGTGGAAGAATTCCTTCCAAAATCTTGTGCAAATGCGCCCATCTTTCAGGTTTAAGCTATTCATTGAATTGCACATCTTATCTAGAGTGCTTTCTTCCCGAATTTTTAATTGCTCATATGTAATTAAAAATAAGGATGACTGAGTTATCTACGACAAACATTGCTTACTTGATGCATGAATTACCTGGAGCTAAGAACTGCAAAAGCTTCAAGTAATAAAAGTAGAACCCACAAGGCGAAGTTACTCAAATCCAGCTAATTGATAAAAATCATACACAGGAGCCTCGCTGGTCAAGATCCAGCGTGATTGTTTCTCATGAATTCCAGTAGTTTTCCAATATCCAGCTTGAAATCTAGATCCAGCTACTCCATAGATCCAGTTTGGTAGAGAATCAACATACAAGAATCAGCTGTCATGTAGATCCATGAGCAAAGGACAAGACTGTAGCTTTCCTCTTCCTTCTTCTTTCCTCCGACAAAGTAATTGAGCGATCAATTAAATTATACAACTCAATGTATATTCAGGTATTAAAAGCCATTACTTGAAGAAGTCAACTATCTTGGATGATAGGCATGGCGGACGATGCAAACATAGAAGGCTTCTACTTAAATTCCCAGTCCTGCAATTAATCATGACCACTGTCATGCAAAGAGGACACTCCTCCAATTAGATGAGAATTGCCAGTTGATTTCTTTTCCACACTCATAAATCCATATGTGCCAGTTCACTTACAACAGCTTCCTACTTGTAATGGCCTAGTCATATATCACTTCTATAAGTAGAAGAGAAGAACAAGATATCGGGTTATTACATCATAATTTGTAAGCAACAATCTTGTGTTCCAGACTTTGTGCTGACGAACCTTTGAGAGCCACTTGAAGCAAAGGAATATACAGGAGTAGATTTCCATGGTAGGATTCATTTTACCATCATAGGTGTATTGTGTTTCTTGCATGTTTTATCTTAGAATCCTTTTACCTAGAAGCTTTGTGTTATCCTCACAATCTAGATTCTCTGAGAGCTACATTTATCTTAGAATATCATAGCCATAGATAACATATCACATTGGTTTCTTCTATGAAGCATTGCAATCAACTATGCTATCTATTGATTGGGATGCACATCTTCCATCATTTCTTCTCGGTGTTTAGCATAATTCCCTTTCCTTTCTTCTATAAATAATTTCCTTTCTTTAAACAAGCTCACTTACATCCATTGCAGAACTATTACGAAAGTTTTAATTGTAAGTTACATAGAACTGAGTATGTCTACAAAATGTAAAACCTCATATATGATATTAGTTCATAATTTAATGCTTGACAATATCTGTAGTCACGGGAGCCTCACCGGTGAATGCAGGGAGATTTATCTCATGACTACCTTTAGGCAAATGTAATTATGCATATGCAGAAAATCTAGATTCCAACAGTGATTTTGTTCAAATTCAGAAGAGGCAACTTTAGTGATAAAATAGGCAAGATGAATACTATTAAAGAGCCCAACAAGGGAGTCCGAGGGGCTTGTTATTATGTCTGAGAAATGTATCGCCTATCAGAAACATGGAGCATACTCACCGGCATTGCACGTTGTTTCACCCTTCATAAGCCATTGCAGGTGTCCATTACAACTCCATGTTCACCTTCTGCTAGCATGGGGGCTGTGATCCTGTACCAGGAAGATAAAAACTTCCTGAAATCCGATGGGGCCATAAACTACACAATGTGTTATTAATCAAGGGACTTTTGGCACTAAATGGGTTAGAAACCATTTCCCTCTCACATATATGTGTGCAAACTGTGGAAACATGTGAACTGTTCGACAAGATTCATTCTTAACCACATCATGTTGCCTTTATGGACATCCCTTCCGCCATCATAGGCTTTGACATTGGACAACATATTTTGAAACAAAGTTAGTCAAAGCCCTTTGTGATCAATTCCATAGTCATCAGGAAGGTACCTATAACCTTTGGTAGGAATTGACTTTTACTTTATTAATATGCAACCATTTCGGCTTATGGTGAATTATTGCACCTCAATAATCTGCACACCCACGGGGGGCTCTGATCTCATCATGCGAATAAAATCTTCCTCCTCTGATGTATCCATGGTTGACATTTAATCACCACAACCAAGCTAACTTCACTAAATGATGGCATGAATGCCATCCCCTCTCACTTATGTCATCGAAAAACTAGAATTTCCAAATTCATTCTGAACCACATCATTTGTCATCCCTTTCGCCATTATATTTGCCATATTGGAAAATATTTCAAAACTAAGAAGTCTAAAGCTATTTGTCATCAAATCGCATATCAATACACAAACCTGTGGTCCACGCCCTATGTGGACCCGTGTTTTAATGGTTTAGGTAGTGAATCCTCCAACAATAGACCTTAACCAAAATCATTGAGTTAAAACTGTCAATACCTTTGGTAGGAATTGACAACTTCATATATACCTGTTCCCTATGGACTTATTGCACCTTCTATCTACAGCACCCATAGGGGCAATTCCCTTGGTTCCCTTGTTCAAATGGTAGATGAGATTGATCGTAGTTCACCTTGAAGAATTGAGTTGATACCTTCGCTGCATCTCTGGATTACGCAACCATACCCATGGTGCATGGTAACCTGTGGAGGAGACATATCTCACTTACGCAGGTACCCACGGGGCAACCCCTACTCCCTTGTCTTTGGAGATAAAATTGTAATTCACCCAGAGATCGAAGGCAATATGATATCTTCGCTGCGTATCTTAAGAACAGGTTTTGATTAACATGGACAAAGAGGATACAAAGCTGCACTACACGTCTTCGTGAGTTGGAACTTTTGGATGATGATATTATTGTGTTCTATGCATTGATGGGGATGTCAACATGTGACAGGTCATACCAAAAATTACCCAAATCGATGCTGGATACCTATTAATAAGCGCATCAAATATAGAGAATTTGAATAATTGGTGACAATAGTCAAGGAAAATCATATAAACACCACTAAACTATTGGTGAGACAAGAAAGCCATAATGTTTGAGCCTATATTTAGAAATATAAGAATACCCATAATGTTGAGCATTTCCATATAATATTAGTTATAGGAGCTTACTCAAGTTGGATATTAAACCTCATGGGAACATTCATGCAATCCTGAAGCAGCTTATTCTTACACCTACCAAATGGCTCAAATAAATTGGCAAAAATCACAGATATTCAAAAATATAATTCAAAAGAGAAAAAATACTGTGCAGTTATTCTGATAACAACCATGCTTATACGAAGGTGCATCCCATCTACTTATGCCTTGAATCACCTGAAGGTCTATACAACATATAGAATGTGGCAGAACTATAATAAGCACATCATATCCTTAAGAATTTGAAATTGCGTGACCTAGTACAAGGAAAATCATAGAAACACCACTAAAGTACGAGAAAAGAAAGGAATGTTTGAGCCTTATTGAAAAACGGCCATGATGACAAGCCCATTCTACCAAATTAATGGTTATGTTGAGCTTTCAAGTATGGATATTGATACCTATTTGGTGAGGAGCTTGATGAACCGATGAACATTGTGCAGCCATCAAGCACTTCTACACCTAACAAATTAGAATTATCATTCACGAAATCAAAATCATTAAAAAAATCGATAAGAGACAAAAATCGTCCAATAGTGAAAAACCATGCTTGATACAAAGTTGCACGGTTTTATGCCTTGAATCGCTTGAAGGTCTATCAAAATAGAATGTAGACGGAACTGTAATAAGCGCATTGATTGCCATAGAATTTGAAAGTTGTTTGACCTAGTTCAATTTCTAATCATAGATTTTAGCCACTATTAGTAAGATGAAAGCCATTGATAGTTGTGTCTATGGTCCAAAGTTGTGTGTCTCTTAATACTAATGCTGTTCAAGTTGGATATTGAAGATGGTGAGGAGCTTGATGAACCCAGTGAACATAGTTTTGTGCCACCTCTTTTCGCTTATGGTTAGTCTAACAATAAAGTAATTCAAAAATAAAAATATTAAAAATAATAGAAAGAGAAAAAAACGTCTTCTATAGTCGAAACAAAGAGTAAGTGTGCTTATAGTGCCTAGCGATCATGTGTCATTGTTATCGTGTACAACCGTTGGAATCCCACTCGAGTCAACATATCCACTGAAACGCACACCTATCACTGCTATATGTGACCTCAATCATGTAAAGTGAGATTCAAAGTTGGAGATTTGATCTGGACAGTAGCATCTCGATTATAGGCTCCACGTCATCAGAGTATGGAGGAATCCCATCACTGTCCATCTCACAATCCATGCTAGTTTGAATCTGATTTTCACAATAGAGTAGTGGTAAATAACCTTGCAAGGCTTAAATGATCCAAATACTAACAACTGGAATCCAAAAATCCAGCAGAACATCCAATTATCTTTTCCAAAAAATCGAGTAAAGAATCAAAAAGCATCTAAAAAACACTCCCAAACACTCAAAAACGTTTTTCAATGTAACTTCAATTTTTTTTTTCATGTGATTGAAAAAAAGAACAAATGTGAAAAGCCCATTTTTTTTTTTTTGTTTTGTCCTTCGATAGTACCCTAAATCAATTCTAATGTAATCCCCTGGTGTAACAGATATCAGTGGAACGACTTGTTTGGCATATATGAATTGCCACATCACGACCCCCTTGAACAGGATGAACAAATCGTGTGTCCTTGGGGCAAATCATAGGCTATCAGTCATTATCATAGTCAAAAAAATTATTTGGATCTAATGTTAAATAAGACACGATAGACAATCTACATTCGTGGTTCCCACATCTTCGCGTGTGTTTGATTGTTCCCCAAACATGGTTATATGAGTTTCCCATGGTTGTTATTGTTTGTTCCCATTTTTCTTTTTTGATTATTTCCCAATATTGCATATAGTGTTAGATGACTATCATCATCATCACAATCAAATTTAGTTTGAGTTTTGGACCTAATGTTAAATAAGACACAGTATAGGCAACACATTGCAAATTATGTGTAATCTTTGTGTGTTTGATTGTGTCTGTATTTATATGTTTGAATGTTATTTTTTTAATTTGTTGTGTTGTTTATTATGGGTTTATTGTAAACATTGTATGAGTTGAATAATAATGCAAGTTAATATTGTGTGTGTGAATAAATAATAATATTTGTAATAGTATATCGTAAATGAGTTGTTGTGACAACTCATGTTTCTAAGTGTGAGGAAATATATTATCTAGGATAATATATTATTGTGTGTGTACGTTGATTCGTAATAATAACTCAACATTAGAATATGTGAGTGAGATATATTGGGATGTGTGTGAGATATATTAGGAGATAGAGTTGAGTGATATTTGGGATTGATTATGTGGTTGACTCATTGGATAAAGGAGTGAAAACATTTGTATATGTATCACCCTCTTAATGTAAATGATGCTCTGATTAAATGAATTAGAGAAATATTACATCAAATTTTGATTTTTATGTGCATTGTCTTGAGTTGTATTTGCATAAACTCTAACCAAATTCACACTCATAATATGGAAATTCCACTTTGAGGGAAAAACCTCCAATATCCTTCTATCAAGTAAAAAACTCAACACATACATGACATATGTCATGATGACATTCTTCTTATTTATATAGACATAAAATAATCTTAATGGGTGGATAACACCTAATCCTAATGTAGGCTGACTCATTACCCAATATAACTAATTCTTATATAACCCCATATATTATAAATATATACATAACTAAGGGGGATGTGTGTCACATGTCGACATCTCCATAAGACCTTATACACAATAATATCATAACCCAAGGTACATAACAAGCCTTCCCTCCTTGATATGTTCCATCCCCGTAACATGAGAAAAAACCATGTAATGAGTGTGCTTCAAATCATTGCACACATGTCTCTATGATTGATCATCCAACAAACCATATGTGATCTTAGTGGATGATACGTATCTAAACTTAGTTGCATAATCCTCTACACTTATCTGATTTCATCCATATCCATAGTTACTCCTCTTCATTTTCCATGTAGATCCATAGTAATTATTCTTGTAATTCCTTATTGTATACATATTACTCAAATGATTCCATTTATACGCATAATGATTGTTCCTACAGTTACTTGCATATTTGTATTTATTGTTTCTCTCTTGTTCCCTAACATGCTTACATGGTTGTTTCCTCTCGTGATGATGTGGGTGCCTATATGATGTAACCTTGGTATCCTCAACCTTGTCAACCTTTTCCTTAACTTTCTTTTCCTCTTCCAAAATTTTGTTTGCTATTTCATTTTTCTCTTGATCTAATTTCTTTATTTTCATCATGTTCTTCTTTCGAATCATCATTTTTCCCTTCTTCCATATGTTCAGAATTATCCTCATGTTATAGCTTGACCTATCTTTGTTCTTCATTAAGCATGATATCCTATAAAGTGACATTATTATTCTTGTAAAAAATATTCATAAACTTCTTTTGCATACTAATATTAATTGCTCCTAATGTCTCTAACCAAGGATACCCAAGAACAATATCCAAACCATCCTATCCAAAACATAAAATCTTGAATGCATAGCATATTTGTCCATAGTAATTCAAATCTTCAAAAAATTTAATGAACTTACTATGCACTTGAGCTTCCTTGATATTATTTGTTTGTACATGTAGATGTTGAACCACATTCATGTTGATGAATTTATATTTATCGCTAAGGTTTATGGATACAATTACCTTCTTCTTTTGAATGCACCCATGAAACTAAAGTACTATAGGTTCCTTCTTTGGAGATACATTATCTTCTTCTTCATCATGATCCTCATCAAAAAACATCATTATTTTCTTCCTCTTATTGTTCTTATTTTGTGTCCCATCTAGCCAAGAAAACTTGTTCCATTTTCTTGCAAGGCCAGTCAAACCTTTCCTTTTTTAACTCAAAAATCCAAATTTGTGCAAGACCTCCAAGCCAAAATTATAACTTCCACATATATAATGATGGAAAACATATCTCCTTAAATTGGTTCCACCATTCTCTATCCTCCACCTCACCCTCTCCATAGAAATTTTCCATCCATGTGATCCACAAGAACTATGGTTTAAAGAACATATTTTTTTTATCAATATTTTTCCTACCAATTTCAGTAGGATGTCAACCTCAAATTATAAAATACAAAAAAGAGACCCTAATTATATTGTTGAGAGATTTATGAAAATGTAAAAAAATCATTAAAATTATGAAAATTTCAGCCTATGGAGGGAATTTGTAGAAATCCCTAAAAGTGTCAAAACTTCTTTAAAAAGAGTTAAAAACTTATGATATTCAGATTGCAGTTTTATTGCAATGTTTCACGACACTTTCATTTTTTTTGTAAAAACATTCTTAGTTGTTTCTAAGATATTGATAAATCTTTAAAATTAGGGTTTGAACCCTAAAATGTTGATAACTCTTGCAAAAAAGGTTTAAAATAGATGAAAATTTTAAGGTAGCTACCTTGAATGATTTAAAAGCTTCACACAAAAAAACTGAAAAAGTTATAGCAGATATAAATATATAGGTGAATAACTAAAATTAGGGTTTCACCCCAAAAATTGCCCAAATTGATGCTTTGATGCCACTTGAGAAGATCTTCACATTTAATAAATGAATAATTCAAAAAATATTTAGAATACAATACAAAAAAAATATTGGTGGGAAAAGATTCCCTAATATTCAATATATTTAGAAATAGAAGAATACCTTTAAGACAGGGCAACACCATACAATATTCCTTAAGGAAGGAATAAATTCACGATCTCCCAATATGGGAATTCCACTTTGATGGGGAAACCTCCAATATCTTTCTATTAAATAGAAGACTCAAAATATACATGAAATATCTCATGATGACATTCCTCTCCCGTATATAAGCATAAAATACTCTAAATGGGTGGGTAACACCTAATCCCAATGTAGGTCGACTCATTACCCAATATAACTAATTCATATATAACCCCATATATTATAAACATATAACTGAAAAAGTGGGATGTGTGATATATGTTGGCATCTCCATTGATCCTTATACACAATAATATCATATCCCAAAGTACATAAATTATTCCTCGACCACCATAGTGAGAAGTTGGCAGCCACATTTGAATTGTTAAACATGCAATTATTAGATTTTGTTAAGAACCTTTGTGTATGTGTTGACTACCACATTATAACCAAGTTTATCTTCAATATTGTTGAAGACAAATTGGTATGAGAGATGCAAATAGGCTCCACTGTTAAAAAACACAATGTTCTTGTAGAGATTATCAGTAATGTCATGTAAAGCAATTTGTAGACCTATGATGCCACTATAACAAGGTGCACCATGTTGGATCTGTGATGAAATAGAAGGGACCAAGTTTTATTTGTAGTTTCTTAAAAAATGTTTGGAGATCTAGGCTGTGTTTTTAACATTGAATTGCTTTCAAGAAAGTTTTGCATATCTAGGATGTTAAGTTCAGGGAGGTGGAGACAAGTGAAAATAAAAAGGAGTGGTACCCTTAAAGGATATGCAAAGATAATTTTCCAAAGGAAATGTGAGAGAAGGGATTACAATCAATCCAATGCTTAGAGATGATGGAGAGAACATCTCTTGATGGTTGTATGGGATTGAATTACACATACAAGATTATGTATGGACATGATCCCTTTTAGTGTAGTTTGCACCTCATGTGCAATAGTTAGTTTTAAACATGTGAACTCACCACTATAAGGAAAAGTGAGATATGATTTAGAATATTCCATTTAGATATTTTTTGGTTCTTGAAGACTCTCCAAGAAGTTAGGGGTCGAATTTGAGGGAAAGTGATATTTTAAAGAGACTTGAGAGAAAGTAAAAGAATATAAACATGAAAATTTGAGTGGAACCCAAATGCACATATGTATGCTTAATTTGTGAGAATATTTTAGCACTTAGTAGATTTATAAACATCCATAAAGGGGATAGAGGATTGAATTTAATTCATGAGGATAAATCCAAAGAGAGGTTTATGGGAAACATCTCAACTAACTATTTGGATAATGTTGTAGGGTTTCTATGAGAGGTTAATCCTTATAGACATTGGGAGTATTTTTCCAAATTTTGGAAAGGAGCTTATGAGATTAAAAACTCAGGATATTATAGTGTTAAGTGAATGAATTGAGGTTATTATTCATTCATGTATGTTTTATAATTCTTTGTTCTAATTTTTATGGAATTCATCAATGGTTTATATGTTGTTTTAAGCAAATTTGAGCTATTTTAACATCTATTATTTAACATTGCTTTATGGGTTTTCTTGCAAGTTTTTAAATAGCATTGAGAACTTATTTTATGGCATTTTAGTTTAATTTTAAGTACTTTATCTTACTTTTTTTTTATGCTTTATTTGTGTGAAATTTGTGTACCATTGTGTTGTTTAAATGAGGCTAGAAAAAGGATGTGACTATGATGAGGGTATTTTAAGGCTCCAAGTTTCTACATAGCTTGAATGAAATATTTTTTTAGGAAATTCATGCACATTCCTCCATCCATCTCATCCTCACCTTGGAAGTGGAATATTTATTGCATTCCCACCTTAAAGGTGGAGAGTTTCATTCCATGTTTACTTGGAAGCATAGAAATTATAATTCTAGAGGAAAACCCTTATGCTTGGGGGTTGGATAGTAGATATTGCTATTCAAATTTGGTTAGGAGTTGAGCCTCCCATATCTTGGTTGATTATAGAGGATATTTCTTTTGGAATATTTTCTACTTGGAGAATACCTTGAATGCTTTTGGATCCCTTTATTTACCTTCGTTTTCTAGTTTTTATCCTATTTATTGAAGTGGTCAAGTTACAAAATGCAATAGTGTATTCTTGAGGTCTTGTATGAGATTTTTGGTGTTTCATTTTTATTTTTTGTTTAAAATGTAATTAGTTTCATAGTAATGAGAAAATAATTCTAGATTTGGGATTAAAATATGAAATGGAAGGTGGGTTGTTTCTGAATTGCTTAAAAAATATAATTTTTGATTCAAAGATCCAAATATATACTTTACTATTGTCAATATATAGTTTTTATTAATAATTTAGATAGATCTTGAAATTTAGAGAAATAATTTATTTTATATCAAACCTCTAGGCCTCACTGATAAAAAGTTATGAAAATTGTATTTTTGGTTCTTTGTAAATTATGCTTTTGATACTGTAGTGGTATTATAGCACCCAACCCAATGAGATGGGCCTCGAAGTTGGGATTTCTTGGAGGCTAGTTTGGGCTATAGGGAATCTTGACCTTTGGATTTGTGTGGAGGTGAGGTGTCACCTTGAATTTTAGGTGAGTGGAGTATGCCCAAGGGTTCGACCCTAAGAGGAGACTAAATGTGGTCAAAGGGTAAAATTTAAGAAAATTTCATTTATTTGAATCAAATAAGAGGAGAAAGGCATGAAACTCAATGAACTTGAGATCAATTAGAAATACATTGTGTTGTTAAGGATGTAAGGACCAAGGAAATCCATGAGGCACCCTATCCGCAAGGATTGGGATATGATGAGGCAATCCCTGCATATTGGAATCATGTCTTGTAATTAGGCATACACCAATATCGGGGGAAGAATGGAAAGATAAATGTACCAGGTGACTGAATTGATGGTTGGTTAGGGTTAGATATATGTTCTATATGTAGGTTCAGTAGGATTTTTAATATCAGAAGGAGTGGTCTGAGATAGGATGTTATTCAAGAAATTTGTTGGGTGATTTTATAAGCTCGGGTTACAAGGTATGCGTCCCTGGAATGGAACTTGAGGCAATAAGTGGTTTTTAGGTTTTTAGGTTTTTAGGTGTAAGCTTTGGGGTTTTGAACCTGATCCTATCAAGAGAGTCCAATGGAATTAGTTTGGTATGATCTCAAAGAACCAACATTGCATTAAACCTTGACATATTTCTGTCTAGATTAAAAACCAAAATTGTCTATATTAGTTTTCATAGTATCAAATATTGGAATTTGAAATCACACTAGTAAAAAACCAATAGTAGCAATTTACGAATCTGATTTCAACAATTATAAACCATAAATGATAATATTATAAGTTCATATTCTTAGACATATGTCCACATTTAATGAAATGTTGGTTAATGGGGAGATGTCACTAAAGTGCATGTAGGAAGTTTTTTTTCAACAAGGTTAGTTTTATATAATATTGGATAGGGAGTTCACCTAGGAAGAATGAATACGTTAAGAAAGGTGAGTGAGATAAGCTCGAGGATAATGGTAGAGGTTATGTATGGGATTAGTTGGATTTGACGAGCTCAAGATATTTGAGTACGATGTTGGTAAATTTCGGCTAGCACGACTATTCTTAATTGAGAAGTCTATAACAACAAGTTAAGATGGGGTTAGGGGATACAATTTATTAGGGTGAGATGATGGATCTAATCTCAACAAGATTGATTAATTCAAGGTCTCTTGAAGCGAGGAGGTGAAGGATGATAAATGTGTGTGGACAAATAAAAGTGCAAATTATGAGAAGAGTGAGCTTGACATGGAAGGGGGCTCATAATGTGTGGGATTGTTGAGGAGAATATGGTGTATCTTTGTAAAGTATCTTGATAGAGAGATCAATTTCGCGTTTAAAAAAGGGGATTGATGAGGAGTTTGGTGAGATGAATTCAGGACTTGGAGAAATTAATGATGAAATTGAGATGAGGGGCTCCAAGAGTCTTAAGGAATGTTGAGTTTTCCAAAAGGTGATCAAAAGCTTGAGGGGTTGAAAATAAGGTTGTGTTGGCCAAGGAAGAGATAGGGGCGGTCAAAGAGGAAGTGAAGAGGTTGAGTTAGATAAGAGGGGGTTGAGGTCTTGTGAGGATTTCAATGAGAATATAAAAAGGAGAGTTTTGGGGCTCAAAAATCTCGACAAGGGGCTCAAGGATATTGTATTTAGGGAAATGAAATTTTATAGACTCAAGCCTTTTGATATGAAACTCACTTAGGGTTTTGTTACCCAAATGAGCCTCCTAGTCTATTATGTGTAACTGAACCAAATTTCCCCTTTTTCATGCACTCAATTTACTTCATAACATATTATTGGACCTCTCATGTTTTGTAGGGATTATAACAGTATGCACTCTAGTTTTGGAGTGTTTTTAAGCTCTTGTCACGACTTTAAAGTTGGCTTGGTGCATTCTTGGATTATTTAAAGTGTGTTTTACAAATGTTTATTGATGAAATTCAACATTTCTTTACATCGAAGTCGACCCTTAGGATGTTTTTTGGAATCTACAATGCCTTGGAAGTCAAGAAAAGGCCTTGGGGAATCTCTTTCTACCACTTGGTTAGGTCTGAAATATCCCTTGTGGGATATCACTTGAAATTCACAAAATATATAAAAATAACAACGAACTAAAATTCTGATTTTCATGACAGCAATATGCAAAAATGAAGAAATTTTTATATTTTGCAAACTAATCACTTCCAGCACTACCCAGAAGCTTCAAATAACTTAGAAAAATATGTAGAATAGTAAACAAGAGAGATAATTTTTATTTCTCGGATATGATTTTATTTATTTATTTTAACTATTGAAACTGCTTTAAAATTCCAAAAAATCACAAGGAGCTGAAATGATCTTTATAAATTTTGAAATTCAAACAACAATATATTTAAATTATAACGAATCAAATCCAACTTGGAAAACTAAAAAAATCCAACCAAAAACCCTAGAAAACATTGCTACAAAACCCTAAATAAGTAGATTTGAGGATAAATAAAGCCCAAACTGAATGAAAATCCTCCGGGGAATTTGCCAAGCTTGCCTCAAACGCTGGAAATAATATGATTTGTAGATGGCTGAAGTATGGACCAAATAATATCTCTCTAGCCCTAAGTAAACCCTTAAAATTCTCTAAAAACCCTAATCTAAAATTCTAATTTGAACAAAGCTCTAAATTAGCAAACTAGGGAGGATATTTCACCACCAAAGAGTTTTATGCTAGCTACGAATGGATCTCTCACCACTGAAGTTAGAGTTCATGTGGGATCTTACTCCACAAGCAAAAATTATGCAGCTAGCAATGGCTCTAATATCATAAAAATTATAAGTGTATGAATGAATTCCCTTTTCTCCCCTAAGTGCTTCCTTTTATAACTTTTCATTGTAACAAAGGTCCCAAAAAAAACCCTAATTGGCCTCCATGGGGAAAATCCACATAATAATAAAATAATTTAAGTTACTTTATCACCACTATGCTAAAAGTACACTTAAGTTATCACCAACGAAGAAATAGAAAATAAAGTACCATATATTCACCCATCACTTAAGTCATCGACAAAATATAACATAAAGTGCCTTAGGGGAGCACCATGCAACCTTATTTCACATAAGTCACCTCAAAGTACGTGTCCAACGTCAAAACATAATGTATAAGTGAAATGAAGGTCCAAGCCATACCTAATAACCATCAATGTCCCTAGCCCCTTGGGTATGACCAAGGATAAGATGGATGAAAAACCTCATAAGCCATCTGCTCAGAATTGGGGACATTACAAGGTCACAATCACATTTGATCTCTAAATTTGGTGGCTACCTTTTTTTCACGTCAGGGATTAATCCCACATGAAATAAGTGATGGGTGACAGTGGTCATTTTATAAAAAAAACTTATATGATTAAGTAGAGAGAAGGATCCACATACTTATCTTTTTCCCAAGCTCAAATACTAAGGCATTAAGAGATCCCAAATTTAGGGAAATCAGGGATTTCACCATGTGACAGAATTTTGAAACATTGGGTCCTAAGAAGGTTGAGCTAAAAAATAGGAAAATTTGGATAAGATAGTGAAACACCAAAATCTCATAGCTAATAAGGAGCGACCATGTGGATCGTATCGAACAAAACACCTTGAACCTAGTATCTAATCATGGGTTTCCACGTGGCACCAATCATAGGTTGAAACATTGCACCAATCACATGTTGAAACATGGCATCAATCACATGTTGAAAAGTGTCCCAATCATAGATTAACACATGGATCAAATCCTACCATGGAGGCAACAATCATGAGAGGTTATGGATTGTGTAGAGTACAGATTGATCATGGGGAGACATGTAAGATCATAGAGCTTGTAACCAATGAGAAAAAGACAAATGGTAGGGAAAGTGAATAGTGTAAATTTGATGGCCCCGTGTCTATCATTTACATTTTTCAGCTAGGGAACTAGGGTAAATTTTAAACCCCCCCAAAAAACCTTGTAGAAACTATTTGGTGAATATTTAAAAAACATGGAGAATCACGGGAAAATTTGTTTTGTAGCGTTGGAAAAATCCAAGAAAACACTATTAGCTTGAAGTTGATAACAACTATAGCATTGAGGGTGTCAGTGATCGATAGCATCCCAGATGCACTATAATTCTGCCTGTTGGTAGCATTATGGATGTTGTCATCCTGTAGCATCCATAATTCTACCATTATGGATGTTGTCATCCAATAGCATCTAGAATGCTATCAACAAGAAACATCCATAATGCTACCAAAACCCTAATGAAGAACTAATCAGAAAATGCCATATATCCAAGTGCAACATTTGGCAACGTATGCAATTTCAATAGAATACCATATTAATAGTTAAAACACCTTGATGTTAGAGTGTTGCAATATGCAGTCAATCTCGATTGTCAATTCCCATAGGACAACATGTAGAGGTAAAGGAATTACAAGGAAAAATTTATTACTTGATAATCAAAATTCAGATTTGGAATTATAATTTTGTAATTAGTATATACATGAAGATGAATTTTGCAAATGCTAATTTTGTGCCAAATGTAATTTGAAATAAAACAATAGGCTATTGGTATAAATGCTAGGAAACCCAACCTTAAAAATAAATTGAACCCAGTTTTTTTTTAGGAGAGCCAGTCCTGATCCCTTTGCCTAATTTTTTTCCAAACACAAAATTTTAAAAATGGAATATTCATGAATTAACAAATATTCGCCACTAAAATTTACCCTGTAGGGAACATATAACCAATGAAATTCTACCATGTAACACCAATCAGAGGTTGCAATGTGGTCTAATGATAAAAACAGAGATGACATTATGGTGTTAAAATCATTTTCCCCTCCAAGCTTTAATGGCATGGGAAATGAAAAATCTTTGTATTTTTGACCATATCTTGTGATTGAGGCCACTAAATTAAGAAAAAGTAAGTTTATTGGAAATCTATTGAAAACCATATTAAATAGGATACATCTTGTGGCCCAAACCTTTGTATTTTTCGAGTGATTTATAATCAAAGCTCCTACAAGACATTTTTCACATAAATGTAGGTTAGTGATAGATTTGGGATAGGCGTGCAAGATTTTGGAGTTAATAAAAGATCGTATTCATCAATTCCTTGTAAATATGCTTTTTGATTTTGGAGTTGAGTTGATTGGAGTTGTTGTGGCTTATATCTACTCTCTAAATTGTGTTATTGCTTTATATGATTCCTTTACCTTTTGATAGACTATGTGTTGGTGGAATTACATGATTTCATTGTAGTTTTTCAATCATGTGTAGGAAGAGAGTGACCCCCATTTTCTCTGGTGCATCACCATTCATGTTTAATTTAATTTCTTTTTCCCCTTTTCCACATACAATTGTTAGCTAGGTTTAGACTAGTGGTAGCATTAGAGTAATTAGGATAAGAATTCGGCTTTATCTTGAGGTATTGTTTAAAGGAGAAAAGGTTTTCTGCTTTGGAAGCATTCCCATTATTATTGTTGAGAGGTTGATATTCATTTGGTGATCTTGGGCACACACTTTCACTAGCCAAAAATTCCATCTAGGAACTTTAGAAAAGGATATTTTTGGGTCATTCTTTAGTTTTATGGTTGAGCTATGTGAGGAAATTCCACATGAAGCACATGGAGGATTTCTACATAGGTTTGTAAGTCCAATAAAGGGAGTCAAATGGGACCCTCATGGGTTATCAAGATAGATGTTTAATTTTTGAGGCAACTCAATATTTGGAGTAATCAACATAGAGGTTTTTGGGGAACATGTGTGGGGAGTTATATGTAGGTATGAATGAGCCCATGTTCCTTTTATAAGAAGCAATATATGTAGGGGTCCTTCTTACAAACTTTTTGATGTAAAATTTTTGTATATAAATTTGAAACCTAGAGAGCCTTGTTATAAACAAAATTTACTCAAAATAAAATGAAATTCAAACATGGTTGAAACTCTCTAAGGAAACTAAAAATTGAACTTTGATATCTATTGCTTGAATTATGTTTTTTCATGCATTCGTATAACCATAAACCTTTTAAAAATCCCCTTTTGGTAGAGTTTTTCTAAGAACTACAAATGTAGTGTCGATCGCATATTTGATTCAATATAGAATAGGATAGGGACCATTTAATTGACTAAAATGAACCAAACGTAAAAAAAATAGACAATTCTTATCCTACATAGTGTTTACACCCTCTAGTTAGATTTTAGAAAGTTGTTTTTATATTACAATTAAGAAGGGCATAATGACTAACAATAGGTGGATTATTCTAAGCTAATTAACTTCCAACATCAACTATACATGACCAAAATAATGCATTCAACTTGAAATGATTTAAACAATTGATAAATGATAAATACTTACTTAAAACATGAGAGGAGAGATATAATTAGTTGTTCAACATGATTCTGGAATGATTTAGGTGTCCAAGGTTGATGCAAGAACATCATTCATTTTTTATGAAAAATGTTTAATTGTGTTTTGGAGTTCATGATAAGATTGTAAGAGTGGTTCCCTCTATTGTTTCCATGTTCAAATTCAAATTTGAGTGTAATTTGTAATAGTAAAAGTGAGAAAAGTGTTGTAGGTGAGTTGTCCATAGTCAATTTGACTAATAAGTGAGTTTTTATGCTAATAATGATTCTTTGATTGATGTAAATAGTGGAAAATCATCATACACGAGCTAGTTAGGTGTGTTAGGATATGACTTATCCTATTTCCATGTTTGAAATATTTTTGAGCTTCCTTAGGACTTAGTTGATTTTTCATAGGAAGGAATAATTCAATATAAGAGCAAGAATAGGAAGTTGTTTTTAGTCAAGATCCATTGGAAGGATCAAGAACTTGATCAAAAAGTCTTGTAGCATGATTTCAATCATGAATAAATAGTGGGTATGAAGTTTGAACGAAGATAGATCTCTGTAATGTGTAAATTACAGGTTTTTAAAGATTGTTTAACAAGGGTTTACCAGAAGCGACAAACAAAAAAAACCCTCTGTTATTTTAAAACCACTAATTTCTCCTAAATGTTACTTTTTATAGGTGGAGGAAAGGATTTAAAACTCAACACAAATTTTTAGAACTCTTGACAATCAATTTGGGGGGTTTTATAAGCCATTGTTTGATCTCGGCCTGAAACTAGGGCAACCGATATCTTCTAACTTAACTGATGAAATCCCTCCAAATTTGAATCAAATGTCTGCTCGAGCTACGAGATCATGTTCACCAAGTTTAAGAATGAATGGACATGTGTGGGATTAATTATCGATGACAAAAATCTTCTAGAATAGGGGGCAAACACAGTGAACAAAGAGGTAATAATTTAACCAAATTTTGGATGAAATGAATGGTGCAGAGCCTAAGGAATATAATTATGATGTTCTATAGTTGTTATAAGATGTTATTAAACTTTAAGAAGTAAATAGAAACCTATTTAGTGTCCATTTTCATCTAATGGCTTTGAATAAGACTTACATAGGATTATTGTACTTTGTTTTTGCTCAAGTCCTATCAAAGACAATCTAGCGAATTTTATATATGTTCTAATGTTCTTAAAAGGCTATTCTCCTCGGGTATAAAAATTTCATGATCATTTTTCATTTGAAAGTGTAAGGAGGAATGGTCAATTCATGGATTTACTAGGCTTAGGACAAGACTGTCTAATGTTGCTTTCTCAAGTGTTGTCAAAGGAACCTGAAAAAAAATTATATGTGTCTTAATACTCAATCAAGAGTATTGATATCAGTTATAAAGATTATAAAATCATTATCCCAAGAAGGCTAGACTCCAAGAACTAAGCAGAAGTCCTCTTAGGAGGAAAAAAGAATAATTAGAAATAAATGAGACTTCAAGAATACATTGAGAGAATGGATACTTATGAAATCTTGTAGGGTGAAACAAGTGATATTGGACAATGTAAATAAATGATCTATTCTTTGGAGGATTGGAAGTTTTAAAGGGTGTTAAGTACTAGGAAGGATCATATATCCAAAATCAAGTTTGTGATTGAGTTGAACTGAGCTAAGATTGGCATCAAATTTTTGGTATCAGAGCTTAGTTCTCTTAAACTAATACTTTGTAAATGTTATTATGGAGAATGAATTTTTTTATGATTGCAAGGAGAAATATATAAGCTTGTGAATGTAGGGTAACAGTGAGAGAAGAAGGCAATGATAAGAGTTAAGCCAAGAATACAAAGGAAGGTTCTTGAGTGAATTTGTGGCAAGAGAGAGCCCTATAGCCATTAAGGCTTGAAGAAGGAATATTAAATAAGGAAAAAGAGTAGGTGAAGCTCATTGAAGCATTGAACAAGAAGATCAAGAGACTAGGGTGTAATAGACCTAGGTGAAGATATGAGATTGTCAATAGTCCAAGCAAGGAGTGATCTTGGGTGAGATAATCATAGAGGTACCAAAATATTAAGAAGAAGACTTAGGTGAGGTATTTGGTTGAAAAATGATAGAGTACCTACTTAGAATAAGAAGTGTGTAGAGGCCTACTAGAGATAGAGAGAGAGGTAAGAGTATATTAAACTCAGAGGAAGAGTAAAATTCTAAAGGTAGACATGAACAGAGGGATGAAGGGCTTGATAAAAGATAATTGTCACAAGAAGATGAAGAAAGATGTCTAAAAGAATAAGATGGATATGGAAAGAGAAACAGAGGAGATAATAGAGAGGTTAGTACCTAATGAAACTACTAAAAAAACCAAGGAAATGGTTGGAAATGAAAAAGAAAGCCAAATGGCCTTTAGAGCAAATGATTGTAAGAAGGATGAGGCATAATATGATGATATTCATAAAGGAAGATGAAAGAAACTCATATCTCATAGAGAAAGAGATAAAGAGATAAAGAAGAGGAAAGAAGTGAAAAGGGGTATGAAAATTAGTCCTTAGAGGCAACAGAAGAAGCCATCATATGTGAACCTGAAGAAGGAACAATGCTTGGTGAAGAAGAAATGGAAGGGAGACAAGATGAGAGTCTCATTTAAGAATTAATCAGTGTGAACATGAACAAAGAATAAATAAAAATCCTTGAGGCCTTGAGAGGGGTAGATAAGCCTCTGATTTTTCAATCTAACTATTCATATAAATGTGTGTTTGTAGGTCTTAAAGGTGAACAAGTACAAGAAAATGATACAAAAAAATGGAGAAACATATTTGTCTCTTGAGAACAAAGGCAAATAAATGAGATTCAAAGATCTCAAGAAGAAGAGATGGATGACAAACACAAGAAGTTTGGGTAATTATCTAGTCCTGATTGTATACTACTATTCATATGATTCCTAAGTAAGAAAAGTACTAATTAACCCATGTCTTTGACCATCTTTGTTTTCTTTCTATTGGTACTTTTGGTCTTACACTCTTTCTAGCTCAGTCTATCTTTTCATACCTCGACATTTATCATCTTGGACACCAGCACCCAACCAGGACACCAGCGCTAGGCGTCAGCCCCCATCCCCTCTGGGTGCCACTGACCTCTTTATACTTTTTCACATCTTTTGGGTCCTTTCTAGCCATTTGAGCATCTTATATTTTTGGTAGTCGGCCTTTTCAGGGTTAATTACGAAATTCAAGCAAAGGAATCATATAAATATAAATTTATGTGATCATAATAAAGGACCAAACACTAAGCATTAGCTATCACCACCTAAGGTTGCATCCAAAGGCTATTCAAGAGCATTCAAGCATCCATTCTAGCATCCATTCAAGGGAAAGGGAATGCATTATTCTACATACACTTCATAGGAGGGGAATTTAATTCTATTCCATGTACACATCTATTTACATCTTCTTACATCTAGATATTTTCTCGCTATCAAGTGTGACATGCACAAGAGCCACCTAGGGCACAATTCCACACACACACACCTAGAACTACATTGGGTTTGAAATGTAGTGCAATGCTCAGTCATAAGTTCACTTGTTTGAAAGCTGAGGATAGTCTTGACCCCTCGTTTGCATTCTTTTATTTTTGGGATTTGATGCACTCTTGAGGGTTTTATAGGTCAATCTTTCATTATAGGTTATCAGTGACATCAGATGATCATTGTGTGACCTACTAGTGACCAAAGAGTGAAGGATAACAAACATCTTACGACCTTGGAAAGGAGGTTTTTGAGGATTTTATCAGTCACAGGTGTCAGAACAGGTCTAGGGCACCCACAGGTGCCCTGTCCCTTTCTAAGGTGCCCCAATCTAGGTAGATCATCCATCTCGCACATTTTTCTGAGGCTCTGTGTGACACTTCTCCCTCTCTGTTCATCAGGTCATCACTTCGGCATTACCTAGATTTGGTTGTGAATCAACTAAGTCATTTTATCCCTTCTTTGCAACTAGGGTTTCATACTTTCTAGCTTAATTTTCTTGGGTCTATTATGTACTTAATTGTTTATTCATTTACTGCTACATTGCAATTAGAATTAGGCATCTATTTTCAATATTTTCTTAAAATTTTGGTGAACCCACATGTGAACACTCTTATTTTCAGATCCTTCTCATTTAGTATGCTCCCTCATATTCTTCTAATCATGGCATCTTGATGTGCCAATCAAATTCATCTTTCATTAATCATTTAATTAGATTCATAACTTCAGCTACTAAGTCGCTTCTTCCTGACTATGTCTAGCATAGTATTCACACATTTGCATTATCTTTTCATAAAGATTGATATTCTCTTCATACATCCTAATGAAATCTTGCTTTCATGGTTCATTCTTGACTAATGATCCACCCCTTTATAATCAAGCTCTGCATCAATAACTTAAGGTGTTAAATGCATTTCACCCTCAATAATGGATCTGAACTTAATATTTGTAAATACACATTTCCTTCACCAATATTGGTATTCTTTAACTAACTACCTTAATCATCATCTCTTTCTATTCATACAATACATTTGATCATACTGTTATCCAGGGTCATAGGTTAGAAATCACACTTCCTATTACTATCATATAATGCACTTTTTCCACTGTATTCCATGTCATGCATTGACAATCTTACTTATCTATAATTTTTATCTTGGATATATTGGATCCATGCCATGCATGCGGTCCCTTCAACACATACATGAACAACATCAAATTTTTATATCACTATAAGGACAGGTTTATGAATATTACGACAATCATCCATATGATTTAATCCTATTGCAACATATATAATCATTACCTAAAGCCCCTACTTCCGAATCCACATCTCACATCCTAACTTCATGAATCTATGGACCTAGGTATCGGTACTATGCTTCGCTACAGTTTCAATGGCAATATTTAGGAAAATACAGCCCCAAAAGGTCTCAAATGCAATCACTTTCCATGCTTCTACTACAATCCATTATTTATCATGGCCTTGGATATCACTCTAACATCATTCCATCTTTCACCTTCTCATGAGCAATCTCCATTAGCACATACTCCATTTACATGCACATTTTTCATAATGACATCTTACAAGACACATTTCCATTTGATCCCACTGTTACAGATTATATGGAACACATGACTGGGTTCTTAACAGGCTTGCCAATTGCCACCATGACATGCTTTCTCTTCACCCCATGATCATCATCCATACCATGGATTTGTTCACACTTATCGATTTTATGGTCTTTGAGTCATCTCACGCGCATCTTATTTCTCATATGTTCACATCTAGTCTTCTCACTTACAACATAGAGCATCTTGATACATTGGTATTGTCATTAGACCCGATGATGCTCTCATTCGTAATTTGGTTCACACTTACTATGAGGGCATCTATACGCATGAACCTCACACACACACACAAATATTACACTAAATGGTACACATGTATTTCTCACACCTTCACTGATCAATAATATGATATCAACACACTTACATTTACACCTTAATTCTTTACACACCAACTCACATACTATCACAGTCTCACAATGCTCCACCTTCTCAGTGTTTGATCATCAATGCAAACTCAACACTATACAACACTTGATCTCTTTTATATTCACACACATCACATATTTCTTCCTCCCCCCTTCTAGCATCATACTTATAACCTTATTCTCAATCACACTTTCACAATCCATATCTCCCTCTACAACATACACACTTGATACACATCATATTCGTTAACCCAATGAAGCACTCTTGTACTATGGTTCACAACATTGACATCCTATACTCGACACTTTCACACATGACACACCACACTATACACTACACATTCTCACATACATCTGTTCACACAATATACATATCTCTCAAGCACAACATAATACATACACACTCAATGTGCCCATAGATGCACTATTTAGACAACATTCAACACAATTTCACACATCTATACACAAATGGACACATTCACTCACACATTTTCACTCTCATTGTACATTACACTCTACACTTTGACACATCACATATTTCTCACACAATCAACATGACACATTACCCTATGATGCACTCTAGTTCCATGGTCCATACTTCGAATGCTGAGGGTTTACATCTCAAATGGACCTCACCACACGCACTTCTCACTCATTATATACGCTCTATGCTTTGATCAATCACATCTTTCTTGCACACAATTCAAACCATTTCCCGATGACGCACTCTTGTTCTACACGGTTCATTCTTGACTATTGAGGGGGCATGTATAAATGAACCTCATCTCATACATACACATCCACTCAGGGGCACGTTGCTCCTATCATTCACTCTGCATTCCATTCCATCTCATCCACAACATACTACATATCTTGGTCGCATTTAGTCTTTCTTACATTTACTTTTTACATGTACACTTTATTACACATGCTAGATAGATATCTTGTATGTCACTATCTTTCCATACACATATGTGTGTTCACTTGCTTTCTAGTTGTGATCAAAGATTCTACAGATCCATACACGCAACATGGATGCTTGGTGCACAATACCTATTATTAGTCCCATAGTGGTTCCTGAGGGCATCCACTTTTCCATACACTACAAGTGCTATTGTTTCATTTTTCATAGCACATTACTTTATCAGATTATACACGACTTTGACATACTTTTTTATCTTTCTAACATGCTAATGGGTGCTTCAGGTGCAGTATTATTCTTGCAAGTCTATTTACTTCCATGGTTGTCTGTTACATTATTATTGTCATTATTTGCCACTATTTGCGGGATTTTCCCTTTGTCTTGTGTGCACACTTGTATGCTTTTGGCCTAGTCGGCCTTGATTGTCTTGCGACATCGTGAGTGATGTCCCATGTTTGAAACCCACTTTTTGTGGTCTACATTGTCTTCTTGTGTATTGTCTTCTTGCGTCTTAGCTTACACATTACTTGCTTACATCTTACATTGGCTACATGCATGTTTGTTTCTTGTTTGTACTAACACTTGTCTCCTAGCCATTTTGTTTTACATGTGCCTTGGTTTCTACCAAACACACTCCCTCCCCCTACAGGGCACAATTTTAGCACAATGGTCGGTCCTCCTTTGGGCCGCATACTCCTTATGATGTCACATGCACCCTAAATAAGGGGGCATCATTTGGGTGAATCAGTCACCCCATACAATAGTCTATAATCATCACACACCACAGTTCAATACCGGTACAACACAGTCATCAGTCTCAGACAGGGCTCATAATTTGACTTGGGTCCTTAGCACAACACAGACACCAGTGCCCAGACCAGGACAATAGCGCCTGGGTGCCCCTGACCCTTCCTGGATGCCTATGACCAAGGGGTAGTTACACAACATTCTTCAATATATCACAGTCTATAACACTTCACACATTGGATTTTATAGGGCATACAGTCCTTAGCACTCAACATACATACTATACAACATTTTCTTCTATAACATTGGATCAGAATTGGTCGAACCAGATCGGATTTTTACACACCATCTGTAGTGGTGTTCCATACTTTAGGAAGTAGTTAAAGGTTGGAGGATGACACCAGAACTTTTCTCCCTACACTTCTTCCAGTTCTTGGCATGAGATCACCCAAAAAACTCACATTCTAGCACTGCAACATGAGATCACCCAAAAAAAATCATTCTTCTACATCATCATACAGGATCCTTTCTACACTCTTTCTCTCATCAGGATCATGTTCCTTTTTCACATGTTTGTTTTTACATTTTTTCACTTTTTACATACTTTTTACACATTTTGATCATATACATGCGTATTTGACTACTTGTTTGTTCTTCTCTTTTGTAGGTTTGTCCTTATGGGAAGTGGTAGTCACATCAACAACATCAATCACACATCAACAACATCAATCACAATCAAACATTGACATCAACAACAGGTACAATCGATGATATCTATACATCTACACACACGCTTCTACCCTAGGGTCATCATCATCATCATCACTTTTTTACACTTTCTCCTCTCTAGTTTCCACGCTTCACATTTTTATCACTCCACGCTTTTCCTTGTCTCTCGGCATGCTTTCACCATCAATCTACATGGTTATCAGGTATGCATCTCTTATCTACTTTATGTTATCGATCATTTTCTCAACAACATAAAGTGGGGGGGAAATGTAGACACAAAATCACACACTTTGGGTATCTATCTAGTCCTGATTGCATACTACTATTCATATGATTCCTAAGTAAGAAAATTACTAATTAACCCATGTCTTTGGCCATATTTCTTTCTTTCTATTACCACTTTTGGTCTTGCACCCTTTCTAGCTCACTTATGTCTTTTCACACCTCGACATTTATCATCCTAGAGCACCACCAAGATGCCAGCGCCAGGTGCCCCCATACCCTCTAGGCACCCCTGATACCTCTTTGTACTTTGTTCACATCTTTTTGGTCCTTTCTATTGTTTGAGCATATTATGTTTTTTGGTAGTCTATATTTTCAGGGTTAATTACAAAATTCAAGCAAAGGAATCATATAAATATAAAGTTATGTGATCATAATAAATGACCAAGCACTAAGCATTAGCTATCACCACCTAAGGTTGCATCCAAAGGTTATTCAAGAGCATTCCAGTGTTCATTCTAGCATCCATTCAAGGGAAAGGGACTGAATTATTCTACATAAACTTCATAAGAGGGGAAGTTCATTCTATTCCATGCACACATCTACTTACATCTTTACATCTAATTATTTGCTTGTTATCAATGTGGCACGCACAAGAGTCACCTAGGGCATAATTCAACCCACACACACCTAGAACTACATTGGGTTTGAAATGTAGTAAAATGCTTAGTCGTAAGTTCACTTGTTTGACATTTGAGGATAATCCTACCCCTCATTTGTATTCTTTTCTTTGTAGGATTTGATGCACTCTTGAGGGTTTTACAGGTTACTTTCATTACCGACATCAACGATCATTGTGTGACATACTAGTGATAATAGGTGAAGGACAAAAAACATCTCACAACCTTCAAGAAGGATGGTTTCGTAAGGATTTTGAGTAGTCACAGGTGCCCAGAGCAAGGTCTTTGGCATCCGCACGCACCCTAGGCCCATCTCAATGTGCCCCAATCTAGGCAGATCCTCAACTCACACATTTTCTGAGGCATTGGGTGACACTTCTCCCTTTTTGTTCATCATTTCATCACTGCGGCATAGTCCAGATTTTGTTATGAATCAACTAAGTCATTTTATATCCTCTTTGCAACTAGGGTTTCATACTTTCTAACTTAGTTTTTTGGGGTCTATTTTGTACTTAATTGTTTATTTATTTACTGCTACATTGCAATCAAATTTAGGCATCTATAAAATTATATATTTGTTAAATCAACATGTATACATAACTCATGATGCCATTTCAAGAATGTGAATTTTCAGGTGTTAAAGGAGGAAGAATTTAAGGACAAACAATACATTTTGAGCAATGGTATGATCTACATGAGGGTGATAGCAAGAAGGATTTGAAAATTTAGTTTTCTACACCTATACAAGAGAAAATTGGTGTGAACATGATAGAGGAAAAACATGGTGTATTGGTGGAGATGATGAGGAAATTCTTCAAGGACAAGATAAATAATGGGATTGACCATAATATGAGAAAGTTTCTATGGTTATTGGCCATACAAGGGAGAAAAGTTAGGAAAAAGAACAAAGACATGGTGAAATTCTCAAATTTAAGACAACATACCACAAGTTTTGAGCAAAATGACGGTATGATGGTCCTTCCAAAGGTCAAATGTCAAGTTAAAGGAGTTTCAAAGAGCCACCAGAGAGAAGGAAATCAATTTAATAATGAAGAGAAGGATGGAATAGACATGGAACAAGAATTAAATTTTCTAGAGAGGGTTGTACTATTTCAGCAACAAATAGATGACAAAAATGACTTGAAAGTGTGTATAACAGACCTAAAGAAGACAAGAGTATAAAAAATAGTAAGGAAATGGAAACTAAAACAGATAATATGGGACAAGTTTCAGATAAAGTTGAGAAAACTTTAGCCCTTGAGAGAATAAAGAGGCAAAAATCAGATATTAAGACAGGACAAGAAGAAGAAAATAGTCTAGAAATTTTCACTTGGTGCATTGACAAGGTTGATGGCATGAGAGGAACCATCAATAAAGTTCAAAATTAGGTTAAATACTACAAGGAAACTTCAAATTTGAACAAATATGATGAAATAACTCAAAGGAAACTCAAAGAAAATGAGAAAAATAGAGATGATGCAAGAGAAATTCTTGCAAAAGACCTTTAGAAGCTGGAATCCAAAGAAGAGCTAAGGCATCTAGGGATGAAATCAAGAATGGATCAAGAAGATTAATGCAAAATAGCGGCAGATTAAGGGTGCAAAGGAAAACATAATCATGAGGAATGAAAATCATGATATTCTCATAATGGAGATATTTGAACATGGCAAGAAGTCAAGAGTTGGTTTTGACATGGATAAAGAGGAAGGAAATGGTGTTTTGAAGGCAAGCAAAAAGGAAGGAAGAGGAGTGAGTCAAGTAGAGGAAGAGAGTGGTAATGGAGTTTGTGATAATGTAATAGAGAGAATCTATGCAAAGAGATGGGGTAAGGATCATGGATGAGAGTTTTTTCATTCTAATATGTTTGTTCCATGTGAAGGTATAGCTCAAGAAAGGATGAAAACTAGACAAGAGAAAGATTGTTGCTCACCTAAAGAACATGGCAAATCAAGAAAATTTTCATCATTCAATGAAACCATGGGCTTTACACCAACATTGAGATCAGGAATTTTTGAATATACATGTCATAGATATGGAGAAGTCGTGGACAAAAGCAACAAGATCAAAAAGCAAGGAATAGTGAAGAGTCGTGAGTAGGAGCTCGTGACAAAATTTCAAGTTGGGTAATCTGATGCAGGAGCATCATTCATTTGCTATGACTAATGTTTAATTATGTTTTGGAGTTCATGAGAAGATTGTAAGAGAATTTCCCTCCATTTTTGTCCATGTTCAAATTCAAACTTGAGTGTAATTTGTAATAGTAAAAGTGAGAAAAGTCTTGTAGGTGAATTGTCCAAAGTCAATTTGACTAGTAAGTGAGTTTTTATGCTAAATAAGGATTCTTTGACTGATGTAAATAGTGGAAAACTATCATGCACGAGCTAGGTAGATGTGTTAGGATATGACCTATCATATTTCCATGTTTGAAATATTGTTAAGCTTCCTTAGTACTTAGTTGATTTTTCATGGGAAGGAATAAGGCAATTTAGGAGTAAGAATATGAAGATGTTTTTAGTCAATATCTATTGGAAGGATCAAGAAATGGATGAAAAATTCTTGTAACGTGATTTCAATAATGAATAAATAGTGGGTATGAAGTTTGAATGAAGATAGATCTCTGTAATGAGTAAATTTTAGGTTTGCTAAGACTGTTCAACAAGGGTTTACTAGGGGCAACAAGTAAAAAATGCCATCTGTTAGTTTAAAACCACTAATTTCTTCTAATTGTCACTTCATATATGTGGAGGAAAGGATTTAAACCTCAACACAAATGTTTAGCACTCTTGACAGTCGATTTGGGGGTTTTTAGAAGCCATTGTTTGATCTCGTCCTAAAAGACTAGGACAACCAATATCTTCTAACTTAACTGATGAAATCCCTCTAAATTTGAATCAAAATTCTTCCTGGGCTAGGAGATCACATTCACCAAGTTTCAGAATGAATGGGCACGTGTGGGATTAGTTATCGATGATAGAAATCTGACAAACACAGTGAACAGGGAGGTAAGAATTTGACAAAAAAATGGATGAAATGAATAGTGCAGAGCTTAATGATTATAATTATGATGTTCTAGATTTGTTATAAGATGTTATTAAGATTTAAAAAGTAAAGAGAAACTTATTTAGTGTCCATTGTCATCTAATGGATTTGAATAAGACTTCCATAGGATTATTATACTTTGTTTTTTTCTCAAGGCCTGTCAAAGGCAATCTAGTGAAGTGTATATATGTTCTAATGTTCTAAAAAGGCTATTCTCCTCTGGTATAAAAAGGTCGTGCTCATTGTTAATTTGAAATTGTAACGAGGAATGATCAAGTTTGGGATCTATTAGGCCTAGGATGAGGCTGTCCAATGTTGCTTTCTCAAGTGTTGTCAAAGGAATCTGGACAAAAATTATATGTGTCTTAAGACTTAATCAAGAGTATTGATATCAATTATAAAGATTATAAAATCACTATCTCAAGAAGGTTAGAGTCCAAGAACTAAGTAGAAGACCTATTAGGAGGAAAAAAGAACAATTAGAAACAAATGAGACTTCAAGAAGACATTGAAAGAATGGATACTTATGAACTCTTGTAGGGTGAAGTAAGTGATATATAGGGAAGATCTAGTGGAGAATGTAAAGAAATGATTTATTCCTTGGAGTATCTAGGAAAAATACACTACTAACAAGGAAGTAAAATACCAATAATCATACCTCCTCCTTCGCGTTCCGTAGCAAACCTCAGAATGGGCTAGGAAACTTGGATTGAGCCCTGATTGTGTGATATGTAGGTGCTTTTCTTCAAGACGGAGCAAGACCTTCATGCAACAATGATCCTCTTACTTTGCACCAGATGGGAAAAAGGATTATGAGGCTATTTGGGCATTAGGACGAGGCAAAAGGATGTTCTTTGCTCAAAGGATGCAAGAACTTAGATATGGCATTCAAGCTTATTCTCTGTGTCTTTAGAGGGGAGGGGTAAGGTTGTATTTATAGCCTGGGGGAGTGATTAACTTAGAGTAATTTAAGTAATCATGGTTTGAAAATGTGGGCAAGATTAAGTGAGTGGTTTGAAAATGTGGGCAAGATTAGGTGAGTGGTTTGAAAATGTGGGCAAGATTAGATGAGTGGGGGCCACGAAGAATGGGTGAGGATTTGAATTATATTTTTAATTCATAAGTGGAGGATTTTAGGTGAGTGGGGACCACGAAGGGTGGGTGAGGATTTGAATTTGAATTTTTAATTCAATAGTAGAAAAACATGGAGAATAATGACATGTGGTGAGGATTGGGTTATTTTTTGGATTTTGAAATGGATAATTAATCAAATTATATTTGATTAATTCGAAGTGTATTTTTGTGGAAAATGAGGAAGGAGAATTAATTGATTTAGGACAGATGTGAAATTAGGGTGTCTACATTTTCCCCTCTTTGGAAGGGTACTATGAAAGTAGTGTCCTTTCAAAGAAAGTAGACGGTATGGGGGAAGAATTCAATCTACTTTTTTAAGCAAAAGGTAGAGCGAATGTTTGTTGGGGAGAATAGAAAGTGGTGAGTGACGGATGTCATAGTATCCTCCAAGACAAAAATGTCATGAGAAGATGTGATTATGGATAGATGTGGTGATGCCCCCTCGAGAGGACTGACGAGAATGGAATATATGACAGAACTCTCGAAAAGAAGAGAAATGAATTATGTGGAGAAGAGGACGATAATGGAGTGGAAGAGACTGGAATGACCGCACGACGCAAATGGAGAAAGGATTCAATCAGCCTTGAATGCTAGGTGTGAGGGTGTGTGGGAAAGAGAAAAGGGAATGGATAGGATTGGGGGTTGATTACGAGAAGAGTAAGGGAGATAGGGGAGGGGAAAAAAAGGAATGAAAGAGGTAGAAATAAGAGAGAGGGATGATAGGGGAAGAAGGGAATGATGAAGGACAAACAAGGCAAAAATAGGAAAATGACAGAGTAGAGGGTGAAGGGATGAAATAGAGAGATGTGCAAAATGAAGGAAGCAACAGAGATAGTAAAGAGGGATGTGTGAAAGTGAAAGAAATGATAGAGCTGAGAAAAGAAGGAAACGGGAAAGGATAAATAAGAAGGAGAAAACGAGGTGGGAGTAGGGGGTGAAATGGATGAAAATGGAAAGAGGACGAAAGAAGAAGTAGAACGGAGAGAAAAAAAAGAAACTATGAGGGGCGAGGAAAGTGTGAAAAAGAAAAGAGAAAAGAAGAGAAACAGATACAAAATGAACGAAAAGGTAGGGGTGGTAGAGAAAAGGAGAAGTGGTCAGAAGAAACGTGAAAATTAGGGGAGAGGAAAGGAAGATAGAGTGAATACAGGGAGAAGATTGAAGGAATCGTGTCATTGCGAGGAAGACCAAGGCAAAGAATATGGAACAGACCGTATGGAGATGCATGTGGAGGGTGGTATGATAAAAAAGACAGGACAACGCTGAAGAGCCAGGTTATCGATGGGGAAGTAAGGAGGAAACGTGATGGAAAAAGGGGAAGAAGACGATACAGGGGAAGGGAAATAAGACGAGGGGTGGGAGAGAGAAGAGGATAACAAAGAAAATGATGTAGAAGGAAGGGAATACAGAAAGGGGGTAATAAGTGGAAAGGGAACAGTATAAGGAATGTTCAGAGAAGAAAGAGGGGAGGAATGACATCGATTGGAAAAGATGCGGAGATGCATGAAATGAGGATACTAGGATGACGAGAAAATAGAAAAAGGATGTATGATGAAGACAATAAAGATATTGAAGAGGGCGAAGAGAAGATGGAGAGATGGGTAAGAAGCGACAAGAAAGGGTGGGATTGAGGGAAAAGAATAGGAGAGAAAAGAGAATGGGGGATAGAAGAGGCAATGCCAATGAGGGGACGTTAGGGAAATCCCCCTTACAATGAGTGGTGGGGAAGGGTGAGAGAAAAAATGAAGAAAAGGAGAAAGCTAATGAGGATTGGAAAGGGTAACGCCAACAAAGGGACGTTAGGGAAAGCCCTTTTACAATGAGTGGTGGGCTTAGAGGAGGGAAGGAATGAAGGGAAACTCTAGAAGGTTCAAGGGAGTGAATGAGGTCGTGCGGAATGAGGATTGATGATTTTTAGGGAAATCCCATTTACAATTATTAGCGTGGGAATAGAAGATGATGATGAAAGAATGATAGAGGAATGTTAACAATAATGGTGAATGCGTGTGTGGGTAGAAATGTGGGGGGATTTGAGAAGATGAAGTGGAAAGAGTAAAGAAAATGGGAGGGATGAGTTGGGACTAGGTGAAAGCGAGGAGAGGATGCGGGTGATGAGGATGAACGAGGTGAGGATGAAGAACCAAGACATGAAAAGAATGGGAAGAAACGGTATGAAGGATGATGGATCAAGAAGGGGAAAATGGGGGAAAAGAACGTGATTGTAGGTGGAAGAGATTAGATGTATGTTGTAAGAGGATATGTGGAGAAAGGATAATAGTAGGAGGAAAAAGTGGGTAGTAGGAGATACCAGGTGGAAGAAGTGATCAACAAAGTGAACGAAGAATGAGGCGGGGGAGAAGTTCACGATGACAAGTTAAGTGTAGGGAGGACCCTGACATAAGATTGTCATGTGACGGAAGTGGTTAAGTAAGATTGCCAAGCGAGTGAAACTGGAGATGACAAGTGGTCAAGTGAGAAGTGGTGTTTGCGAGAATCGAAAAGGAGGTGAAAGGATGTGATAATGGGGAATGCTGAGAAAAAGTGAAGGGTGAAGGGTGTGTAGTGATGGGGAAAGGCAAGGAGACAAATCATCCTTAAGAGGGACTCTTAAGTGAGATCGCCATGCCGGGTGAGTGGTTAAGTAAGATTGCCAAGCAGAGGAGGGTGATAGTGGTGGTAAAAAGATGTGATGATGGGGAATGAAGAGGAAAGATGGATGGTGAGATTGTAGAGTGATGGGCGAGTGTAAGATGACATGTCATGCTTAAGAGAATCTCTTAAGTAAGATCGTCATGCTGCCGGAGAGGTTTCGTAGGATCACCTAACCGACAGGGATGATATGCAAGGAGAAAGACAAGATGATATTGGGGACAGGGGTGGAATGGTAGGTTGAAGAAGATGATCGCGACGAGAGGTGGGAGAAATAAGATGGGGGAAATATGATGGGATGGGGGAAGGCCATAGGGCAGATCAACCTTAAGTGGAAGTCTTAAGTAAGATTGCCATGCGGCCGGAATGGTTAAGTAAGATCGCCAAGCTGAAGAAGAAGAAGGATGATGATAGAGTTGGTGGGAATAGGGTATGACAAAATGGACTGAAGGGGAACCCTCAAGTGAATTTTCCATACTACGAGAGCGTGTAAGTAGGATGACCAGGCATAAGATGGATTTGGAGAAGGATGAGAAAAGAGTGAGTGAGGTATGCCTGAGTGGTATATGATATGAGATGAGGTGATAACAAGAAAGAAAGGAAACAAAGGAGTGTAACATGAATGGATGAAGGAATATATGTAGTGGAGGGTGGAGAGTGTGAGGGGAATCCTTAATTGGGATGCCCACGTGGTGAGAGTAATGATGCGAGAATGAGAAGCAGAAGAGGTGGAATGGGAAGATGTGTTTGGTGGTGATTGTTGTTTGATGAGAGGGGAGGTGGTGAAGAAGCTTCTACAGTGGGAAGATCGTAGGGAGAGGGTAAACCTCCACTGAGGATCCCATATAGAAGGGGTTATTAAGTAAGATTGTCAAGCGGGAAGCAGAAGGGTGAAAGGAAAGAATACAAATGGGTGAGAGGGGACAGGAATGGTGAGAAGGGTAATATGGGGATAAGTGGCGGAGGAGTAAAAATGAGGAGTGAGGATGAATGGATCAAATACATGGTGAGCATGGTGGGGGAGGAGGAGCTGCTGGATAGTGAATGCTACTTGAGAAAGATCGTCAAGTAGGATTCGCAAACTGCAACGGTGATCAAGTAGGATTCCCAAACTGGGGAATGTATTAGTATGGGTGAATGGATGGGGTGCAAAGTAAGATGTTGATCATGCAGGAAGATACTCACGTGATGAAAAGCATCTTAATTTTAATATAGCACATAACAGGATGCATCGTGATATAAAAGATCAGGATGACTAGACTGTAATATGCGTGATAGCATAGACAGGGGCCATCAAAAAGGTTTGATGCCCCAGTACGATATGCAAATGGAAGAGAGCATAGACAGAGGCCATCAAGAAAGTATGATGCCCCAGTACGACATGCAATCAGATAACATAATAATATTAAAGAGAACACCAGGATACATAAAATCAAGATGCCCCCTGTAATATATCAAGATACAAGAAAGTAATTAATAATTTATAACTAATAATGCAACACAAGAACCAATAAACATGTCCCTAATGTGTTCCACAGTGAGGATTGATTGGATGTGCCCCCAAGCAGGGGTACGAGGACATAGTAAAGTATTGGGTCATTGTCCTCAAACAAGGAAACAATGAGAGCCAGATTTGCCCCAAGCGAGGATTCACGCGAGGAGAAGTGGTTTGAATTTGGTAGTCATAAGGTGATTGGATCATTCGTTGGGGATAATAGTTCAAAGGTTGAATTGTGTTGGTTATTTTAGAGTTTTTGTGATTTTGTGGATTTTACAATATTTTTATTTTTGTTTATTCTAATATATTATATATATATATTTTCTAATGTTTTTTGGATGATTTTTGATGGATTTTTCTAATTTTCTAATTTTTTGGATTTTTGATTGTTAGATTTTTTTGACGATTTTCAAATGTTTTTGGATTTTTGACAATTCTTTCTAATGTTTTTGGATTTTTGACAAGTGTTTCTAATGTTTTTGGATTTTTTTCTAATGTTTTTGGATTTTGGATGATTATTTCTAATGTTTTTAGATTTTTGACGATTTTCAAATGTTTTTGGATTTTTAGATTTTTACATTGTTTTTAGGTTTTTGACAATTTTCACACTATTTTTGGATTTTTACACTGTGATTGGCAATTTATGGACCAGAGTGCAGACTTATTTTTGAGAGGTGATAAACCAGGATATTATCTCCATATGTACCGTGTTCCGTGTGGTAACTTATGCTCAGAATAACACAAATTCTCTTTCCATTGGCAGGATATGGTGGTGATGATATGATGAAAAGAAGTCCAGCTCCATTCTTGACTCCACACAACTAGTAAGATGTGTGGGCTCATCACCGAGAATCAAGAAGGACGTAGGAGGTAGATAATGAATATAGAGACAAATGCTAACAACAATCCCTTTGGGAAATTGTGACTCCATTCTTCATAACGGTACTGAACCAGTTTCAAAAATGGCTTTCACTTTATGAGTCACGTGCTAGACTTAAATAGTTATGTGGCCTGCTGATTGGTAAGATATGATGTGAAGGGATAGTTCTCTCTTCACTTAGGCATCTAAATTACTTCTTTGGGGATTTTATAATTTGCAAGCACTGTAAGATTTTGTATTTTTGAAATGACTCCCTATGCCTTGCCCCATGCTACTAGTGAGAAGCAAGGGCTCATCACCAAAGGCAAAACATAGGCGAGTGAATTCCGTTATTGTCTTTTTTTTTATGTTTTTTATTTTTTATTTTTGAATGTTTTTGCAATATTTTTATGCTTTTATGAGAATGACCCTCTACGCTTTGCCCCATGCCACTTGTAAGAGGCAAGGGTTTATCACCGAAGACAAGACATAGACGAGTAAGGGCACCTTCCTCCATTCCCAGTCTCACACTACCAGTAAGAAGTGTGGGCTCAACACCAAAGACTATGAAGGACGAAAGATGTGACGATGAATTATTCATAAGTTATTGAATTGATGGATTTTTTTACAATAGTGCTTTGTATTTGGGAAGGAACGTCTGCCCCCAATCTCAGCCCCACACGACTAGTAGGATGCGAGGGTTCAACACCGAAGACTGAGATGGACGACCAAATGAACTGGGTAAAGAAGTTTAGAGCTTTGTTATGAAAGAGAGAATGTTCTTTGAAGGGAATATATTACCATCAGTAAGCTTCTAGGTATGACCATAGATGAAAGCGACTGAAAATGGAAGATATGATAAGAAGTATGACGCTCACAAACTTAATAGGATTTATATTAGCACTTGTCTCATGATGATAAATATGAAGATGTGATTTTGATAATGAAAATGTCTGCCAATGGAAATGAATAAATTTATTCGGAGATAAGCAAGACAGAAGGAACAATGTACACGTTGTTGTTTCCCAGAATAGAGAGTGCTTTCAAGAATAGAATTTCTTTGAATGGAATGCATTCATGGGTTTTTCAAGGACTTGGCCTATGTCAATGGCCAATTTATAAGCTCCAAACCCAAAATTATCTATGATTTCGTTGGGCTCAAATTTTTCTTGTTTGTCTCGTTCTTTGGGTGTGTTCTTTCGATTTTCTTTGAGAATGAAATCATTGACCTTAAATTTTCTAGGTTTGAATTTTTTATGGTAGTTATGCCATAGCTGATTTTGATATACTTGAAGATGATCTAGGGCATTAAGTCATTTTTCATCAAGAAGCTCGAGTTCATGAAGGCGTGAGTGTCGATAATAATCTTTATTGATTACATCTTTGAAGGATATTATGAAGGATGGAAATTCAACCTTGACATGTAAAATAGCTTCCCAACCATAAACAAAGGAGAAGGGAGTGGCTCCAGTAGGTGTGTGATAAGATGTGTGGTAAGCCCAAAGAGTGGGATAGATTTGGTTAAGCCAATAGCTTCCATGTGTGTTGACAATGATGGTTTGTGTTATTTGGTTTGTTGCTTCTATTTGACCATTAATTGATTGTTTTGAGGATAGATTCACGATTAAAGATGGAAAAGGTTGTGTAAAGATATTCCTGGGTATAAGTACCTCGTAGAATGTATGCACGTAGAAGTCTTGATAGGTGAGAATAATTAGTGATGAGATGCCTGCAAGATCGATCGTTGAAAGCATGATGGACATGATAGGTTGCATTGTTGCAAGTGTCCAAACTCGATGTGGTTGTGTTTCGACAACAAGGCTAGAGATGTTAGGCATAAGAGCCAATATTGGAATAATAGAATCAAACTTAATGGTACCTGTTGATGGAACCTCTTCTGTAGTGTCTACAGTAATATCAAGGTTTGAAAGGGAGTCTTGAAATGAGGTCAAGGTCTCGTTAGATGTTGGAAGAATGTTGTCTTGAAATAAGTTCAAGTGCTCAGTAGATGTTGGAAGAATGTTGTTGTCCAAAACAGGTTCAATGTATGTTTGGGTTAAAAGAAAGTCTTGAAATAAGTTCAAGTGCTCAGTAGATGTTGGAAGAATGTTGTTGTCCAAAACAGGTTCAATGTATGTTTGGGTTGAAAGAGAGTCTTGAAATAAGTTCAAGTGCTCAGTAGATGTTGGAAGAATGTTGTTGTCCAAAACAGGTTCAATGTATGTTTGAACTAATGGAAGGAAATTTGAAGAAGATATGGATTGGTTTGGAATTAGAGAGTCTTGACTGTTGTCATCATGATCTCGTGGAATTTCAGTATATATAGGAGTTTCGACAGTAGTCAGCTCTTCATGGAAAGTTGTGGTATTGGATGTGTCATTGGTTGCAAGAGTGTTGTCATCAAGTTCTACAGAGATGACATCGTCGTCAATTAAGTCTTGGATGTAATTCTTAAATCACACACATTTATCTGTGTGATGACCATCAATGCGATGAAATTCACAGTATGTGTTAGGTTTGTACCAACATGGCTTAGCTTCCCCTTTGACAAAGGGTTTTGTAATTGGATATCTTATCAGTTTAGCCTCTTTTAGTTGATGAAAAACACTAGAGAGACTTTCTCCAAGGGGGTAAACTGGCGTTGGACTTTACGCGAAGTGACGTCTTCATTAGGTTGTATGATCAGCTTTTTGGGTGATCGTTCACTGATTTGGGTAGCCATATGAGAGAGTTGTGTTGTCATCTTATTAATTTGTTCTAATAGCTCATTGTGTGATGTTTTTTGTGAATTCATCATGTTTGAAAGAGAGGGAGAATGAAGAAAGGTGTGATGAAGAACTCAACCTATTGATTGTGATATTTGTTTTGGCTCAATCGAGTTTTAACAAGTAAGGCTATAAGGAGTAAGCTTAAACAAGCTACTCGGGATAAATATGTGATAGCTTAAATAATCTATAATGAAAATGGTTTGATTTGGCTTAAACAAGCTTTCAGAAGCAATGTAAGGAGTTCAAACAAGCGATACTGGGATTGTTGCTATGGGAGAGCTTAACCCAATTGTTGACAGGTTAATCAGGTTAATCTCAATATGGTTGTGATATAACTCAAAATGAGTTATGAAAGGATTTGTGTTGGCTGTGATTTGGATAAACGTGATGGTGGACAAAATAATGAGTGAACTCAAACAAGTCACCCAATATTAGTTTGATATAGCTGGAAACAAGCTATGAAGGATGTTTTGACAATTGACGATATGGGGAGTGAATGCTAGTCACTCAATATCAGTTGGATATAGCCGAAGACAAGCTATGACAGATGTATTGTTGGATGAAGCAAGCTAATGAAATTGGTGCGATGTTTTGGTCTGTGTTGTTGGATTGTTTGGATGTTTTCGCTTGGTATTGAATTGGTCGAGAACTAATTTTTTTGTGGAACACAACTAGGGTTTGAACTTTTACAATGAACACATTGATATCAACCAAGTTTTATGATAAAACAATGCTAAACTATTTTGTTTTCAAACAACAAGCAATCATGTGGATCCAATTGTTTTGGCTTATGAGGTAAATTCTTCAGGAATGATCATTGTTTCATGCAATCATACAAGTATGTTGTGGACTGATGGATGCAGGCTCTTATTACTCCAAAAAAAGATGCGTCCTCTGATATACCCTAGTCCTGATATACCTAATTCTGTACGGGGACAGAATTGGTACGGGGAGCCCTTAGAGCACTGGAGGAGACTCACCAATTCTTACTTGCCTATTTCGGAGTGAATCACCACGTCCAGAACAGGTTTTGTGAAAAGGTGGAAGGTGATGGAGGGATGAATGTGTATGGTGTCCTTATAACTCCCCGAAGATTTACAGGGACGATGCCCAAGCTTCGTTGTTACAGCTATTTAGGCGTGACTCGCATGCGCTGCATGACAACATTACCTGTAAGTGAAGAGCAGGGGCGAGGTAAATACCGAACGTTGTGATGAGACTAGGTCTCAAAGTGCAATGCAGATGCAAATGTTGTTGGTGCGTGGTAGTCAAGTCCACGTCACCAGTGTAGCTTTGGTGGTGATGAAATCCACCTCGTCTACGTGTAAAAACAAAATGATAAAGTGATTAAACGCAGGGTTCTTTCCAACTTGAAATAAATCACTAGCAGAAAATAATTACGTACCTGAGCGTACTTTTTTTTTGGTTTCAGCAATTTTCTTTGAATGGTGGTATTTTTGCGGGATTTTTTTTTTTTTTGTATTTTTGACAATATTCTAGCGACGCGGTCCTATAGAAAACAAATTAGTAGTTATCCTGCAAATGAAATGTTAGAAAAGTGATCGTGGCTGTTTTTTATTTTCCAGATCGCTCGAAGGCGCAGGAAAAGAGCATACACAACCAACGACCAAACAAATATTAATAATATGAAAAAGGAAAATAATGATTGAAATGACAGTTGGAAAACAAAGCTAGAGGATCCTGCAATGTTAGAACAAGAAACTAAAAAAATTGTGATCGTTTCTGATTTTCCAGATCACTCGAAGGCGCAAGAAAAGAGCATACGCGGATACAATTGGAATAGATTTTTTTAATTTTTTTTTTAAATGTTAATAATTATTGCAATTAATCATGATTGTGAAATAGCGATAATGATTATTTTCACAAAAAAGAAAAACGACGAAAGAAGAGTGTGAAAACGTTACCTAGAAGTGTTGTTCATGGAAAATTGAAATGTAAGGCAAAAAATTGAAAAAAATTTGTTTTGCAGAGCCCGGGTGGCCTCACGTTTATGATTTCCAAGATCACTTTTGAAGTGCGAGGAAAGAGCATACGTGTGAGGTTGTTACGTGAAATAAAAATTAAAATTAAAAAAAAAAAAAACTATAATTTTGTTGTTTTTTGTTAAAAAGACAGGTGTTAGAAGAAATGAAACCAAATTTTTTCTGTAAGTCTAAATCAAAAAATTATTTTTCCATTGCATAGATCTTTTCGATACCTTTCCGTTAAAAAAAATGAAGTCATTCCGAGTTTGGGAGTAAAAGTTATGGCTTCCGGAAGATGGGCTACGGTAGCACTCTGAATGAAAATTTTGAACGTGAGAAAAACATCCCGGGAGCTAGTTTTTTTTATTTTCTGACTTCTGTACTTCACCTGAGAAGCTAAAATTTTGACAGCAAGGTTAAAAAAGAACAATAAATAGAAATAAAGAGTTAGATCACAAAATGATTAACTAAAATAAAAAATAAAATAAAAAATAATAAACTTCTGACAAAGCAGTTATTTTAGCAAAAGTAAATAAATAAATTTATTTTCCAGATTGGTTATCCCATGACAGTAAGATGATAAACTAATGACTAGTTCATGTGTTTCTACAGATTACGAGTGAATAGAAAAATCAGAACTATTTCCACTCGGAACTAAACACCAAGCACCGAGGAGATCAAAGACATGATGAGCGTCATAGTTTCATTGTTGTTATAACCTACAGATACACCACAAGACACTGCACAACAAAAACACTACCCAAAGCGTGAAGGTTAACCAAAGAAGGCCATAAGGAACAGAAAAGGAAATAATAACGAACAATAATAAACAAAGAACAGATAAAACCACTAATTGGGAAATTAATGGTAACAGATCGAAAGTAACCGGGCGTGCCAGAATGTAAGCTAGGAAAAATACACTACTAACAAGGAAGTAAAATACCAATAATCATACCTCCTCCTTCGCGTTCCGTAGCAAACCTCAGAATGGGCTAGGAAACTTGGATTGAGCCCTGATTGTGTGATATGTAGGTGCTTTTCTTCAAGATGGAGCAAGACCTTCCTGCAACAACGATCCTCTTACTTTGCACCAGATGGGAAAAAGGATTATGAGGCTATTTGGGCATTAGGATGAGGCAGAAGGATGTTCTTTGCTCAAAGGATGCAAGAACTTAGATATGGCATTCAAGCTTATTCTCCGTGTGTTTAGAGGGGAGGGGTAAGGTTGTATTTATAGCCTGGGGGAGTGATTAACTTAGAGTAATTTAAGTAATCATGGTTTGAAAATGTGGGCAAGATTAGGTGAGTGGGGAAAATGTGGGCAAGATTAGGTGGGTTTGATGTGGGTAAGATTAGATGATGGGGGGCCACGAAGAATGGGTGAGGATTTGAATTATATTTTTAATTCATAAGTGGAGGATTTTAGGTGAGTGGGGACCACGAAGGGTGGGTGAGGATTTGAATTTGAATTTTTAATTCAATAGTAGAAAAACATAGAGAATAATGACATGTGGTGAGGATTGGGTTATTTTTTGGATTTTGAAATGGATAATTAATCAAATTATATTTGATTAATTCGAAGTGTATTTTTGTGGGAAATGAGGAAGGGGAATTAATTGATGTAATTTCATCTCTTAACACCAAGATAGTGGGCTAACTGTGTAGCATAAAATGTTTCCAACATAGTAATAGTGAGATATGGTGTGCCTTAGCTTTGTTACCTAACACTTGGAGTGATTTTTTTCTCTTGTTAGGATATGTTTTTATGATCGTTGCATGCGTGTAGATGTATGAAGCTAGACTCCTTGACCTAGTTGAGTGTTTTAGACCTATATTAGGGACTTCCCTAGATGATGTACAACTAACTTAAGTGGATTTAAGAACTCTTAGAGTGATTTTGGAATGATGTTTGCAATAGGAGCTTGTAAAAATGTTAAGTGAGTTATAAAGTGATAATGAATTGCTTTTATAGTCGTCCGTAGCCGATATATTCTAATAAGGCTAACCCCATGAAGATGAAATGACACGAAGAATGATTTAAAGTTGAAAGTAAAGTCAGTGATTGCAAAAGGGTGGGAATGTATAGGTCAGCCAAGACTAAACCTCACATCTCAACCCTTCCATAAGATTTTGTATGTATAGGAGAGAGAAACGTATAAATTGAAAGTTGTGTCACGAATAGAATATGTTTTATGTTTCTTTGATGAAATAATATTCCTAGAATCAATGATAGAGCAAAGTGTAAAGATAAGCAAGTTGTATAATGGCTACAGAGATGAGGATATTGGATTATGAATGTGACATTTTTTTATTTACAAGGATACAAGGTCAAACTTGGCATTACACAAGGAAAAGTTGCCAAATTTTAGTGTCTACATTTCCCCCATTTAAGTGTGTAATTGAAAATTACAAACTTAAAGGAAAAACATACCGACTGTGCACACACAGTTTACCTTTTCTTGAAGGGACTTCATGATGTGTTGGTGTTGGCATGCCCCATGATGAAACTTGCAACATAGAGTGTAGTCAATGTTTATTATAGAAACTAAACTTTAACTAAAAATGTAGATAATGCATTGTAACTTTAAACATTGTAAAAAGTATGCAAAGGAGATACAAAACATGGAAGGAGTACACATGTTCATTTTTCAGAGGGAGCATCTTTCGTTGTTGTCATTCCTTTGGAGATTTGGAATTTTCTCTAGATATATCAGAGGATTAGGGGTGATAAGTCCCTAATGTTGTGTCATAGGAGAAAATAGAAAGAAGAAAGGATTAGACTACGAATAACCCATGTGCTTCGATGTTTTCGCCATTTAAGAATGTAAATATAAAAGAAGAAATATTAGTTTACAAAGCTCATAGTTTTACTTTTATGTTTTCCTTATTTGGGAATTTGGTGAGAGAAGGGGAAAGGTCCATCTACGAATATCATAGTATTGCTTTGATGTTTTCTTTTAAAAAAAACCCGTAGACCACATCTATGTAGACATATCTAATTGGAAAGGCCCAATTTGCTATAAATTGAAAAAATAGACCTTCGAGGAATGAAATTTTCCATGCCCCCATAAGGTGCTACTATGTTTGAATTGATTATGTAGAATTTTGAAATTTTGAATGGGAGAAGGAGGCCTATGCCCCCAAACCCATTTTAAAACAATATATGAAATAAAAATATGAAGAAGGAATAAAGTACTCATGCCCCTTGTAACCTACTTAGAACTATGTATGTAAGTGTGTATAAGTCATGTAAACCTCTAATAGAATTTTTAGAAATAGAAAATTTGAGTAAATTTTCCCTCTATCTGGGAAAGTATGGATAGGTCAAGACCATACCATGGTCTTGATTATACCATATGGTTTTGATCTTGTATGAATTCTACCACATTTCAGTATCTATGACCTTTTCCAAGAATCTTATCCCTATAAAAATGTGTTCTTGTATCATATAATTTGTTTGCAGATGTATAAATAATTTGTTGAATGCCCCCTCTTTTGAGGCGCATGTGATAGAACATTTGAGCATGCATTTCGAAAGAATATGTGTACTTGTATGCACCCAATTTTACATGGTGCAACATTGTCAGAATAGTTCAAATCCCCAATGATGATAACAATCGTTTCTAGTGATATCTAAGTCCAAATTATCACTTACATGTTCTTGTTATTTACTTTACCTTTCTTGTCTATTTTGTAGCTTTTTCCCACTTTCCTTAGTCATTTTATAGATTTTCCTTAGCTTTCTAGACTTTAATTATGGAACTGCGTCGGCAGTTACGCAACCACCCCGATGGTTGCGTAACCACTTATTTGCCCTGAGCGGTAATTACACAATTGCCGCAATGGTTGTGTAACTTACGATCTGCGTAGATCAGTGATTTTGTGCGCATTTAGCTGAGCCTTTCCATCATTTTCTGGACGCGTGTTGCCTTCTTCAAACTTAGTTTTCTCACACGTTTCTTGACCAAGTCAACTGTTATTAAGCTTGTTAGATGCGTATGAACTTCTCCTTCCCTACTTAATATTATTAGTAAGTTAACTACTAATCCCATTAATGATGTGGCACTTCTTGGCTGCCAAGTTGGATGGACCACTTCTCTGTCAACTTTCTATAAAACCCAAGCTTTTTCTCAAAACATTTGTTGAGTCATTTGATTTGGAATTGCACCGTTATGTTGTCAGAATCCTGCCAAGAAGTACACAAGTAAACACAGTTCATTTTCCTTGTTATTCTCTTACTTACATTATTACCAGACTGCCTGCAAACTTGTTAGCTCCAATAGTCCTTCATTCCTTCTACACATTACCAGCATAGTTCCTTGGACACGTTTGGGTATCACATTGGAAACGAAGCTGTGAGGATCACAAAGCACAACCAACATTGGATTTGTCTCTGCACTACATTTATAGGTTGGAGGTGTTATTCAATTCCTATAAGCTTCATTCATTTATTTAGATAGATTTTAATTCATAATTGTTGTAGTTTTACATTTTTCTTGTAACTTCCATTGAGGATTTCTTCTCAGCTCATCCCTATGGATTTACCTGGGAGGAATTTGGAGGAAGTTCTTGTGCACAGAGCTTGTCATTTTTCTTCACAATTAATTTACCTATAGAGTTTATTCCATTCATAATCTAGATTTTGTTAGCATACAGACAAAGCTTATGTTGAAATTTGCTTCCCTACCTATCCCTGTGGATTTGCACGGGAAGTTGGTTTGAAGAAGCTTATGCACCTATGCAATAGTTTCAATTTCTTTATATTAGAAAGCTTTTGTGGATATACTCATTTTACTAGAGATGCTTCAAGGGAAGAGTTGCTTCTAAGAAGATTTTCATTTTTTCTGTGATTCTAAGGTAGAACTAGAGGAAGTAGTATCCACAACTATAAATTAGGAAAACCTTTATTTTTATTAGATTAGATTAAATCCACTCTGGAACGGGGGGGGGAATAGCCATATCCAACTATTTCACTGTTTAGTTTGTTTGATTTAGAATAGAAACATTTTTCATTTTATTAGAAGAAGTTAGATTGTTTGTTTAGATTTCTTCTGTTTATTTCCAGAAAGCACGAAAATACAAAAATATTAGATTAAATTAATTAGTTTTCTTTTATTTGTCTTTCCCTTTCTGTTAAATTCATTAAAAAAATTAGATTTACTTTGTCATTTCAATTAATTAGTTTCCTTTTGTTGAATTAGTTAGTTACATGTAGATTTAATTAGATCCAAGGAGAGTAATCAATTTGGCTTGATTTAAATCTGTTTGCATTTCCTTTTTTAATCCAGGCACACATAATTAATTATATGGAAATAAACACAACTCCCTATGTTTCCTAAGTTTTCCTAGGTTATCTTAACATTGACCTTGCCTCTTGCGGATTCTTTGCATGTTTGTTTGTTTCCTTAGATTGATTGCTTACATGTCCATAGGACCATCCAAGGCCCCAAGCAACCCAGACAACGTGTCTGTGATCCAAGAGTGCCACAACCAAACATTGTGACACAATTGACAAACATTGATCAGGGCCTCAGACAACTCATATTCCAAACCACACCAGTTCCACCAAGTATCATCTCACAGTTGATAGCCTTGAACGAAGAAGTGGATAATGCTAACGAGTTGTGGCATAATCAGCCTAGTCGAGATTGATTGTGCAATCCATATATTCACCCTTATCACATGACCTTGTCTGGAGACTTTTATGAGGCATACGTTGGGCAGTTCCCACCTATTCCATAACTAGTTTAGAGGGTGTTTAGTGATAATGACATTGATAGAAACCTTCGTGTGTCTATTCTCCTCAACCACTCCATCTCACCCGAGCAGGTAAGACAAACCTTCATTGTATTAGATGAGCAGATTCCCATAGTTCCTGTAGAAGAAATTTGATTTCCTTGATCTACTTGTTAGCCATTTTTGCCAATTTTCACACATTTCACTTATTTTCACATATTCCGCTTATTCATCCCATTTAGCCATCCCATAACCATCTTTCCATCTCATATCAGTTGTCCCCGCACAACCTCAGGAGGTCAAGTGTGTCTTAGAGTCATGTGTTGATTCTTAGACGCACAACACCCTTGTACCATTTGTATGATAAGATGCATAGAATCAAATAGAAGGCTAAATTGGTGGCTAACTTTGAGAATCATTACCTACAAAAGGGGTTACATATGGTGGCAACAATGACATGATGAAAAAACATACATGTGTAAAGCAACTAGTAACAATAGAGAATATATAGTAGCAATCATGCCCTACTCCACAGTAAAATAAGTATAAAGTCATCATAGCAATCATGTCAGAAGTCATAAAAAAAATATTAGTGTAAATTTAAAACAATATAGTAATATAAAGAACAATGTATAATCAAGTGAGTAGTAATATGTAGAAACACAAGTTTATATAAACATAGAATTGCAGACATTTTACACCCATGGTGTCATAAGAAAATCGCAATGGAAGGTACAATGTGCCACAATCAGATAAATAGGGCATACACGTAAAGGTCTATCAGACCACTGAAAAATCCAACTGCTTAAAGATTTGCGGGTTTATTTGTAAGACTCTTCTTCCTCTTGTCAATTTGAGTTAGCATCTCCACCAAACCTTTTATTTTACTTTCCTTGAATAGCTATATCATGGAATCAACTCTTAAATTTCCTTATACTTATCTATGTCCATGTACCTTGGACATTCAAGGATGAAATTTCTCCTCCATTTTGACTACCCTAGTATTGCATAAAACACAAGTCCTCTCTTCCCATGGTTCCTTATGCATTGTCCATCCTCATGTCCCACATCTAAGTTTGTAGGAGTTATTCCTTATTTGAGCAATGTTGATATTTTACCTATATTTAATTTCAACCCCTATATAGTCTTTTTCACAATGTTCATGTTAGTGTAGGATTTATTTTACTCACTTTATTTTGTATTATCCTACTCGGGATATTCCACCTCGCTTGGATTTTCCCTACACTCATGGGATATGCTTGCTTAGGTGTACCAATTGTGTTGAGTTAGATTACCAATTGAGTTAAGATAGCTTACTATTTGTTTGGAGTCAACTCTACTGCCATATCAATTATCGAGAGTTATTCACCACTGATATAGGTGGTAGTTGCACTTTCCTCTTCTTATATATGTACATCACTTGCATCATTCTATAATATAGAGCATTGAGTTTATTTGAAGCCATTCTTGTTTTTTTACATTTTATCTCATTGTTCTTCGATATGGTATGCAAAGCTATGCTGGAGAAAATGTGGGTGCTTAGTCTTTCAGTATAGTTGTAGATTCAAAATTTCCATGTCTAGGCATTCTAACACTAGGTGCACTCTGCAAGAATTCAGTGGATCCTTGGCAAGGCCGATTATGGTTCGTATAAAATACCCTCAAACGTCCCTACTGGATCCACCACATCTAGGTGGCAAAACCGTTCTCACTCGACTTGTTACAGGTCTGAGGAGCCATAAAACGGTTGAGACAACCTTGATTTGAACGTTTTTAAAATTTGCATTGGAGAGTTGTTTGGTGATGCCTCTACTTCCATACCGACTGTTATTGGCATCGGAAAACCCTTTTTGGGTTTTCTTTAAATATCTCATGTGGGCATGTGTTATGTTCCTTTGTGTTGGACAGTGCCGACAATTTGTGTGGAAGAGAGATGTATGTGCACAACTGTGGGTTAGGTGCGCATTCGGCCTCCTATGCAAGTCGGTGATTAAATATGCCTATGGTTGTTTCAAGTCTGGTTTGTGTGGGACTAAATCAGATTTGAATGGTCTTTTGCTAGCAGCCATATGGTCTGAAACAGATTCCCTTTCAATGTGAGTTGTTGTTTGGATTTGTGTGTTACTAGATGTGGATAGACGTTGGCCGAGTAGTTTGCATTGGTTAGACCTCTGTAATGCGATATGGTCTTCATATGTGTACAATCACATGGGGGATAAAGTCCATAAATTCCTACTAGTGGAATGCCTTCAAGTCTAATCCCCTCTCATGATTTTGAATAGAGTATTTGTCCTTTAGGGAATTTATGTTGCTTTTAGTGCAAGTACAATAAATTTAAATAGTAGAGTAAAAAGAAAGGCTTGTAATTCATTTGATAGACAACTCAGATTCGAGTGCCGTTTTTTTAGAAGTGCTGTTTTTTTCATGCTTGTTCCATTAGGCGCCACTTTATTTTGTTCCTCATGGCACGGTCACATGGGAAGAGAGTCCATAGATTCCTACTAGTTGGGTAACCCTAAATCAACCCAACACATCCTCTCCTGATTGAGTCCCAGATTATTCGTAAGTTGACTAAATTTCCTTATTAGTGCAAAGTACAACTCTCTAATTCCTTCAAATAGCGGAAAAAAAGGCTTGTAACTTCTGATAGACAAGCCAGTTTCGAGCGCTGTTTGAATTAAAAGTGCCTATTTAAGTTCGTGCTTGATCCATTAGAACAATTGTATCTTTGTCAATCATAGATAAACGCTTATGACCGGAGCTATCGAACCGGAGTACAATTCCAACTCACAAATTATACCAATTGTAATCTCAATTCCATCTGGGTTCCAGCGAGAATACACATGAGCCGCCTTTCCTCTGATTTCTAGCACGTTAAAATAGCGAATTCACAAGCTGCCACACATGCACACAAGCCATTAGTTAGCGGGAAACCATGAGCCGCCATAAATTTTGATTAGTATCACGGATTTGTGTCATTTTGGTCAAGAGTGCAGGTTTTCTCACACTCTTCATGATGGTTACATTTATTTTTGTAAACTCACTACTTTATAAAGTGCCACATTCCGAGGGGGGTTCTTGCAACAACTCTATGGGGACTTGTACTTTTTGCACACTCAGTTATAAAGTGCCAAAATTTGACGGGTGGACTGCAAAAAGTATTAATTTCGAGGAGGGGTGTAATAGAGTGTATTCACTTTTGTTCGACACTTCCATATTTTGTCACATTTCCATAACAAAAATCCACTAATTTACTATCTACAAACTGCGATTTTAAGCTCAGTTAATGCACTTACTCCATTCAACTACTACGAATGTAAGACTAAAAAATGACCATTACGCTTTGCGAGTACAAGAAGGTTCTATAAGCATAACTATTGAGTTTGCAAAACTGAATCAAGAGTAGAAGAATGAGAAACATTCAACTTGGTTCAACAAGTGTGATGAAGCCTATGGCTATCTTAAGTCCTTTTCTATGTTATAGGATCTCCTGCTTCTATTTAATTGTTGCCAACCACATACACCAAATCAAATAGAGGACTACCTTAGAGCTCACTCTTTGGGATAACAAGGTGAAATGAGAGGGCACGAACTAGAAAATTGAGCCGTATTGGTCTTAGCCCTAACAGTTTTGACACACTTTGGAGGACTTCTCTACCAAGTTAAAATCCTGTAAAAATAAAACTCAAAGAATATGAAATTTGAAAACAAGGACTGAACAAGACCTATTCGTCTTTGTCCTCGCCAAACTAGCTCCTGATTATTATGTTCTTTGTCTCTACCTTCCATGTCAACTAAAAGAACACATTGGAGCTACAATGGACAATGCCCTCCTTTGATGAAGTTTGTTGGTGACTTCGACTAATGGGAACAAGATAAACTCATTCAGTCCCAATGGGCACACTTAAAGTCCACTGAACCACAATCTCTACTTGCGGGGCAAGACATGGAAAACATAAAGACTCTAGAAATAACGAGAATAAATATAAGAACAAGGATAAAAAGAGAAAAAAAGATCAAACATTATTCCACGTCAAAATCAAACTATGGAACATCCTCTTCTAGTGTTAAGTCTAGGAAAAAGTGGATCAAATGGGGGTATTGCAAAGGCAAACACGATGAAAAAAAATCTTTGACAGAAGCAATATTGACTACCTCACGAAGTATTCTTGAGAAGAAAAACGATAGGTGCCCCTGATTCTATCTAAACCATCTTCATCAACCCATGTATTCCTCCAAGGTAAATATGCCAAAGGAAAAGGGAAATAGTCTCTAGAATCAAGAAAAGAGAAAAAAGAGAGAGCCCTAGTTGTAATTGTACCACCGACCTTCTACACGAGATTAATGATTTTGGAGCATCACATCAGATGGCTTCTTCACACATATAGATCACTTCCTTGGAGCCATGTGACATGTCCATTGTATGATTGGGTGATGATACTTTTACACAAGTTTATTAAAAGAGGGTCTCTTGAAGTGAGTGGAGGAACAATCAATAATGTTAGATAAATATTCCCTCATTATCAACTAATTTTTTTATCAGTCTACCAGATTACTCACCTTAGTTAGGGCATGCGAGTTGAGTTCACTCTAGATTCAATATATGTTAGAGAGTTGCATAGGGACACTATCATTACAGTTGGTGTACTCAATTAACAGACTTTGCTATATTCCTTCTCTTAGTTTGTCCCTCCAGATTCTTCACCAGATTCACCTATACTTAATGACACTTCTGAGCTTGAGCACATTTGTGATGAGAACTTCTCTTTTGGCATAGATGACTACAGTAGTGATGGGATCCACCTCCACCATCTCCTTGTTACCTTCCAATTTTAGAGGATTTATTTGTTGATCCACCTACTTCTGGTCCACCTCAAACTTTTCAGGGAGTAGGCATCTTGATTTGGGACTCATCAAATATAAGACAATCTTCTACTCGATTACAAAACCCTTCACATTCTTTCTTCGCTTCTGCATTGGATATCTCATTCCTTTATGGAGCATTTGGAACTTCTGTCTTACACGAGGAGCATAGTTCCTTGGATGTGTACCTACCGTGGTTGGAGATCCATTAAATACTTAGCAACTACCTTCACTCTTCCATGGTGATCCACTCTTCCTTGCATCTACTTCTGAGCCACATTCACTCTAGGAGGTTGTTTTCTAGGATACTAGATGGCTACTGACTATCATAGCTTCGAGTGGGGATTTCTAGTCCTACCTTCTCTTCTTTGTCTCTCTTTTAGGGGGGTATTTTCCCACTGGGTTTTCTCCTTTTACTCTATCTTTATGAGAGATGCATTATACGTGGGTACCTTATCAGGCCTTGTTGCTGGGACCCACATTCCTTTTTCACTGCCCACATAAATTGTGCTTATGGGGGTGTTAGTGTAGGATTTATTTTCCTCACTTTATTTATATTATCCTACCTAGAATGTTCCACCTTAGTTGGAGTTTCCCTACACTTATGGGATATGTTTGCTTAGGTGTATGCTTGACTACATTATTCTAGGTGTTGGTTACCACTTGACTATACTATTCTAGGTGTTAGTTACCACTTGAGTACACTAGTCTATGTGTTTTTTACCACTAGTCTAGGTGTAAATTGCCATGATTCTAGGAGGAGGTTACACATTCACCTCCTATATGTACATCTTTTGCATTATTCTATTTGATCGTATTGAGTTGGAGCTATTTCTACTTTATTGCAATTATTCTTCTTATATTTTTTGTAATTCACAGTCTTGTATGCTTGCTTTGTTTTTTCTTGGAACAATTCACGTCTTATATAATTCAACTATGCATTCTTCGAACCAGTAGATCTGTAGTAGTGCTTCTCCGACAATTCATACACTGGGTTGAACTATGTGATACAGTGTTAATGCTTCCTAATTGTTTTCTTCCTCCACATCATTGTTCTAAACTTTTCATTCACAATTTTTTTTTTGTATTTGCTAAGATTGGGAGTTTATCTAGGATGATACCCCATCTATTCATCAATTTGTGGCTCTATTTCATCTATATGTTCTTTCGTCTCTATAACTCTTCATCTATTGCAGCCCTGGGCTACTTGTTGGTCTTCATATTTTCTATTTTCGAAGTAACATACAAACATAGTCATAACGGTTGCCTCTAAATGGAAGGTACTTGTTTCAGCCAATATGATTTCATAGGAATTGTAGTATTGGTCTAAATTTTTTTGTTATTGATCGCTTTTAGATCCTTTCTATTAGTCTCCATTTTGAACTTACAGTTTCACCCACCCATACCTCACAATTATACAACAACACTGACATGACAAGTATCATAAATAGGGCCTTGGTGGTCTTCGAATCCCATAGCTCAACATTCTTGCACATGTATTGGAGCACATAGATTGCTCTCCATCCTCCTTTTTATATCTTCATCATACAAATATTGTAGTTGAGCTTGCTATGAAAATTAAGGCCAAGATATTTGTATTCTGACACCACTTTAAGAGACTCTATTGTAAACTAAAAGTCGAGATGTTGTTTCTTCCTTCTCACAAGAAAATCATAATTTTGGTTTTACCAATATTTGCCTCCACCCCCACTTCTATACAAAACAACTCTAAAGAAAGAAGGTCAACTCTTAAATCTTGTAGTGTCTTTGCTCGAAACTTGAATCGATGGGGTCATCGTAGGTGAAAAATTAATGGAGAGGGAAATGGATTTCATTTCCATTTAGAAATTTGAGAAAGGGGCCAATGACAACCACACAAAATTATCCCTTATGGGATACTACTTAAAAATGCACAAAATATATGAAAATTGCAGCAAAGTAAAATACTGATTTATGCAGATTTTTACAGTAAGGACAACAAACTAAATAAAATCAATATCTCCCAAGATATCCACTCGAATTACTTGAAAATTTAAAGAGAGCTTGATATTATTATAGAGGACATAATAAAACTATTTTTGGAATTTTACACAAATTAAACTGCTGCCAGAAAAAGCACAGCATGCCCTAGACAGCTGGAAAACTTCTGAGGTTCGTTACTCTCTAAATACAAGAGCAAAAATAAGGGTCTTTGGAAATAACATTGACAGATATAGGAAATAATATTTCCACCTTCAGATCTGACAACGACCGACTGGAAAACCCCCAAATAAAGGCTGCAAGTCACCTCGCTTGGAATGGGGTCAGAAAATGATGGAGGCACCTTCAACGTGCTGCCATGCCCAGCCCAAATGGCTACCGTGAATTTGATCTGGAGCCCCTCTGATTATCTTCCCCAAATGCCCCCAAAACCCTCGAAATCCTTCCTCTGAAACCTCTGTTAATGTCTCTGACACACAGCCCTAAAAGTGGCTCCAAAAATGACAGACTAGGGTAGATCTCTCACTACCGAAGAATGCCCTGCTAGCTAGGGATGGGTCTCTCACCACCGAAGCTAGGGTCCCTGTGGGATTTGACTCCACAAGTTGTAGATGTGCAACAGCTGCTGCATGTGAAGGAGGCTAAAATGTAAGCGACAAAAGTTCCTTTTCTTTCTCCCCCGGCTCCTTATATACTTCTCCTCAGAAAATGAGCCCCCATAACCCTAGGCGCATTTCATTCCATGGAGGGGCCAATAAAATAAGAGTAACTATAGTTACTTTTTCCTTTTTGAGTCGTTATGGTCCAAAAGTGACCCCCAAACGCAAAACTTGGATATTAAAACCACGGGGCCCCTTCCCAAAAGCTCCCAGCGTCCACAACCCCCTGGGTCTGACCATGGTTTGGACTCGACTTGGCCCTTGGGCCATTTGGCGTAGGAAAAGGGGACATTACAGTCCTCCCTTCCCAAATTTTTCTTGTCCTCAAGCAAATGCAAATTAGGATGCTGCAAAATCTGCTCTCCCTCCCAAGTAGCATCCTCAAGTGGCAGTCCCTTCCATCGCACCAAATACTCGGTGATTACTCTGCTCCTGAGCCCCCTCTGTCTCTTTTCAATAATGGATTCTGGTTCCAGCACCAACTTCCCTTCCTCATCTAGTGGTGGTAACTCTGTAGATGGTACAATATGTAGTCCGAGTGCCTTCTTAAGGCATGAAACATGGAAGACATTATGTATCTTACTGTGCTCTGGTAGCTCTAGCTCATATGCCACTGCCCCAACTCGACGAACCACTCGGTACAGACCATAAAATCATGGTTTCAATTTCTCTGCACCCTTCTGCTTCAGTGAGGACTACCTATATGGCTGTAAACGTAGGAACACTAGATCCCCAACCTCAAAAGACCTCTCTGTCCTGTGCCGATCTGCATATACCTTCTGTTGATTCTGTGCCTTCTAAAGATTCTCTCTGAGAGCCTCCAGAATATCCTGGTTCTCCTGTAACCAATCTCGAGCTTTGGGAGCTCGGCTATCTGGTAATACCAAATCTACAAATGTCCTGGCGTCGTACCCATACAAGGCTCGGAAAGGGGTCATACCTATGCTCATCTGGTAGGTGGTATTGTAGCAATACTCACCCATGTGTAACCATTTAATCCATGCCCGCTGGTGTCCTGTTACATAACTCCGCAAGTAGCCTTCTATCCACTTATTGACTATCTCCGTCTGCCCATCTGTCTGTGGGTGGTAGCTAGTGCTAGGAGTCAACTCTGTACCTGCTAGTCTGAAGATCTCCTGCCAAAAGGTGCTCATGAAGATCTTGTCCCTGTCACTGACAATGTTTTTAGGCAACCCATGTAGCCTAAAAATACCGGTATAGAAGATCTGGGCCACATCCACTGCCTCGTGCCCCTTGGGTAGGGAAAAGAAATGAGCATACTTAGTTAACCGATCAACTACAACATAAATGCAGCTATGCCCATGCACCAAGGGAAGCCCAGTGATAAAGTCCATAGATATGCTTTCCCATTTCTGTTCGGGAATGGGGAGAGGCTGAAGTAATCCTGCTGGGAAAGAATGCTCGGATTTGGTTTGCTGGCAAACCATACACTCTCTGACATGATTAAGGACATCGTCCTTCATCCCCTTCCATGCAAATCTTTCCCTGATGAACCTGTATGTTTTGAAATACCCAGGATGTCCAGCTAGTGGTGTATCATGTACTGCACGAAGGATCTTCTCCTTCATTTTGGATCCTAGTACAAGGAAAATCCTATCCTTGTAGAAAATGAGATCATCCACTACTCTGTATCGGTCATCCTGTATAATACCATCCATGATCTCACAGGAAAACTGGTTTTTGGAGTACTCAACAAGTATATGAGCCTTCCAATCCACTGAAATCTCAGACATAGAACTAAGCATAGCAGTGAGGTAAGGCCTCCTAGATAAAGCGTCAGCAACAATATTATTCTTACCTCTAGTGTACTCTATGTCAAAGTCATATGTTTGCACCTTGTTCACCCATCTTTGTTGGCGATCGTTGAGCTCTTTCTGTCCCAAGAAGAACCTCAAACTGTTGTGATCCATACGAACCACAAATTTTCTGCCCACAAGGTACTGTCTGAATTTGGCCAAGGCATGCATGATGGCCAACATCTCCTTGTCGTAAATTGAATACCCTCTCTCCACGGGTTTCAATTTCTGACTCTCATAGGCGATGGGATGCCTATCCTGCATGAGAACTGCCCCAACACCCTCTCCTGATGCACCACACTCTAGAATGAATGGGCGGGAGAAGTCTGGTAATGCGAGGATGGGACACGAACTCATCACCTCCTTGAGGTGATCAAAAACCTGTTGTGTTGCGTCTGACCAAGCAAAATCCCCCTTCTTGGTCAAATCAGTCAATGGAGTAGTCAACCGAGAGAAATTCTTCACGAACCTCCAGTAGTATGTGCACAACCCCACGAATCCTCTCAATTGTGTCAATGTCCTAGGTGGCGGCCAATCCAGGATTGCCCGTATCTTCCCTCTATCCACCTTCACTATACCCCCACCAATTACATATCCCAAGTATAGAAGTTTGGTCATGCCAAACTCACACTTAGAGGCTTTCACATATAACGAATTAGCTTCTAATATCCCCAATATCTCACCCAGGTGCCTGATATGGTCCTCCCAAGTCCTGTTGTAGACTAAAATATCATCAAAGAAAACCAATACAAACTTCCGCAAGTGGCGGTTGAACACATGATTCATGCAAGACTGGAATGTAGCTGGAGCATTAGACAATCTGAAAGGCATCACCAAGAACTCAAAGTGACCGTAATGGCATCTGAACGTTGTCTTATGCACATCCTGCTCCCTGACTTTGATCTGATGATATCCAGAATGCAAATCTATTTTTGAAAAATAGATTGCACCATGTAGCTCATCCAACAACTCATCAATGCGTGGTATGGGATACTTGTTCTTTATTGTCTTCTTATTCAAGGCCGGTAGTCCATACACATCCGCAGGGTCCCATCCTTCTTCTTCACCAAAACCACCGAAGAAGCAAAAGGGCTGGAACTCGGTCTAATATGCCCCATATCCATGAGCTCCTGTATAGTCTTCTCAATCTCATCCTTAAACCATTTGGGGTGATGGTAAGGAGAAGTGACCACTGGTCTAGCATCCTCGAGCTCAATCACATGCTCAAATCCCCTATCTGGAGGTATGCCTGGAGGTATGTCACCAAACACTGCACTATGTCTGTCCAATAGGCCCTGTATATCCACATGGTACTCCTGTTGTCCATCCTCTGATTTCTTGGTTGAAACCAAACATTGTACTACCCAATCCACCCCGTCGTGCCTATAGATCCTCTCGATCCTCTTGGTGTAACAACTCAGGGTGCCCCTGAAGATAAGCCCCTCAAGATCACATTCCTCCCTTCAGACTTAAACTTCAGCTCCATCGTCTGGAAGTTAGTCCAAAACTCACCAAGGGAATGGAGCCACTGTACCCCAAGCACTATGTTGGTCTCTCCAATACCAACAATATAGAAATCATTGGTAACTGTATAGTTACCCATCGTGATGCTCAATTGGGGAACCGTCGTGTGCATCTCATAGAATCTCCATTGGCTACAACCACGTTGAAGCCCTCAAATTCCTCAATTTGTAACCCCCGCATCTCAACCAATGAGGCATCAATAAAGTTGTGGGTTGCCCCACTATCAATGAGTACCACCACTCGTTGTCCCTGCAAAACTCCCCTAACTCTGAATGCCTTGTACCTCGGGGTACTAGACAAGGTGGCGATAGTCTCCTGGGGGAAAGTCTCGCTATCCTGCTCAACACCCGCACTATCTAATGCCTCATCATCATCATCCTCTAATGGCTGTGTGTCCAACTCCTCGTCACCATCACTCTCCTCGAAGACCTCTATGAATTGGGCCCTCCCTCTACCCTTGCAATCGTGTCCTGGAACCCAAGGTGCACGGCAATCGAAACATAGTTTCTTTCACCTCAATTCCTCCTTGTCCTCTCTAGATCCGAATGGTCTCCAGGCTGTATCTTTCCTAGGTGGAGGTACCTTCGGCTGCGAACCCTTGGTTCTAGAAGGGAAACCCTTAGGCTGCACTCGAGGTGGAAACCTCGACTTAGGAGTGGATAACTCCAGGTCACGAGCTCTCCTAATAGCCTCATGCAACGAAGAAGGCTCAAATGCCCTCACAAATCCAGCGAGAGCGTCTGTCAAACCTGCGGTGAATAGGGAAATCAACCTCATCTCTGTAACATCAGGTACCATGACCGATAGTCTCTGAAAATCGGTGATATACTGATCCACGGAACCGGTCTGCCTCAAATGAGTCAACTCTCTAAAATACCTGTCGGGGTCCCTCTTATCAAATCTGCTCACTAGCCTCTTTGTGAACTCTGCATAAGTCGTGATGTATATGTGTCCCTGTGTAATCAACCCATGATGCCACCAATCATGAGCGTCTCCCTCTAGATGTAAGATTGCAAACTTAATTGCATCTTCCTCACGCATAGGATTCAAGTCGAAGTATGTCTTCAACTTCTGCACCCAAGACTGTGCAGTACACTTCTTAGAACCATCGAAATGTGGAACAGAAATCTGTCCCAACCTCCTTTGCATCTCTGGTACCTGTGCCTGGTAATCTCTCCTAGGCCTGCTGCCAATCTTCATTTTGCAATATTCCTGGAATGTCATGTTGTCACAAAAGCCATCACTTAAGGTCTGGTACCTTTCCCAACAAGACTCCTCATCTACAATATCCCCTGGCTTTCGTACCTATGAAACTTATGGATCCTTTGAGAAAGAAGGTTCGTGAAATCCCAAAGGCCTGGTATAAGAATGGGGGGACCCCTGTCCTGAATGTCCACCCTCACCTCTTTGACCATATTGTCCCCTGTTGCTATTTTCTCCTCTTTCCACATGAGTATCAAACTTGTCCTGTGCTAATCTCTCAGTGAGCTGGCTCAAATAGAGATTGGTAGTCTCTTGTTGCTTTACCATGTTGGTGAACAATTGTTTCATCAGATCTACCCCTATATCCTCACTGTCTTTGTCCCCCATCTTTCAATCCCAACAGGCTGGAGAAACAACTGCTCTGATACCACTGAAATATCCCTTATGGGATACTACTTAAAAATGCACAAAATATATGAAAATTGCAGCAAAGTAAAATACTGATTTATGCAGATTTTTACAGTAAGGACAACAAACTAAATAAAATCAATATCTCCCAAAATATCCACTCGAATTACTTGAAAATTTAAAGAGAGCTTGATATTATTATAGAGGACATAATAAAACTGTTTTTGGAATTTTACACAAATTAAACTGCTGCCAGAAAAAGCACAATGTGCCCTAGACAGCTGGAAAACTTCCGAGGTTCGTTACTCTCTAAATACAAGAGCAAAAATAAGGGTCTTTGGAAATAACATTGACAGATATAGGAAATAATATTTCCACCTTCAGATCTGACAACGACCGACTGGAAAACCCCCAAATAAAGGCTGCAAGTCACCTCGCTTGGAATGGGGTCAGAAAATGATGGAGGTGCCTTCAACGTGCTGCCACGCCCAGCCCAAATGGCTGCCATGAATCTGATCTGGAGCCCCTCTGATTATCTTCCCCAAATGCCCCCAAAACCCTCGAAATCCTTCCTCTAAAACCTCTGATAATGTCTCTGCCACACAACCCTGAAAGCGGCTCCAAAAATGACAGACTAGGGTAGATCTCTCACTACCAAAGAATGCCCTGCTAGCTAGGGATGGGTCTCTCACCACCGAAGCTAGGGTCCCTATGGGATTTGACTCCACAAGTTGTAGATGCGCAACAACAACAGCTGCACGTGAAGGAGGCTAAAATGTAAGCGACAAAAGTGCCTTTTCTTTCTCCCCTGGCTCCTTATATACTTCTCCTCAGGCAAACGAGCCCCCATAACCCTAGGCGCATTTCATTCCATGGAGGGGCCAATAAAATAAGAGTAACTATAGTTACTTTTTTCCTTTTTGAGTCGCTATGGTCCAAAAGTGACCCCCAAACGCAAAACTTGGATATTAAAACCACGGGGCCCCTTCCCAAAAGCTCCCAGCGTCCACAGCCCCCTGGGTCTGACCACGGTTTGGACTCGACTTGGCCCTTGGGCCATTTGGCGTAGGAAAAGGGGACATTACTCGTTTTTGAAAATATTACATTTGGTTGTCCTTTGGATAAGCATTCATATCAGTGATTAGGCTATATTATGGGAAGAATTTGGAAAGGATCCCTCCAAAAAGATCCTTACGTCATCTAAAAAAACATGTCGTCATGCCAAAATAATTGGAAAGTGCGACAAAACCCATGCCCTCACGCTAGTATAATTGGATAATGCGACAAAACCCTAAATTATGAATATTCATTTAACAAAATCCCACACATTAATTTAAGCCCACAGTCAGGAGGACAAAATATTTAAGCAAAAGAGATGATTCTGGAAAGAAATTCATTGAGTTTCTTTCTGTAATTTGTAATACTTATCAATACACAAAATGTCTTCGTTTATGCATACCAACTCACGAGGACATGAGAAGGTTAAAATAAGATGAAATTTTTATGTATTTAGCCATTTATTGTCTCGTCTATAGCAATTTCAAGAATTTTAGATATTAGTATAACACTTTTAAATATTTATATTTAAATAAATACATCGATAATAATGTTAATAATAATTATCATTATTTTATGTTCCTTTGGGAATATATAGTTGGTGTTCATGAGTAAGATAAGAAGATATAATGCCCAATCCTTTATCTTTAGTTTGAGCGATGTTGTTGACGTCGCCAAAGGTGGCGACAATGGACATGCTTAGTGATGTAGGTTCAGTGCATCTTGAAATTGCTTCTACGATTAGCGTGGTCCACAGGTAATATATTACAGTCATTATGCTAATATGGGCTAAGTCGTAGAGGAGGCGGCTCACTCGTCGAATATGCCTCTTTAATGCATATTGGAATTGCTACGTTGGATCCACAAACCTTATGTGCCTTACACCCCTCGTATGTGCCTTACTACCCAAATCATACATACCTCTTTTGTACATCTTGAAATTGCTTCAACGACTCTACAACCCCTTGTATGTACCTTACTACCTAAATCATAATACCTCTCCTATACATCTTGAAATTGCTTCTATAACTCTACAACCCCTCATATTTTACTATCGGGTGGATGAATTGCTAGAGAGTGTGCCACCATTTTTTTTTAATAACTCAGAATATAAGAAACCAACCCAGACTACGAGTGACAAAACGCTACTAAAGAAGACCCTCTAGCCCCCCTCTAGCCCCACTAATCCCTCTAATAGTGCCACCATTACCAACAATATAAAAAGCAAAGGCTCACAGCAATTACCTCTAATACTCGCTATTTAAACCCAAAGATCTCACAGCACTTTTAGGGTTTGAGGGCGAGGCGTGATCTGAACCGTAGATCTCAACAATTTAACGTCTATAATAACTACTCAAAATACAGACCTGAAATCCTGGCGAACTGTTGCGAGTTTCTGCTACACTCTGAAAATCATTTGATCTTTTTTGCCCCACAGTTAACCGCTGCAAATATACTGCTCCAATGGTAAACGAACTTAGTTTTTTGGTTTTATTTAATTTAACATTGTTTATGTGCTGCAGATTTACAGGCTCTTAGGGTCCAGGGTTTAGGGTTTAGGTTGTTTTTGTTTGTTTTTTCTGCCATTGGAATCCTTTAGATGATAAATGTGTATTGATTTTTGATGTAGTAGGGGGTGTTGAATGTTTTCCGATAGGTTCGATTCTTTGAGCTTTTTTTTCCTTGCTAAATTTTAGTATTACTACTTGCTTGCAGGCTGAAGCAGTGAATCCAAAGGCCTATCCTTTGGCTGATAACCAGCTTACCATAACTATTATGGACTTGGTGCAGCAGGCTTCCAACTATAAGCAGCTCAAAAAGGGTGCCAATGAAGGTAAGACACTACGAAACTGAATAAGACGAATAATATGTATTGTTACTGCCCTTTCTGGTAAGGATATGAAGGATTTTGAGGGGGCGTTTTTCTTTCCTTTTTGGTGTGTTTAGTATCGGGCAGGGTTATGGATCATATGAGATAAGCTTGGACCCCATTATAAGGCTGTGGTCTCATGGAGGGGGGGTTACCTAAATTTTCCCGGTGGGGTGTTACGGAAAAAAATTTAGCCCGTGGTCTCATGTAAGGGGCAAGCTAAGTATTTGAGCGGATATGGGAGAGAAAAAACAGGGTATTTTAACTCTAACAGGGTTCCATGAATTTGTATTTATCTTTTGCAGAGACAAATTAAGAGACTTTAGCTGTAGCAAGAGCAAGGCCTCATGAATTTCAATGACAATATTGGAAGGAAGAATTGGGAGGGAAACTCAATGAGAGATGCCATGTGGCAGAAAAATTTCCAAAAAAAAATTGAGCAGCCTATTTTCCTTTGTGCCCCCAGTGCTGCTTTATGGGGTGGAAAGCCTCTCAAGTAAAATGTAGCTGCCCAGAAGTTTCAGGACTTTTGTTGGGTTTGAGCAATAACAGCAATTTTTTTTACATGGAACCACATCTCCCAGCAAAATAGAAGCAGTAGCCTCCTGCATAGGACTTAGTAACTTTTGCATCCAGATGGTCCCATGATTTTTTTTTTGGAAGAGTATAGAAAAAATTTAGGTGGTAAAGGAGCCAACCAGAGGGCTCCTATTTTGCAGGGAAAGGCACAATTTTCTTTTCCAGTAGAGGGTTAAATTTTTTTTTAGAGGAGATGTGGCTGCATATTTCTTGCAGCCAAAGCTCCTACTTGGGACTGCGCCCCAAGGATCTGTAAACTCGGGCTAAAAGTTCCCCTTGCATTCATGAGCTGTTTAGCTTGGATGAACATCTGACACATCACATTCAAGGCTGTTTCCTTCAGAGCAATTCACTCTCAGAAATCCTTTTGATGAGAGACATATCTGCAAAAGTACATGCTGCTTTCTAGCATATGCATCTTTTGTAAGTTCCAACTTTGCTTGCAAATAGAGCTTAAAAACTGAGACTTGAATATGAGCAAATCTTGCTCTACTAAAATAGTTGCTTGTAAGCACTACACCAACAGACCATTTGCTCTGCGCATTTAGAACTATGAATTTCTTTAATTGTGTTATCATAAGCTGTGCAGTGCCAAGATTACTTATTGAAAAATAAAATTAAGGCCAAGCATGTCAAGACCATGTGAGCACATAACCTACCTTTTTTTTATTCCTTAAAAGATTTTTATATCAATGGCACACATCTGCTCAAAACATGCAAATTTTAAAAGAGTTTTGAGGCTTGCACGGTACATTATTAATAGAAAAAGGCTTTAAAAATTCTTCACAATTTGAATCACACTATCTGATTCATCCTCAGGATGAGGATGATGGATCACATCCATGGTGTGATCTGAAATGTCAATGATTTTCAAATTTGGTCACATGTCTTTTGCACAAGACTTTTGCTGTGCACCTTTGTTACCTTAGTTAACCAATGCCAAAGATAAACTACTGAAGGTGTCAAGTATAATTTATTTCACTGCTAGTAGTAGACATAGTTCAAAAAATCGTATATCGGGATTAATCGGCAGGCCAAATTTTGAATAGAAAATCGGGAATCGGCAAAAAAAATCGGCAACTTTATCGCTACTTTTAAAAACATTTAAATTCATAAAATATACTTAAATTAAATGTAAAAAAAACAATGTTAATATATATTATACAGTATTAATATTAATATTAATATACTATTATACAGTATTAATATTAATATACAGTATTTTTATTTTTACTGTAATAATTTAATATTACTGTATTTAGTATTTACTATTAATACCTGCTAGGGCACGATGCCACGAACTGTTGGAAATGAGCACGAAATGGGCATGGAATTGCCACAAACTGTTGGAAAATGGGCACGAAATGGCCACAAACCTGCCACGAACTGAACTTGCGTGCCCTCCTGAGTCATACCCACGTTGAATGCCCTCCTACCGACGTTGAATGAACACGGATTGAGTAAATGCAAGTCGCAGTAGCAAAAACGAGTTCGTGGAAAGAGAAAACAAGATAAAAAACAAATCAATTTGGTCTATTTTCGTGTTTAAAACCCTAGGCCACGTTTTTTCCCCACGATTTTCGCAGATTTTAGCCACGATTTTCAACGATTTTGCAGGGTATTTTATGGCGATTAATCGGCGATTTATCGGGATAAACAAAAAATTGTGATTTTTTTAGAAGTTTAATCGTTTTGATGACGGCAAACGATTTATCACCGATAAATTGCGATTTTTGAAACTATGGTAGTAGGTATGGTCAATTTAAGAGTGAAAACTTTGATGGTTTTTTATCATCACCTGGTGCTGCCTCCACCTGCTACTCCTTTCCCCTAGAATTGCAGAAGCTATTTAGGGTAATTAACATTAGCTTAGGACCTATCTTAAGAAGAAATCTGTAGAACCCAAAATAACAGATTCTGTTTACTCTCCAAAATCTCCCTAAAACAAGACATACATCAAGTGATAAAGCAAGCCGCTTCCACTGTTGTTTAACTCCTAGTCTCCCCACACTTTATTTCAACTCTCCTAACAGTTTTTAACATATCCACTGAAATTTGTACCGAACCAGAGGAGGTTGCAAGATTTACATGCACGAGATTTGAGGTCGCAGGGCGTTTATGCATCATCACCTAAATGTTCTTGAAACTCAGTATGCTGCATGGCAATATCAAGAGGAGGTTGCAGAATTTGACTACATCAGATTTGAGTTTGCAAGGTGGTCTGCATCATTGCCTGAATGTCCTTGAAAACTCAGTATGCTGCATGACAATATCAAGAGAAGGTTGCAGGATTTTCCTACATCAGATTTGAGGTTGCATGGTAGTCTGCATCATATCCTGAATGTCCTTGAAACTCAGTATACTTGCATGGCAATATCTAGAGGATCCATCCATTCTCAACCTCTTGTGGAAATGAATATCTTGCTCATCGTTATAGAGCCCCCCATTTGGAATTCATGTATTTCAATCAGAACAAAAGAAGTTGATAATTATGTTGAATGAAAATAATTGTTTGGCATTATTGAGAATCAAGGAGGAAGTAAATCATTTAACTCTTTCAGTTAAAAATTTATTGCCATGGATGATCACAAACAATCATCATGTATGCTTTATTATCTATGTAAACAACCTGCCTCCTTTGCTAAGGTCATGCAGATTTCCTTAAATATTAAATATTTCAATTTTAGGTGAAGAGGTCTCCCATGAGCGATACTCTGCATATGCACCTTTATACATATGTAATGAATGGTGTAAAGCAGTCATATATTTATACTACTAAATACGAGATTCAGAGATCAGAGGCAATGCCAAAACACTAACCAATATTGTTTATGGTACTATAGGCTGCAGCAGTTGATGGTTTGAGTCATCTCATCCACTATGATATTTTCAATCAAATGAAAACCAAACAAGCATCATGTCTCCTTCGTTATCCATGTAAACAACCTGGCCTACCTTTGTCAGGATCATGTATTTCTCCTTCAACATTGAAATACATGTTTGAGCAATCAAATGTAGTCGGGTGAACATGTTTGTGTGCCATCTAACAGATATTATGAATGGTTTAACTTTAAAGTAATCATATATTATATGGTAAATAAGACATTTAGATATAAAAGGCTTACGAATGATTTAAAACAAATTATATAATATATGCTAATTAAGACATTCAGATAAACAGATACTTTTTAATCCCCAACGATTTTTTTTTTTTTTGATTATTAAACGCTTTTGACCGGAGCTATGAACCATGGAGGGTTAGGCCCCAACCATACAATAGAGGAGGAAAAGAAGAAGAGGAAAGGAGGAAGAAGGAGAGGGGGACAGGAAGAAGAAAGGCCACCATCTATCATGAGAGAGGATGAGAATAGGAAACACCGAGAAGCAAAAGCCAAAGCAAACCAAGAAAACCAAGCCCAAAGGCCGAAACCTGAACACTCAACTGATTTGGGTGACCGCACACCTATTAGCCTCACGTGCAGAAGGAAGTGCAAGGCACCAATAGCTCTGTCCTTGGAGCTCCTGCCACTTTTTCACTGGCAGAAGTGAATAGGAAACATGGCCTCATCAATATGCACCTCGGGGAGGAGTCTGTGATCAAGTTGACCCGCCGATAACAAAGATTGAACATTTTGAGCATAATGAAGAAGATCACGATACTGCCCGTAAGAGCCACTGAATACTACGACCAGACCCAATTGTGCAAGCTCATCAACCTCTTCGACCCACATAAGAGGATCTAGGGAGGGAGAAGTCAAGCAATTCTTCGTGAAGACCGACCTTGTGAGTTGGGTATATCTCATCATCGGCGACGAATTCAACAACAATTGGATCCCAATGTAGAAGCAGACAGAAGGAGATAAAGGCCGAAGCGATCTCTGAGTTGAAACAAGCATGCTGTGACCAAAAGTGATAGGAATCACCCAAGATGGATTTAATCACTTCGGCTTCGTCATGAAATGAGTAACATAAGACTTTGGAGAGACAATTTCTATCGATATCGTAAGGCAAAGCTTCTTCCGAGAACTGAGCTCTCGAAGAAAAACAAAAGGAAAGCCCAAGAACATGCTATGAATGGAGAGAAGAAACGAGCAAGTTGTGCGAAAACAATGGAACAGGGGCATGAATCCACCCTAAGCCAACGCCCATGCCTAAAAGAGGCATTGCGCGCGTAGAGGGACAAATCCAAACTGCTGCTGAGTACCCTTCACCTCGTGTGAGATGATGCAAGAGAGGCCTTGTCATGCTTTAATATATCTTGAGATGACAGTGGCGACAGGGTGATCAATGGAAAAGTTTGCAAGAAGATCCGCAACATGATTAGCTTCACGAAATATATGATTGATGTGCCATGTGCGTATTTTTCCAAGGCAAGAGAGGATATTGGAAATGAAAGGGTTAATTTTCCACGAAGGGGAAGACCACTAGAGATAGTATGAATAATGATTTGGGAATCACCTTCAATGAAAAGGGATTCACATCCAAGGTGTACTGCCTATTTGACCCCTTCCAGTAGAGCTTGAGATTTAGCCAAATTACAGGAGCAATCAAGAAGTGGAAAGGAACCTGCAAAAATGAGAATGCCTGAATCACTCCTGATAATAAAACTAGCACCAAATTTACCAGGGTTCCCCCTCGAGGGACCATCAAAATTTAGTTTCCACATGCCCCTGGGGGGAGATCTCTATTTGTCCCTTTTTCTTCTAATTCATTTCTCAACTTGGGAAAGGCCTTTTTTGATGATGGAACCAGGGCTGGGGAGTTTGATGAGAGGCTAAGAATTTCTGATAATCACATCTCTAGAAGAAAAAATGGGATTTGAGAGGCTTGTTTTTACTGACAATTTCTGAGATGGCCACTTCCAGCTTATTAAGAAAAACAGGGAGCTCTACAGATTGTTCCCGAAATAAACGTAAATTACGTTCCCACCAAATGTGCCAGATAAGGAAAAAAGGAGCAAAGATCCAAATAGAATTGAGGGAACTATCTTGTCCTAATCTAGGCCAAGAGAGGAGAGTATCTCCAATATTTTTACAAGGAACCCAAGCAAGATTCAATTTGGATAAAAGCCAATGCCAACATCTGGAAGCAAAGGAACAAAAAAGAAAAAGATGATCCAAATCCTCCTCGGCTTCACCACAGAGCACACATTTGGAGGGGCCGACGTAACCCCAAGATCTTCTCCTCACCTGAGTAAGAACTTTCTTTTTAAAAACAAGCCAACCAAAAATAGCAACTTTAGGCAAGAGACGGGGATGCCAACAACCATAAAGGAGCAGAATCGGAGAGCCAACAACCAATTGGAGGGGCCGACCGTAACCCCAAGAGATAAGTTGAGGCAACCAAATATAACCAAGAGACTGGGATGCCAACAATCATAGGTGTAGGGAGTGCCAGAGTTGACTGAGAAATGTCACCGGAATCCATAAGTGCCTGTGTTGATCTTCATCCACCATTGAAGTGAGCATGCCTAGCCCAAAGGGCTTTAGAGAAGGTAGAAGATTCTTGGAGGGAGGCTCCAATGGAGGAAATATCTTTCCATTTCCAAGGATGGCGAACCATTCGGATGTTGGCGACCAAAATCGAGCAACTTTAGTGCCCCAGGATGCTCTGGAGATGTTCATAACTCTATTAAGATTAAGAATAAGGTTAAGCGGTTGTGAACCATTCCAACTATCCTCCCAAAAGGAAACCAACTGACCATTGTTGATGTTCCAGGAGACCGAGTCAGCGATCAAGGATTTTCTTTTGCAGATAAAGTTCTAGATATGAGAACCTTTAGGGATCTTAGAGCTGGAAAGCAGGAGCTCGGGGTGGCCAGCCTCCAGATATTTATGAGAAAGCACCTGAAAAGCCAACTGCTTGGCATCAGAAATAAAGTTCCAAACAAGTTTAGCACCGAGAGCCGAATTCTGAAGGGCCAGATCCAAAATTCCCAGACCACCTAAAGGCTTGGGGAGCTTGACAGTCTCCCAATTCACCAAGTGAAATTTTATTTCTTTGGTATTCCCTTGTCAAAGGAAGGATCTGACCATTTTCTCAATTTTGAGCAAGATGTTCCTTGGTAACAACAAGACCGACAACATATATATCGGGAGGGCCAGGAGGATGGAGTTGATCAAAAGAACTCTACCAGCCAGGGACAACCATTTCCCTTTCCAAGAAAGTAGCCTTGATGACAAAGAATTGAGGAGCCTATCCCAAATATTTTCTTTACCAATTCTAGAGAAGAGAGGGATGCCCAAATATATATGGGAAGGGAGCCCACCGCAAAGCCAAGAATAGCCTTGATCCTTTGATGCAACTTGGGTGCGACATTAAAGAAAAAATAACATATTTATGGAAGTTGATTACCTAGCCAGTCGCAGACGAATAAGAATCCAGAATGGAAGAAAAGCATCGGGCTTCCAGAATAGACGCTTGACCGAATAAGAAAGTATCATCAGCAAACTGCTGGTGCGAAAGGGGGGGGAGGTTGGAAGTTAAACGGATACCCTTAAGAGCCCCGACCAGAAGAGCAACTTTGATGCTACGACTTAGAGCCTCAGCAACAAGGATGAAAAGAAAAGAGGAAAGAGGATCTCACTGCCTCACGCCCCTACTACTACTGAAAATTCCTTCTGCCGAACCGTTAACCAGAATAGAAAAATAAGGAGAAGAAATACAATTGAAGATCTAATTATACAAATGCCTGTTAAAGCCCATGGTGAGAAGGGTATTACAAAGGAATCTCTAGTTTATATGATCATAAGATTTGCTAAAATCTAATTTAATCATCATACCTGAGTGAGAGGAGGAATGGAGAGTATGGATCAATTCATGAGAAATGATTATACCGTCAGCAATAGACCTCCTAGGGATGAATCCGCTTTGTTCCTGTGCCACAAGTTTTTGAAGAAGAGCACTCATTCTAGAAGTAATAGCCTTAGAAATGATCTTATAGGATGTATTGCATAAGGAGATCGGCCTGAATTCATCAAGAGAAGCTACCGGCACCTTTTTGGGGAACATGCATATAAAGGTATGATTTAGAGCGCCAAGAAGCTTGCCTGAACAATGAGATTCCTCCATGGAATGCCAAATAGTATCCCCTTTAATGTCCCAGAAATCCTAGAAAAAAGAAGCTGGAAAACCATCCGGACCGGGTGCTTTATCCCTCTGCATAGAGAAAATGATCCTGCGAACTTCATCCTTAGAAAAAGGAGAAAGAAGCTTAGCGTTGTCAAAATCATCGACCAGTTTAGGAATCTGATTAAAAAAGGAAAGCTGTGCATCCAGAGGAGAGGTCAAGTCACCATTCAGGAGCTTTTGAAAAAAAGACACTGACTCGGTTTTAATTTAAGATTGAGAGGAAAAAACCGTATCATCATCCAACTTCAGGGAGGAGATATAATTAACATTTCTTCTAGCTTTGATAGAAGCATGGAAGAATTTGGTATTTTTGTCCCCATCGGCCAACCACATTTCACACGATTTCTGTCTCCAATGAATTTCCTCTTTAAGAAGAAGATCACCAAGCTCACTGAGTAAAGACCTTTCCTTGAAGGAAGTCTTCCTGGTGCATACCTCGAGAGAAAACATATTCATTAAGGATACACAATTCTTTCTCAACCCTCTACTTTTCCTAGAAAATATTTTTGAAACAAGAGACGTTCCATTCCAGCAATCTGTATTTTAGCAAAGAAATTTTCTTTTATAGTTTGAACATCCAAGTCCCTTCCACCGCGAAGGAGGCCCACCAAGAGTTAATCAAGGGCTTGAGAGAGGGATCCTGCAACCACATGGACTCAAATTTGAAAGGAGAACGGCATGGCGGGAGGTCAAAGGAAATGATGAGAGAGACAGGAAAATGATCAGATCATGAGAGAGGAAGAACAGAGCATTTGATGAGAAAGTTGTGTTGAAGCCAATCTTCGGAGACGAGAAAACGATCAAGACGAACAACCATGGAGCTGAACCCGAGACGTCAATTATTCCAAGTGAACCAACCAGAGCTTGGTTCCACATCAACTAGTTTGGCGGAGGCAACAAAGGAGGTGAAATCCACTTGAGACGAGGCTGCCATTGGATTCCCCCCATTTATATTTTTCGGAGAGAGTAGCTTTAAATCCCCAGCCACAACGGTCTTGAAGTTCAGAGCCGTGTCAAGGATTGGCTGAATCCTCGACCAAAGCTCCCTTTTTTTAATGGATTATTAGGACCGTAAACATTACACATAAAGAAGGACACATCAGAATGTTTGATATAGAATTTACTCCAAATGAAATTAGGATCGACCAATAGAGGCTCGAGACTATAGCAACTAGAATTCCACATAACTCCCAAACCACCAGAGGCACCATTAGAGTCCAAGAAGCACCCTTCCCATCCTTTCCATATGCGAAACCAACCATTCTTACAGTCCACTTTAGACATCTTAGTTTCTTGGATAAGACATAAAAAAGCTTTTGAGTCGATAACATAGCGTCTCAGCAAACACTGCTTGTTAGGGGCGTTCAGGCCCCTAACATTCCACGAAAGAAGGATCATTTGATCTTTAGAGAGGACCCGCCTCTCCTACTTGAGGATGGAAAAAAGGAAAAAAGTTGAAGTTGCTTACCTGCAACAATATCTTTGAGGGAAAGGATGTTTTTGGAAGGGCGACCTGGCTGGGCTTTCGGCCCCCTGTCCATATTGAGAATGGCTGGAGTCAGAAGAATTGGACACTTTTGAAAGTTGTCCAAAGGCGGATCGACGGGAACATTGTCTGAACAGTTATTAAGATCCCCGAAGTCTCCATCAATGGAGTGGATCAACTCATCCTTCTCATTTACCCATTTTTCCAAAGAGGCCGCATCCGCACCGAGACCGAGTGCGATGCCTTCTTGGAATAAAGAGAGTATCTGAGTAGAGTCTTGAACAACAGACACAGTTTCCTTAACCAGGGAGATTGTACTCGGATCAAGAACAAGGGGCTCTTTCACAGGAACAGAACCAGGGAGATCAACACCAAGTGAGTGATCTTTCCCAGAAGAAAGAGGTGCAACAAAATAGGAAACAGAAGACAGGGTAATCTTTTTCCTCCAAACGACACCGCTGGAAACATGAGGGTTTTTACATGCTTTTTGTAAATGACCAGGTTGTTTACATTTAAAGCAGCTATCAGAAACCGCCTCATAATCCACTTTCTGCACCCATTGCCCCGAAGGGGTGGATATGACGATGAATTCCTGCAACTTTTTGGAGGGATATATAGAAATGCAGATTCTGGTAAAAGACGAAAGAGTACCTTCCAAAGTAACAGGATTAATGTGAATGACGCGACCTAAGCTGGAGTAGATTTTATATAGAATGGAGAAGGACCAAAACTCATTAGGCAGTGAATATAGTCTGATCCAAACTTGTAAGCCATCCATTTTTGCTTGCGCCAGATCGAAGTGGGCGGACCACTCACGAATATGCAGACCAGACTCAGCGAAAAGAAAATATTTCCTCTCCAAGGTATCATCCCTCTGCGTCGAGCTACGGAGGATAACAAGAAAAAAACCTCTCTTCAAGAAGAGAATGCAGAGACCGGTACCCCACTGAGTATCACACCAGCTGTGAATGCCCTCTACCAAGAGATGATGACCCACAAATTTAGCAAAGATTGCTCTTTCTCCAAGAAGGGTGAGCTGGGCAGCCAGGTCATCCGAATCCACCAGAGAGACAGATACAAACTCCGTCTGAACCGAATCAAAACAGAGCGGGTCGCTTGTGATATTAGCATTGGGAACACAGACCGCATCTGTAACTCTGGGACCCAGACGTTTCTGCAGTGCTTCTAACAGACCATGGCCCATAGTAAGCTCCTTCCCTGAATCTTGGGAGGGGGATGTCGACCGACCATTGCAAAATTTGAAATTTGAAAAAAAAGACCGTTCTGGTCCATTGCGCTGCCGCTTCCCCTTCATCACAACCAAAAACTTCAAATCCCCAGTGATATTCCATCAAATGAAAACCAAACAATTTGTAATCTTTCGTCTTTTGACAGTTCTGTTAGAAAGACCAAATTGTGGTGTAAGTTCAGTCTGCTGTATATTTATGCCTTTACTTTTGTTTTTATTTCCTGTATATCTGAGACTCTCTAAGCTTGAAGTCCAAAATTGGAAAGATATGTTAGATCCACAAGGCTTCTAAAATGAGCTAGAATATATAGCAGAGTTTTAAATCTGACTTGATCATTCCGGGCATCACATTGCAAAATGCAATCAACAATGTGGTTGATATTGTTATTTCTATTGTGGATGCCTCTAATGTTCCAATTGGTTTAGATTTAAAGACAAGATTTGTTTACATTTGTTTTCCTTCAAGTAAGAGTTTAGAGGTCAATGTATGAAACATATGAACCTGCAAAGGATAATAAGACATCATAGAGAGGAACTTAAGAGTTGAAAATCACACACCTGTCTTAACAGGAGCGAATCCAATACTAAGCTTAGATTTACATTTATCATGCAATGAGCTGCACATTGCTGCTTGGAGGTAAATGAATCTGATATGATTGAGGGAGGGCATCAATTTCTACTTCTGTATCAGATTAATTTATGCCACTGACATCCTAAGTCCATTTGTGGTCTCACACCATCTCTACAAATTCCTACTGGTTTGCATGGCTTTGTCTCTTGAATTACCCTTGAATATTATTTTCTTGCATCACAAAGGATGTTTTTGTGGTAGGTAAACACCACCAAAGTGGGATCTATTTGGGACCCAGCCATTTTCAGAAAGTCTATTACATTCAGACTGTACTAGAAGCTTAAAACAGTTCGCAATAATATTTACCCTAAGGATGGTTTTACTGTTGCATGTGTGAGCAGTGTAGTGACACTATATTTAAGTCTAGTTTCTAAAGCCTTCAGATTATTGGTACCATAAGAACCACTGATCTAGATTTTTTACTGGTTTTCTCTATGATGCTCAAGTTGGATGCCAAGCTCTTAAACATTTCTTTATGTGCTAAGTTTCTTTAGACTGTAAATGTATTAATTATGAGATCGTATTGAAGATTATTTTGAGAGTTTGAGTGCCTTTACTAAGAATAAATAGACAATAGTATTTTCTCATACTTAAAATTTTTATTGTCTTGTACTTCAGCGACCAAGACTCTGAACAGAGGGATTGCAGAGTTTGTTGTTATGGCAGCTGATACTGAGCCTCTTGAGATCCTTCTCCATTTGCCACTATTGGCTGAAGATAAGGTATCTAACTGCTTAAGATACTATTTTTTTGTGTGTTATAAGGTTGTATTAATTGAATGTCATGGTTGGTTATGGAGATGGGTCATTTAAAATTTAGCCTCTTCAAACTTATCCTTGTAGAAAATGGTTTTTGACTGGATTTGTATTTTCTGCTTACAATATGTGTTGTTTGTCCTGCAGAATGTGCCATATGTGTTTGTACCATCAAAACAGGCATTAGGACGTGCATGTGGTGTCACTCGCCCTGTCATTGCTTGCTCTGTAACAACGAATGAGGGAAGTCAACTAAAATCACAAATACAGCAACTTAAGGTAATTTTGAAAATTTGAAGATACATAAACTCAAATTGACTCTCTTGTGTGTTTAACAAGCTATATCGTTATTATATATAAACACCTCAGATTTCAAAGGGAACAAATGTTAGCTAATAATCACAGATCAATCCTGTATCACTGATGTCTTGTCTGATATTATCGTGGAAGTATTCTTGTAGTTTTTGTTGTTCAATCTTCTAAGAAAATGTTTTTACTTTGCCTTGTGCAGGATGCCATAGAAAAGCTTCTTATTTGATGCAGCTGAATATTTTCTACATCAATATCAATAGTAGTACCCTTTGCTTCTTTTTAATTTGTCATTGTCCATTTAGCTAGCACTGATGACATGGTCGAATGGGCAAGGATTGTCTAATGCCAGTGTGACTTGTCCCTTGAGAATGTTGGCCATGGTCGTGGAGGTGTTACTATAGTCATGTAGAATGGTAGTAACAAATTTTGAACTGAAATTTTGTAATATTATTGCATGGTTGCAGTACCTCTACTTTTTCTCTCTAAATTATGTGTGTTAATAGAGCTTGGTTTATTATGATTGTGGGTTAGTGAATCTCCATCTTTGAGATTTTGTTTAGTACTGGTTTCTAAAAGAGCTATTTTGTTTAGAAGTATTCCCAGGTATCTTAGTAGATTGCATACACTAAGGTTTTGCTAATTTGAACATAGGATACATTTTTTTATTGGACTTTCCCATAAATCAAGTAGGCTGTAGTATGTAAATTATTGTCTTCTGCACCTTCCATCCTCGTTACCGGGGCTTTGGCATTTTATATTAAAGATGGAGAGTACATTATCTGGGCAATGTATCCATGTTATTTTATTATTGTCTATTAAAATTAACTTGTATTAAATATGCTACTTACCTTGTTGGGGATATGAATATTTAGGAAAGCATATGTTGGGCAGTTAGATAAAGCAGATGGAAACTAGGTTTTTTCCTTATTTTCATCAACCAGAGGGCGGTTGTTGCAAAGGAAGATAGATTGCTTTGTTTTGCAATTTGGTGTTTGCAAATATTTGCTGTTGCCTATGACATTGCTCAGTAGAACAAATTAAAAGATTTTGAAGTAATTGTTTATGTATAGTTATTGAAGTTCTTTCTTGTATATTTAGTTAAAGTAATTGCCTTTTGATAGGTTTTGTATCTAAGGTCTTAGTATCTGCTCTTTGAAATTTCACAAGAAATGATTTGAGCAGATATGAGCTTAGTAATTATGTTGTCTACTAAAACTGACATGTATCAAATATGCTAGTGACTTATTTGGGAACACACACATTGGACAGTTGAATAATGCAGATAGTAACTAGGTTTATTCCTTACAAAGGTCAGTTGTGGTTGGAAATGACGATAGATTGCTATGTTTTGCAATGTTTGCAATGTTTATCGATGCTTTCATGACATTGGTTAAGAGTAAATCCCAAGATTTTGAAGTGATTGTCTATGTAAAATAGTTATTGGAAATTCTTTTTTGTACATTTAGTGAAAATTTATTACTTTATGATAGACTTTGTAGCTAAGTTCTCACTGAAAGATGTAAATCTACACTTGGATTTTCATATTTGCTTTGAAATTTCACAAGAAATCATCTGACCAAATCTGATTGTTCTTCTAGCTCCAAAATTTGGAGCAATCGTCAGAAAAGTCTGATACAAGTGTTTTACATATAGTGCCTATACAAGTGCTTTACATTTAGTTACCCCCCAACGAAGGACATCTTTGAAGCCTAGTGTCATTGTCAAAGCCACTTTCATATGGAGTGTATTAAATAGTGGACTTCAAATATGCAAAAAAGATGGTTCATAAAAAAAGATAAATATGGAAAACAACTACGGTAAATTGTATTTAAAAATAGAATAAATTTTAATAATTCATTGAATATTTATAATGTAATAGTTTTTCTTCGTTACTACTTACATTTGCATGGTATTTTGCAACAATTTGTTAAATAGTTTGTAGATTTACAGCGGTATTTGAGGTTTTTTTCATAAAGAATTTTGTTAAACAGTTGGCAGACTATATGTAGCAGTTATTCCAAAAAATTGTGTTTGCCCCTTCTTCCAACAACACACCTCCTACTACTATAAACCTCTTTTCAAATGCTACGATGCTGGTGCTAATCTTCCAGGCAGTGCTGATAAACTTGTAAATGATTCGAAAAAATGAACATAAAATTTTCCAAATGCTGCATAAAATGATAATCCATTTTGCCGCTAATTGTAAAAGCTTGGAATTTTAGGATTTAAGCATGGCATAGTGGCCATTAATAATAAACAACATAGTTTTTGAGTTCTATTAGTCTATGGATTTTTCTTAAAATAAATTATATTAAATATTGTTTTGGACTACAGAACCTTTGCATTTTTATACGGTCAACAGAAAAAAGGAAAAATTATGGGAAAATTATATGAATTCCATTGTATTTGGTAACCTTGGTCACTGTAGAAGAGTCATTGCTAATGCTGGATTTGATGTAAATACTCTTGAAATTTTCGATTGGAAACCAGTTTGTCAATGCATTATATTGTAGTTATTGGGATTCTAAAACAATTTCCTTGATTTGGTCCCTGTCTGGTTGATTAATTGTTGTTTTTAAAGATTTCATAATCTGGGTAGTGCCATATTTCTGAAAAAATTATTTTAGAATGGTGTGCTGACTTCATCATATAACACAAACAGTTGGGGATTGAACGGGATTGTTGTCAAAATAAAGCCAAAAAATTCCGGAGATTGAAAATTCTGCTAGCTATGTCGTCAAAATGAAGCCAACATAATAACTTACAATTCAAAGACTGCATAGAAGACATGGCAAGGAGTGGAGGAATGTTACTCTACTGCCAAAACGGGGAGTTGTAAATTACATTTGGATTGGTAATCATGCCCCCAACCACTTGTTGTTGTCAAGAACCTCCAAGTATGTGTTGAACACTACACTGCATGCAGTTTTGGCGGTAGATAGGGAGCATGCAAATAGATGCTTGGGGTCTTGGTTGATTGGTAAAAAACGGGCATTTATTAAGAGGAGGTCCAAGGTTCAAACCCCATTGGCATGTCTGAGAGTGAGGAATAATCTGATTGGAGTCCTTGCGAGTTGTCGGAGAAGTACGACCAATGTCTTTGAGTGTGTGTCCATTGTACAAAGGTGGTATGAAACCTAGGCTTCAGCACTCTGAAGGTAGTATGAAACTTATGCACCTACGGGTCCTTTCCTCACTTCAGGATAACAATTACCGACACGGGTAGAGACTGAGCTAAATTGTAATATGTAATGATTCCTCTAATATCTAAAAAAACAAATGCTTGGGATTAGCTTTGCACCAACCAAAAGAATTTGTGCAAAAGTTTCCAACTCCTAAACAAAAACCGTTCTATGCATACCCATCAAAAAAACTGCCGTCCACACAACCAAAAGATAAATATTTTTTTAACACATTTTTGTCACGTAACTCAAGTGCCCACACCTAAGCGCTTCCACATTTTACAAACTTATCTAACAATGCACTTACCCCTACAACATTTGCTAAAACTCCTCAGTTCTATACATTTTAGTGGTTGACCAAATCCTTTTCCAAAGCTCCTTTTTTGTGCAGGCTAGCAATACACTAGCAACTGTAAATTGTTTGGGTTGAAAAATTTCTATTTTTTTTTGCACATGGTGAAGCATGTCTACCTTATGAGAATGCAAGCAAAGGTGAAGTGATCAGGGTGTAAGCAAGTCGGTTGTTTTTAGTGAACAAAGCAATTCTCACTTGCCTAGCTTGTTTAAGGAAATCCCAAGGAGGATATTTAAGCAAGGACCTATCACGAGTTTGAAAAGGAGTTGGAGAGAGTCTGACAAAAAAAAATTCCTTTCCTCTAAGCTTTGAAGGAGACCAATCCACTTTTTGCAAGAATTTTTTTTATCGGGTAGTTTAAATGATAACAGATGACCAAATTCTTTTATGAGGATCCCTTATGCTTTGAATAAGACAACTTTTTCCAAGGCTCCCATATTGGCACATATTGGCAATACACTGAAAAAAGGTGCCTTAAAACCCTCCTACAAATATTTTGGTTGGTTCCCAATCGCACCTTACCTACAGAGTCTCCTACACCAACTCTCCCCCACAATGATGCATGAACATATAAACTCTATTTTAGGATTTTACTTTGCCTTGAGCTAGGAAATGAAATTAAGGACGGAAGTAAGCCATTGAGAAACCAAAGAATGTTATGGATACTCACAATTCACAAATACATGCAGTAGCATCCATTGACATTGTTGAGCAAATGAAGAGAACAAATATACATGTCTCCCTATGGGATGCTTTGGAAATTCTAGGGTAGACAGATTTGCTGCAAGAAGGATTAAGACAATTCAAGCTTCTTCCCAAAACTCAAAAGGAGGTAAGTCCAACCCCATTTAATATGTATCATGTCTAATGTCAACAATGCAAGTTGTGCTCCTAAACCCCTCCATTTTACATATCATTAATTGTTGGGAAATATTGAGTCCATAATTGTATGATTGATTATGGGGCTAATAGCACAATCATGCCCAAGCAAGTTGCTGATACACTTGGCTTGAATTATACCCCTATTAACAAAGGTGTTGTCCAGCTAGATGGTACTACTGTGAAAACTATGGATGTATAAAAAACCTTAATCTAACCCTACATGTTTTCCCCAATATCATTATTCGTCAAGATATTTTAGTTATAGACCTTCCCCTTGTCTTTTCTTTGTGTTTGTGTAGAGATTTTATTGCTAAAGTAGAGGGATATCTATCATTTGATTGGTCTCACATGTTCCTTAAGACTAGGTATGGCACTCGAATCATAGTAAAGGTTGAGCCAATTTCCCAATTCCATGTGGAAACATATGATCCAAAGCCCACTGAGCTGAATTGTGTCATAACCTCTTAAATTGAGGGAACATAAGTTGACCATGAACCTTTTGAAGTGAGAGCTAAAGTTTTTGATGAATAAATGGATGAATGGGCCAAATAAATGTGGAGTTCTGATCCTTATGAGGCATTTGGAGGAGGATTGGACTTGGCACATATTGTCTACATGATGAGGGTGGTTTCATCCATAGCCTGCTGAAATCAGAGAATGACTCAGATGGATTATGGAAAATGTTTTTTGATGGTTCAAAGTGCAAATTGAGAGTTGGTGCAAGTGTTGTCTTGTTTTCCCCGAAGGAAGACAGTTATTTCTTTTCTCATAGGCTGCAGTTCAATTGTATTAACAATGTTGCTAAATATGAGGCTCTGATTCAAGGGATAATAATTGTTAAAAGTAAAGGGTCTCTCAAAGAAGCTTATGATCTTTAGATGCAAAGTTAGTTATTCAACAAGTCTGGTCACAAGCTTAGCAAAGAACCCTCTCCTCAGAGCCTACAAACATAGAGTTTGGGACCTCCTAGAAGATTTTATACCATCAATTTTCAATTTGTCCAAGAGAACAAAAATTGGATGCAGATAGGATGGTTTTTATTGGAGCTCAATTTGATCCTTCCAAAGATCTCATGAATGTTGTATACCAACATGTCAACATGGTAATCTAGTAAACCAATAATGCCTAACAATGACTACCATTGGTAGATTTTTTAACAGTGATGAGTATATTTCCCTCTTCATTCAACAAGAAGCTAAGTTTTTCCAGGTTTTGTAGCCAAGGTTACAAGAAATTTATGGTGACCAAAATCATTTCACTAAAGAATAAAAAGTTACCCAAAGGTTTAATCACTTTTAAAATCATGTTTACCCTAGATGAATCAATATAAAGGAGAGAAGAGGAATTTGAAAATAAAAGAAGATGACTATCGTGATGTGGTTATCTCCAATGGAAAGCAACCAAATCTTGGAAAGGTATGTACATCTAATTAGTAATATGATTTCATCTAATTATTTCAAGGATATAGTGAAATTTTTCATGGTCTTATGATGACCTTAAAGGCTATGATTCCAATATCATTCAACACACCATTGAATTATCCCCTGAAACCAAACCAATGAGATAAAATAAAAGGCCAATTAATCCTAAGATTAAACATTTAATGAGAAAGGAGATGACCAAATTGATAGAAGCTAGAATTATCTTCCCCATCAAACACTCTTCTTGGGTTGCAAACCTTGTCCCTGTTAGGAAAAATAATGGAGAGATAAGGTTGTGTGTAGACTTTAGAGACCTCAATAAATCCTATCTCAAGGATCATTACCCTTTACCTTCCATGGATCAAATTTTACAATCAGTAACATGGGATGAGAGGTTTTCACTTCTAGATGGGTTCTCAGGTTATAATCATATTCTTGTCAAAGAGTCTAACCAATATAAAAAACTTTCACCACTAAGTGGGGGACGTTTTCCTATCAAAATATGCCTTTTGGGTTGTCCAATGTTGGTGTTACCTTTCAAAGGGAAATGAATTTAGCTTTTAAGGGACTAATAAGTGATATTGTTTTTATCTATTTGGATGATATTGTTATTTTTCTAAAAGATAATAAGAGCATATAATGCACCTTAAGCATATTTTTAGTAGATGTAGGGAATTTGGCATATCTTTAAATCCAAACAATGTATATTTTTTTTCCCTGAGGGTAAACTCTTGGGACATGTTGTGTCTAAAGATGGTTTGGCTATTGATCTAGATAGAATTACAAATATCTTGGCTTTGTCTCTTCCCAAACACAAAAGGCATTGCAATCATTCCTGGGGAAGATCAATTTTGTAAGGAAATTCATCACTAACTTTGCTAAGTTGGTAAGGCCCATAACATTGATGCTTTAGAAATTATGTAATTTCTAATGGACATAAGAGGCCAAGAGAAGTTTTGAAAAGATCAAGTAGGCTATAGCCTAGGTGCCTACTATCATCAACCTTGATTTTGAAAAATACTTTCATCCTATATGCCTTTAGAGGGGAAAATAGTATTGCTGCCATCTTAACCTAGGAAAATCAACAAGGATTGGAGAATCCAATAGCTTTTACAAGTTAGACACTTAAATATTATGAGCTCAAATACAACTTTGTTGAAAAGAAAATTTTTTCTATTTTAAGAGCTCTTAAAAAATTTAAACACTTGTTATCCAACAATAAGATCAAAGTCTTTGTTACTCATCCAAGCATTAAGCAATACATTATGAGCACTGAAATAAGTGAGAAAAGAGATGTTTGGATTACTAAAATCATGGAGTTTGACATTGAAATCAAGTCTACCAAGTTGATTAGAGGTAGAGCATTGTGTCAACACTTGGCTGAAGATGAAGTGGCTCACACAAGAATCAGTTATGTCAATCATTAGTTAAAATAGAGGGAAGTGTTGAAAATGACTGGTTTTATAATATGTTGAATACTTATACACTGGAAAGTTGCCCAACACTTTCAACAAACTCAAAGAAGGCATTTAGATTGTAAGCCCTTAACTACGAGTTGTTTGAAGGTTTCCTTTTAAGATAAACATTGATGGTGTGATGTTGAGATGTGTGGAACATGACAAAAGTTGAGAAGGTAATCAAATATTTTCATGCAGGCTTTGCTGGTGGGAATTTCACTCCTCAAACTACTGCAACCAAGATCTTAAGGGTTGTTTATTTTTGGACCACCTTGTTTTCATGTTACTAAAAATGGATAAGGAGCTGAAAGGAATGTTTATTTTTCACTTGTAGAAAATGGAATGCAACCCTACCACTTCAACCCATTGTTGTTGATCAACCGTTCTCTCAATGGGTTTAGAATTCATTGGTATGGTGAACCCTCCTTCAAGTGTTGACCATCATTGGGTTTTGACTACTACAAACTATTTTACAAGGTGGGTGGAAGTTGTGCCACTAAAATAAACAACAAATGACAATGTCATTATAGGACTTCCTAGAGGACATTGTGACCATATTTGGGGTTCCCCACATAGTTATATCTGATAATGCCAAGGATTTCATTGGAGTGAAAGTGATTGATTTTTCCTTGAGGTATGGTATTTATTTGAAAACATCTTCAAACTATTATCCTCAAGGAAATGGCCTTGCTGAATCCTCCAATAAAAACTAATTATAATCATGAAGAGAACAATGGAAAACAATTAAAGGAAGTGGCATACTAAGGTAAGAAAAACACTTTGGGTTGATCGAATCACACCCAAGAAGTCTATTGGGAATTCTCCATTCATGCTTGTATAAGAGAGAAGCTAGGTTTCCCATCTCACTTGAACTTATAGCTCTGAAGTTGGCTCATCAATTGGAATTAGAGCATCATGATGCAAGAACCATAAGCATTGTTGAGTTGGTTAAGTTAGAATAAATCAGGGAAGAAGCTAGGGAGAAACTGCAAGACCACCAACAAGCTATGCAAAAGTGGTTTAAGAAGAAATCCCACCCTCAGCAATTCAGAGAAGGAGAGTTGATCTTAAAATGAGATGAAAAATCGCTCCAATACTAGGAAAACATAAGGATTATTTGGAGTCCTTATCAAGGATGGGGTAACGAGTAATGCTTTTGAGTTGGCAGAACTTGATGGTGAAATCTTGCCTATACCTGTTGATGAGATCTTCCTCAAGCCTTATTTCTAAAGATTTCATCCGCCTTGTACATAGCTATAAATATTTTCTATTTCTTGCTTTGTTTTGTTTTGTTTCCTTGTTGTCTTTATTGTGTATTCTTGGCCTCAATTTTAGACTATGGGTGCTTGCTGCTCCTAATTCGTGTTTTCAAGTTTATTGCTCATTTTTGTCGAGTATAAATTGCTAAGATGTTTTTGTTGGTGGAGGTTTTGTAGTCACCCTTAAGTCACCAAAGTCACATCTCTCAAGTTTCATCAATTTTAATGTTATTTTTTTAGTCCAGCCGTATTTGAGAAGACACTTATAGTCTTGTAATCACTCTATCCATCTGCAAACGGAAAACCAATTTTCCCATGCGCCTTTCGCTTCTCTTTTGGTTAACTATTGAATTGTTTACAAAATGGTTAAGAGTTACAAGTATCAGAGGCACATATCTGAGAATCACTTGAGGCCTTTTGGGGAGTAGAACCTGGGATCAAAGTAAGTAAAAATCTTCTTTCAGGTGCAAAGCAAATTCTGGGCCATCATAGTTATTTTGCAGAGAAAACTAGAGTTTTGGAAAGATTGAGAGAAGTTATCAAATTTTTCATACTAAATCCATGCCCAGTGGATACATAAGGCAAGTTGTTCACTCATTTACTAGGCAAACGCCCCCTAGAGGTCATCAACATGTTATGAATAAACATATGTTTTATTTGGACATATTACTTTAAACTGTAGACTTAGGTAGCCTCAAATTCTTCCAACTTGCTTAGTTCGTTGACTCCTAACTCTTCCAAGCAATCAAAATGACTTAACTATTTTCTACCTTATTTTGGCCTTCAAAAGAAAGTCACGTACCAAAATAAAAATCCATAGACCAAAGGAATGATGTACCACGAAAAAGAAATATATGTGCCCAAGGAATTATTTGTGCCCAAAGAAAGATTTTCCCCAAGGAAAGATTGGCTCCAAGGAAATATCCTCACCCAAAAAGGAAATATGCGAACCAAAGGAAAAATCTATACCTAAATGAAAGATCAACCCCAAGGAAAGATCCACCCAAAAGGGAAACCCATGGACCAAATGAACAATATTCTATGGATAAGATAAAACTCGTGCCCCGAGGAAAATTTGCACCCTAAAGAAAACCCGTGCCCCAAAGAAAAGTAATTACAAGTATAAAGTAACAATAAATGAAACTAGAAGACATAAAGTGTTTGACGTAGGTGTAGACACCAAAATCTAATCAAAATCATTATTACATCATGTTTTTATTAGTTTGTTATGTACATGAGTTTTGAACAATGAGACAAGATATTAGTGACATCAGTACTTTATTGAATTTCTCTTTGTTACTTGACTGAACTCAACCTCTTGTTATTTTTCCTTTTTGAAGTTGATTTTGAGCATTCTTACAAAGATCTCTAGCACCCTGATTTTATTGTTTGATTTTATCTAATCTCGGTCCAAGATAGTACAACAAGGTTAGGACTCATATATGGTCTTGACCATTGTGTACGGTCTTGGCCCCTTTATTTTTCTCATGTTATATCTTCATGGGCAAATTTGTCACTCTTTTATCTTTTGGTTTATATCTTTTGGGCCAACCTTTCTTTCAGTTTGCATCATGTTTTTTTTTTTTTAGTTTGTTATGTACACGAGTTTTGAAAAATAGGGCACATTCATGCTTTTATCACTAGAAAACCCATCCTCATCAAAGGGGCATAAAGGAAGAATACATGGTGTAGAAACAAGATTCATAAATCGAGGCATTTTTGCCTTTCAATCTATATGCAGAGGAAAAAAGCACACTTATCTCAATGTGATGGTGCATATAACATGTTTTCATGGATCAATGCACTTCTCTTTCTTGGTATTGAAAATCTCGCATGCTCGAGAAATATGGCACTGACTTACCTCCCTAATGATTATTTCAGTGTTTGCTATGAGATCAAGTCCACAACTCTTGAGTATGAGCAATTTACACAACAAAAATAAATTATATTTACTCTCCACACCGAGCAATACATTTGGCTATTATATAGCCATATAGAAAGCACAACCATCTCCTAATAAATAGGAACAACATACCCGGTAATAGGCACGGGTAACAACAAACCTACGAGAATACAATACCAACAAAATAACAATATAACAATATACCCAATGTAAAAACTATTTCCTAACATTCCCCCCCTTAGTTTTTACATGATAAAACATATCTCGTTCTTTGATTGTAGCGTGCCACCTTGTGTGCTCATGAGCAACTCCTCAACTGTGTAGCATCGGGCTTGCACAAAACTCACACATGTGCCAATGCACATTTCTTCCAATCATGGTTTTCTCCATCTTCTACCAACAACCTTACCCAATTGGTTTTGCAAGTGTACCAATAACCTTTCACAATTGGTTTTACAGGTTCACCAAAAACCTTACACAATTGGTTTTACAGGTTTACCAAAAACCTTACAATTGGTTTTCCTGGTTTACCAATAACCTTCACATCATGATTGCTACAATACATTTTGATCAATATTCTACAATGTTATTACAAAAGGGGTTACATGAGGAATACTCACAAGTGAATAGGAATTTACATCATCTGTTCTTATTTTTTCATGCCACACTAAAAAATATGAAATCCACAACCACACAACTGAAACTGAAATCAAACAAATGTCATCATACCAAAAGTGCGGCCCCATTGTTGATGACTGACGAGAGGTCGTTATCTAACCTCCAGCCTCCGTTGCCTCTGTCCTCCATTCAAAAAATTATCTAGTAGAGATATTCTTCATCACTTTGATTTTCTGTATGAGCAGTATTTCCTTCCTCTTCATTCTCTCCTTCTTCATATGCAGTCATGGTATTATCTTGCAGTTTCCCATCAAGTAAATCTTGTGCTCTTTTCCTACAATTTGTAGATATATGACTGAAGGTTGTTTACAATAGTAGCAAGTAAGTTGTTTCTTTGTACCTTTGGAAGTCGAACCATATTTGGAATTTTTCTTAACAAATGCTACTTTTCTTTCTTGTTTCTACCATTACATTACATGATTTCCTTCTGGTTCAACAATCATAATTACCATTTTTTTCTTCAAGTAAAGAATAGTTGACAATCTTCTAAACTATAGAAGAAATTCGATTACTAAATGTAAAAACTCAATTAACCAGAATAATTGGTTGGCATGCTATTCAATAAAACAACCTTTGCATCATCATCAGGTACATCTATTTTAATTCCAGCTAACTGATTTGAGATAGATCGAAACTTACTAATGTGCTCTACCATGATGTCGCCTTCTTCCATTTTAAGACCAAACAATCTTTGCTTCAATGCTTATCGCTGACGCTTCCAGACTTGTGAACCAAACAATTTGTTTAATGTTTTCCAAATTGTATGAGAGGATTTAGACAAAACTATATGATGCAAAGAAGCATCAAATAGTCCCAATCCAATGATTTTTGTGGCTTTTCGGTCTTTGCTCTCCCATTTTGTTGTTTCATCTCCATCTGTTGGTTTCTTTGCTTTTCGTCAATGATATCCCACATGTCTTTATTGATCAGATATAGTTGTGTTCAAACTTCCCATGTGTAATCATTTCCAAATCATTTCTTAATTCCATTACAAAAAATCACAAAACAGTTTGTGAAACTTTTCTATGCTTTTTGATATGGAAACACGAAACTACTGTGCACAATGCCATGTGTGGAAATAATTTCCATAAAATTTTTGAATATGAATTAATTTATCCATAACAAAAAAATAGAGTTGTGATTTACCACATAAAATGTGAGCTGATCCTCCTAAATAAATCAGATTTGACGCCAATACGGGATAATTATTATTTTAAACTATGGTAGGGACATGGAATCTGAAGCAAATATAGAAAGAGTGCATGAATCAATAGACGTCTACCTTTAGATCATGGACGCTAGTTGTCAATACAAATGTGATGTGGAGAAAATGCGCCAACTTCTACATGAAACGTAATCAACATTTTCATTCCTTTGTGACAGCTGCAACAGTGCTATTAAATGTGGCCAAATCCTCCTCTTTTACTCCAGAGATCGTTTCTCATAAACCCCGATCTGGGTTTCTCTCAAATGGATTTTTATAGCAGTGTCTAATAACGTATTTCTCTTCACATGCCATCAATAAATTTTGTAAAAACCAAGCCGTAGGCAACACGTGCATATCAATGACTCGTGCTTTAGATCAGAACACAATGTAAAAACATCTTATGAAGGTAACGAACTAATGCAAGATGAATGAATGGAGTATTTGCTTTCAACCTCTCCATCATACACGTGATAAAATGGACTTAAATGCAGTGGATCGAGCTACGGTCAGAGATTCTTCCACAAGACAAATGCTGATACTGCTAATTGGGAGAGAGATGCGTTTTATAGACGAAGCACTCCTCATTTAATTGCCCACGTAGATCCATGATGAATTAACATGGAAAATGCAAATTAGTGATTATTGTCATACGGTTAATGATTCATGTCACACAGAATTTCTCTTGGTCAAATATGCATGAATCTAGAAGTGCCCAACGTAACCGAAGCCATTGATCAAAATGAATCACATGAAACTTTTAAAATCATACAAGAACAGATCAATTTGACTTCCTGATGGAACCACAATTTTTTCAAACTGTACCAACTCACATGACTGAATGATTAAGACCTTCCTCTGCTCTGATACCAAATCAAGCGGATACACCAGAATAATAGCAACAATATATTGTATTTACTCTCCACTATTCTCGAGCAATACATTTGGCTATTATATAGCCATATAGAAAGCACAACCATCTCCTAATAAATAGGAACAACATACCCGGTAATAGGCATGGGTAACAACAAACCTACGAGAATAGAATACCAACGAAATAATAATATAACAATATACCCAATGTAAAAATTATTTCCTAACAACCTCACTTTTATATTTCTCTAGAGAGTTTGACAGTCTCCTCCAATTTATTCACCCTAAAAAGATATTAAATCAATGCAATATAGTTGGATAACGTCATGGGTATTTCCTATTTTGTAAGCTCAATGTTTTTCCCCATGGAAAGAACTCTAATAATCACATCATATGTTGTTTTATCAAGCTTATTTCCATAGACCAAACAATCTCCACAAAAACCTCTATAACAGGACAAAAATGATGCACATATCAAAAAGTTAGGCACGAGGGGAAATTAATTAAGAGCGAGCTAGAGTAAATGGGGGGACCAAATGCACGTGACACCAACATCCTCCTTTAGGACAGGTGGTGTAAATGTCTAAACCATCAATCAATCCCTCTTTGGTAAATGATGTCAACCTCTTATCAATAAAAGGAAGATAATGATTTTTAATTTGAAATACAATATTTAATATTAGTTTAAATATTAAATTTAATTACAGCGAGGGCGTTCCCCCTATGGTAAAGGACCTCCAGATGTTTCTGCAGCGATGTTAAATTTGACGGCCTCCCGGACGTTTTTTTTCTAGTATGATTAAATGTGACGGGAAAAATGACGGTTATGATGGCTTTGTTGACATTCACTCATTTCCGTCTATTTTCAGCAGTTTTCTTTTTTCTTTTTTGCATGCTAAATGCAGGCCCTGTTTTTCTGGGTTTTGGATGGTTCTCCTTATTTTACTATATTTAAATTAATTGATCTAGATCTATATCTGACGCGGGTAATCGCCATCGGAAGACCCTCTTCGTTGCTGCACACAACTGTCAGCTGGCTTGCCTCACTCTCACCCACGATGGCCTCCGTTTGGAATTTGTTGAGGCAGACATGTATTCCAATCTCCAGCTATGCAAATATAGCGCTTTATTTTAATATTTGTGGTCTGTCTCTGTGCTTTGTTCAATCGCCATTGCCATTGCTTGCATGCGGAGCTCACTTCCCTCCAATGGATGAAGAATTTAATGACTTCAAGGTACCAACAATTTTGCAGTTTTTTTATTTAACCATAATTATTGAAGTATTGCTATGAATTTCTAATGTCGGTTGGTCATTAATGAATGTAGTTTTTACTGAAGTATTTCTATCCTTAAAGATTTGGTCAGCACATTTTTTGTGGCACCTCATTACTACATTCTAGCTTTTTTTTGTCCTTGAAATGACACTCTCGAATTAAATTTTGAAATTTCAAATGGTTGTATCTAATGGAAACATTCCAACATTCATGGGATAAGTGAGTTTTATCCTATATTTCTACTCCTCCTTGGATAAGATGAAAAAATGTAGACCAATATAGTTTGACACATTATGTGTATTGAGACTAGAAAGAAATCATGTTTTCTTACTTATTTTACTACACATCTTTTTTTTACAAGCCGACAATCCTGTTTTAACACTTCCTCAAAGATAGCATTCATGCATGATTTCACACTCGTTATTGCATTTATTCAACATTTCACTTATTTGGTGTCTTTAAAACGAGTGTGGTGATGTATGCTAACAAATTAATTGATAAAACATGATTTTGTGAAGTCTGAATTAATAGTGAAAACATTATTCTAATGGAAATCCAAAGATGTAATGAAAGGAAGAATACGTTTGTTTTCCAATGAATGGAGATGTATGAAACGAATGATTTGTAATTACTAAAAAAAAATCATTGAAGCAAATATTAAATGATATGAAAATCCATGAATATAATTGAAACTTGTATGAATCAAAATCCACAAGTCATAAGATCAATTGTAGAAGTTAAAAATTAAATTGTGTACGACTCCAATACACTTGATGGATTACACATTACAACTAAAAGATACACTCTTCTTTCTTCAATTCAATTAGTCTACAAATTTTTCCTTAGTGTATATGCAAAAGGCATATTATTGGGATTATATTAATTAGTGACGAGATTAAGATATATTAAAATAGAATTATTTATATAGTTACTAAATTATAAGATATATTAAAATAGAATTGTTAATATAAATAAAAGAGTAGCACTTTTTGAAAGTGGGTTTAGGTTGTATCAAATAATTGGTGATGGTTTAACTCTATTAGCAATCGCATGTGTACAATGCAATGTGAATGCCGAATGGTATATGTTATTTGATTTAGAGGGATAGTTATTACATTTGTAGTTGATGTTATTAAAATTTAAGTTTATTAATATTCATACATTTTTAATTTGTTATGGTTCCTTTACAACCTTGTATGCATACGACTCTTGTTCTATAGCCCTAGACCACTTTGTGGATCGAAAATTTGTGTGTGTTGGCCCTAGAATAGTCTTCTGCCTTATCCTATTTTAGAGGAACCCCATAGATCATTCTTTGCTTATATACAAAGAGCATGACAAGGGCTTTTGCGGTGAAGTATAATTTTCACTCCTTTTCGGACCTAACATTAATTTCCAAGTTTAATATTATTTGACCTAATGTAAGGAACAATAAAATATGGATGGTAGATGGAATTATCCCTAAGATTTGCACCTCTACCTTCTTTTGAAAATCTTTTTTTGTGGCACTCCATAAAAATGTCAAAGACAAAATAAAAAGGTCTAATGGACATTTACATGGTATACTCTGCTTTTACTTGGTGAAGGTTGCACTCTCCATGTAACATGGCTCCATGTCTCCCATCCCTACTCTCCAATTTTAACACTTAACTCCATTGTGAATAAACTCCTTAATTATTAATTTCCCTATGTTATCAGAGATCTACAAAATTGTAAATTATTTTATGATTTATTCCAGAAATATGTGTCTCTATAGCAACTGTCAAGGCACAACATATAAGATCTTAACTTGTGCTTAGTCTTGTGTAAAAATGGACAATTTGAGTGAATTTACATGCAAAAAGTAAATAATAATTGGCCCATAGTAAGAGTGCTACATCTATCACTTCTATGGGCACATTGCAGCTTCCTGTCTACCAAATTAGAGTCCTCCTGCATCAAATCAATCAATACAAAATATATCCTTAGTTCTAGGAAAGCATCAACTAAATTTCCACTGGTGATAAAAGAAAAGGAAAAGAAGAAGAAAACCCAAATGAACTGTTGAGGGTAACGAAAGCTCAAATTGTAGCCATTCTTGTTGAGGGAATCCCTTCTAGAGATTTAAATTTGAATCAAATAGATAAAATATCCTAATGTGTTCAGCCTTCGGAAGCAAGTAAGCATTTGGAATGATGGAAGAATCCAAGTCCTAAAGAAGTTGGAAAATCTCTTGAGGATCCTCTTTAATGGCAATAACAACTTCAAAACTTCAAAACTCCAATTCAAGTACTCTCCTAAACGTGGCCGAAGAACATAAATATCTTGGTCTAAATTTTCACAACAGAAATGGCTGGGAAGCATGGTGTTCGAATCAACTTGGCTCTGTAACTCTTACCCTCATTTGGAATGGTTTGAGCTCCGTTGTAGTAAACATATAATGTACAATTCAAAATGAAACATGAGGTCTAACCCTTAAAACAATTCAAAATGAAAAAAGTGATATAATGTACAAAGCTTTGGATTGAAACAAATATAAATTGCATGGTTCTTCCTTTTGTAGCACCACGAGCAATCTTTAGTAGAGTATCCCAGTCTAGCTTAGATTGGATTCTTCAATGATGTCTAATGTACAAATGGGGAATATGTGAAAACGCTGTTTTATAATATCATGGAGGTGTGATGTCATCGAACTGCTTCTTGTAATTTGGTTTTCAATTGTTTCAGAATGCTAATGAAGGATGATATAAGGATATGCATTAATTGTAATTTAAATGCAAAGAGTTTTATCTTTACCTTTGCGGTGGAAGCATGGAAAGAGCACCAAGAGGCCTTGTGAATGCTTGTTGTTGCACATTCTCCTCATATCTGAGCTTCTTCCTTAACTTATCTATCTACATTTCACACACCAAAATTGTTTGTCAAAGACTGAACCCTTAGTCGATATACTAATTAGAATCCCAATGCTTTTTATGGGAATTCAAATCATTACTTGCCAATGTAGCAAAGCCATACCATGTTAGCTTCAACACCATACTTTTTGTCTTGGATCTTTTTAAATCTAGGTTATTATTTCATCTTTGGAAAATTGTAATACCCATCTTTCACAAAGTTGTTTTGAGAACTTGGGAACAATTTTGCAGTCAAAGCTGTTGTAAGTCATAAATTCGAAATTGATCAACAATGGTGAGTACCCCTACCACATAACATATATGCCTATAACTGAGATAATAAATGATATGGAGTGATCTCAGTCCATCACAAGTCATTCCCCCATAAGAAATTAGACAGAGAACCGAACAACAAGGTCTTTGGGGGCATAAAAGAGTAAAAAAAAAGGCTCCAAAACAATATAAGTAGCTAAATTGGCATGATTAAGTATGTATATCATTCGGATTCATCTGAAACTTGATTGTGTTACCAACCCAATTGGTTGTAACTTAACCTACATATAAAACCCAATTCACTTCATATCAGATTGCATACCTCACCTTCAAGGCTTCATATCATACAATATGCTTTGTTTCAACAACTGTATTTTTTTTCAAGTAGAAACATTTGCATTTATTGTTTTGTGTACCTTTTGGGACTCAGTTTGTTTTCTCTTAGGCTTGGATGAATTATGTGGCAATGCCCATATTGGATTTCTTCTTAGTCCCAACCTTCTCAGGGCTACTGCCTACTAAGCAATTTCACTCCTAGATCTGTTTTTCCCAAATGAATAGCTTTAATAAGCCTTCAACCCACCAAAAAAAACCACACCATATAACTACACTGCAAACAACTTTCCCAAATGCCTTGCATTTTTACTTGCATAAATACCCATTTTCTCCACTTCATCCCATCCTACAGACAACTATGCACCCAGTTTTCTCTATTTTAGAACATCCTACAGAAGAACATAAAATACAGAAGGTGAAAGCAGAGGCTCCTAGCAAATGATAAAATTGGTGTTCAATATGTGCAATATAAGAAAAAGGAAAAGCATTTTTTTTCATGACTCGACCCAAAAGCAGAACTCGGGTTTAGTCCAGATGAAGATGAAATTGGGCATCAAAAGCTGTAAATGAATTAAAAATAACAGTAAAATCAATCACAAGCACAACACATAAACCTGCATGATATATCTTTGCTTCATGAATTGGTTTTCATTTGTTTTTCCTTAGGGTTCCAACTGTATTGGGTTTCATAAACGTGCACGATATACCACTAAAAGCTAAAAATGAAATCAATCACACCCGTTATCAACATCAACTACAAAAGTAATAACTATCCCTCCAAAACAAATAGCATATACCGTTCGGCGTTCACATTGCATTGTACACATGCGAATGCTAGCAGCATTAAAATTGAATATAATTATATTTATTTTGTATCTGGGTGATAAAATGTCGACGGGTAGTGCACATTTGTTTAAAATGCAATTTTAACACCTTCATAAAATTACCTTAGAAAATGGGTGTGAGGTGGTCACTCCAACTTGAAACGAAATTCGTAAATTAAGACATGCCAATGTATAAAAGGTATTTTAATTTTTTTAAAAAATTTGACGTATATGTATCTGAATATAGACTTTAAAGTAGTTCACGGCTCCTCTCCCCTAATGGCCATAAAGACTCTGCCAAAAAAACTTAACACATTCCAACAAAGAGCCCCACCATAACTTACGCCGTCCACACAATAAATACAAAAAGATTACTTTAGAGTATGAATAACACTCTCCAAAAATAAAATTAACACAAAATAAAAACCTAATCTAAAACACACAATTAACCAAATAACAAGTCCCATACAATAGGGCCATTAATGCCACGGGTCAATCCCAAACAACGCAAAAAACATCTAACCTTTTGGTCGCTCGTATGGTAAAGGTTTGGCAGGGAGCTCAAACTACCCTAACTTGAAAAACCCTAAATAATCTTGGAAAACCCTAAATATTTTCTCTATAACTTGAAGCCGATCTTTGCAGAGACCTCGTTAAGCCCCGACAAATAAGTCTCGAAGGTAGAATTTTACTCCCGTATTTCTTCGAGTTTTTATTAGGGTTCAGTGGTTATGATTTTGTTAAATTCCTAACTGTGTATCTATGTATATTGCTTTTCAAATACATGCGTAAATGGATGGAGATGAGGATTCTTTCCCCGAATGATCGACAGTGATTCCAATCTGCTGCATAATCTCTTTGGAGATAAGCCAGATTACCTGATCCATCCTTTACTACTTATACTTCTACTTTTCTAAATTTTCAATTTATTGTGGCCATTTCTTGTTATATGCAAAAAATTGTAATCAAACCCTACCAAACTATAGATTTGTGTAGAGCGGCTGTTAAACCCTAAATCGTGGTCTGTAGGTTTAATAGGGTCTTGTAATTAAATGTATGTGACGGGGATACTTGTCCTCACGGCTTGGAGCGACTGATGAGTGTGTCGTAGATTCCATCGTGAACGTCACACAGCAAAATCCGCTCGTTGATGGCGTTTTCTTCCATTATGTGTACTTAACTGTACATGTAACGCAAAGAAGCGCCTCCGAGTGGTAGAAAGTTATATTCTATGGCCCTGGGTAATGCGGCGTTGCTGCTATGATCCTTTGGGACAGGCCATAACTTTCACATTAGAAACGTAATCGTTTTCTGATTATGTGTTACTGTAGGGTTTTTATTTGTTCAACTGAGTTTCGATTGTGGACATTAGTTTAGTTGTGTTTACACTTCAATATATCTTTACATAACTGTAACTAGAACATCCAGAAAAGGTAAAGCATTCAACCCATTAACAGGCTCTAGAAGACTATGCGAGTATTGATCCGTATTTGTCTTCTGAGATTTGCATACTTTGCGCAATGTCTCTTATCCTTAACAAGAAGTAGTCGTAGATAATGCATGTGGACTTTTTTACCAAAACTATTATAGATATCCCACATAAACTTATAATTGTGTTTTGATCATACCATACTAGGATTTGTTAGAATTTCATTATATTCTTAAGCTGTCTTTGCTAGTCTTAATTGTTACCATTAATTCATTCACAGTAGTGTTGATTTAATTTAATATGATTGTTTGTTAGTCTTAGTGTTTGTGTTATATTTAATTATCATGTTTTATATTATATTTTAATTTGTAATAGTTAATAAACTTCGTGACATTTAATTTATCTTTAATTTGTGACAATAAGTTTATATGGAGTAAATTAAATTTTTGGATAAGAGTATTAAGATATTTAAGATACAAATTGACTTTATAGACTTTTATATAATAAGGTTCTTTATAAATTTGGAATAAATTAAATTTTTGGATAAATTAGAGAATAAGGATATTTAAATAACAATTTGACTAAATACACTTTTTATGAGCAATTTCTTGATTGAAATCTCAAGAGAGTGTGTTTGAAACTTAACATGAACAATAATTAGAAAAAGAAAGCTATCAAATCCATTTGATCATTTTTGCCAGTTGGACTTATAAATGTGATATTGTGCTTCAAATAAGTTTCCTTTGTAGAATTGTTAATACACACCCTTGAAATAGGGTTTTTAGATGGTGAAATAGGGTTATTAGATGGAAAGGACTCAAAAGGAAAAGGTATTTATTAGTTTTGGATGATAAGACATTTTACATGAGGTTGAAAATGGTTAATATGCCATAGAAGTCAAATATCTAAAACATTGTAAAATGGAAGAGAGAAATTAGGAAGAAGGGTGGATCCAATGTGATGAAACAAAAAATGAAAAATGTATAGGAAAACATGGCCGACAATATAAGAAATAGATAATGTCAATAAATGAAAGTGTACAAGAGATGTATCACTAAGAGTCTTATTTAGACCAATAATAAAAAAACACATAATACAGTAATTGATATACATATTTTTACTTCAAACTAACATTGTACACCTTAAAGGAGAGGAGCCACTGGTGTTGCTCCTTAGGTTGAGTGTTGTACAACACCCACAAATATCATAAAATTTGAAAGAAGCCTATTAATATTAATTTCATATAGATGCCCAAAACTAAGCCTATTAATATCATGAATGTGAAGCCAAGTATCATCATATTATCAAAATATGAGACACTTTTCACTCATATATGCATACCTACATGGAATTGGGTCTAATTTTTGCTAAAAAACTACGAAATACACTCATCTATGTGTACCTACATGGAATTAGGTCAAATTTTGTTAAAAACAAGGAAAAACATGGTACATGTGCAAGGTGAGAGAGTAAGAGAGGTTATGAAGAAATTCAAAGACTTGTGGTTGACAAGAAATGGACAATATTGTCTTATGTTAAGAAATAATATATACACTTTTATAAATTATATTTTAAGTTTGTACTTTAAATCCAAGACAGGGAATTAGATGTTACATTAGGGGGGAGTAAATTGTGAATTGACGTTTAAAAGAAAAAAATACACTCCTAAGAGTTAAAATCACTTACAACCAAGTGGGATTGTATGGATAATTATTCTATGAGTAAATAGTTATGTCGAAGTGGTGCTAACATTTTTCCTAAATACCAACGATATAAACAAATAGCTAGAAAAAATGAGAGGCAAAAATGTTGGTGAAGGGTATTGTGCTAGTAAGTACCATAAATGTCTTGAAATGTACAATGTTGATGTTGTCATTCACGGTGGTTTCATCATCCTCTTCATAGTCCCTTTACCTATTTGGCACAATCATACATTTTATATACACATTTCATGTAAACTGGTATGTGCTTTATTATTGACTCTTGAGATATTTGATAATGGTTTTGACATAATGTATAATGTATCTTGTAATTGATTGTAGCCAAAATACCCTTACCTATAATATATTGTTTTCAAATGTAATCCCTCATTTAAAAAAAAAAAATTATTTATTTTTGTGATGTGCATAATTGATGTATTCTTTTCTAAGGAAGTGTTATTTTTTTACTCCTTTTTAGTATTGAAGGGGTGGTTTAAAATATACCCTTCACATTGAAAATTTGACTAGCCCTTCAAATTTGATTCCTAAATGCAAAGATGCCTTGGCCCTTAGAGGATTTGGGATTAGAACCAAGGTGGGATGTTGGTGAGTACTTAGGCCCACATGTTAGGACATTTCTCTTCCCTTCTACATCTCATATTTGTTATCATCTTTGTCACTCTTGTTTGACCTACATTTTAGAAACAATTATAGTTATAAACAAATGCAATTGTATACTATGAATGCATATAATTGATCTTCACAATAAATTACAAATTATTTGGACATGAAAATTTCAAAATGATGGGAAAAGTGGACTTGATTTATGTTTATAGTCAGCTCATTTTATCATGAGGTGTATACAAAGGTATACGAGACCACTCTGCATTTGATGATAGTATTTGATGATAAAAGACATGTATCTTACTTTTTAGGATTCAAATTTGTGACCTTTCTATTCAAGAATATAATTTCTTTACCATTAAAATAATTCATACACAATGATGAGTGAAGCATGACCATTATTTAAGAATGCACCCTACTCAAGTAAAGACTTGTGACATGTCCTTTTTTGGTAAAGAAGGATTATAATGTCAACTTAGAGAAATATTAATATGAATAGATATAGAAGGGGACCATGTGTAGACACTTTAAAAAGGTAAGGTCCTTAGCATTTTATTTTTTTAACTTATATGTGTCATTGCATTTTTCAATGTATAAGAAATTTGGTCTAAATTATGTGCTATTTAATTCTTCATTAACACCTATGGATTGAAACCTTGTATAACCCCTATTTCTTGATCTTTATGTTATATGTTGAAGTCATGTATGAGGTTCCTTGTCCCATGTCCAAACCATCCATATGGTTCAAACATTGGTTAGAAGATCATGTCACACTTTACTTTTTTTCCTTTGTTTTAGTTGATGGGTTCATCACTTCTACACCTTTCTCATTTAAACCAAATGGACCCATAACTCTTTCTATCTCTTCCCATTTATCACTAGATATTTTATTTGAGTAATCTATTAATATAGTGATTATGTTCATTTGGACAATTAAATGTAAACACTTTTTATTTTCTAGTTAGCATTCTATTATGGGGCGCTTTTAGTGCACATGCTTTTAGTTACCTAAATTTAGATTGGTGGCACTTGAGAATTATCCTTGAGATTTATCTCATACATGCATGTTGCTTATTTTAACAATCCATAACCACTAGGTCATACTTGTTAATCAACTTTGATATGTCAACAACCTATTTACTATATACAGAACACATCTTTGGACCCGTGGCCACCTTTTCTAATTTTCATAATAGAGTTTGAACTTTCTTAGAGCAAAATGTCCTAGGAAGGTCAAAACCAACTGATGATTTTTACTCAAGGTCATGTTTTCGCCCTCCACTCGTAAGGGTCAGTTTTTCAAATGCACAAGTTAGTCTACAACGTAGGATCAATTGAGTGGAATTTTATTTGGCACAAGTTAGATATAAAAACATAATTGCCTTACCTATTTAAAGGGCCTAATCTCTCACATGTTTGAGTTACTTAGGGGATCACAACAAAACACCCAAGAGAAGGAATAGTATTACAAAATCACTCCTTAAGCATACTAACAAGCTACCAAGTCTAAATACTTATTACATAGTTGCCTGGTCATTATCACAAGCTAAAACCCACACTAAAGATAATTGCCAAGTGTTAGAGGCATTAGATATCACTAACACTTGTTTATTACACATTCACACACATTAACTAGGATGAAGAACAATGTGAGGCTTGAGCCTTAATCTCTCTTCATAGTATTGGTTGGTACATAGTGTAATGGTCTTCATACCACAAGGGTGGGGTGAGGTTAGTTTTAGCCCAATTAGACGAACCATTTTTTAATTCTTTGAGAGAAAGCTAGGGTTTTGAAGAAGAAGAATCCTTGATCTATTATAGAGATTTGAGTGTCACAATCTAAAAACAAAGGAACCCAAAACACAAAAGATCACATAATTAGAACTAGATTTGAGTGGAAAAGCTACACATGACATAATCTTCTGGACATACCCAATGTTTCCGCTTTAAAACTACCAATTTTTGTTCTTCATACATTGTCGTCATCCAATTTTGTACAGATTTAGTTCCCTTCCTACACAACCTAGATCCACTGTTTGAGTCTTTTGATCTCCATCAAAACTTGTGAATTGGTGAAATCCTCTCTAATACTAACTATTTCTTTAATTTATCAACTTTCTAGAGTTTGAAACATATAATATATCATCAGTACATGATGTAGGATATGTACATTTATTGTAATGTTGTATCTTTGATTCTAAATAATTTTTTCCAAGGAAAAAAAGTATTTTATTCAATTTGAATGAAAAATACATTCTAAAGGTGCACAAAGCATAATATATAATAGATACAAATAGGCATTCCTTGGAAAATATGCTAATGTAAAGTCACAATAACTGATGCACAAAGAAGGAACCATTAGATAAAAACATAAGGTATTTGCGATTAACATTAGAGTGTGATAACCAAAAAATTGGCAAATACAAGATCGAGAAGGTAATCAATTACTCATCAAATCATTCCAAATCATACAGTCAACCAGTAGACTAATGTCTAAATATACAAGAAGCAAGCTAAATATTCAAAGTGTAATAAGTCCAAGTCCGATTCTCATGCTCTACTATACAAGGTAAACCATTATCCCAGGACAATCCATCTTTGGAGAGCGAGTCAACAATAATATTAATTTCCTTAAATATGTGTATTGTTAAATGTAAGTAAATTATTGTGAAACTATCTTGAGTTGTTCAACAATCGCCTGTAAGTTGATTTCTAGAATAGTATGTCCATTCCTCATCTATTTAATTACTAGTGATGAGTCTCTAAAGACCTTCAAATATCCAATTTCAAAAGTGTACACAAAGCTAAAATATCTACTCAATTATTAGTACCACTACCCACATTGACACTCAAATGGAGATAATGTTGATCACTAGAAAATAATCCTACACCTATACCACATGCTATTAACACCCTGGCATGCCCCATCGAAAAATGCCAAGGGTATGATTTATCCATAACTAGTCTTCCCATAATCCTAGTCTTAGCTAATTTCTCGTGTTTTATAAAAGTGAGCAATAACATAGATTGGGGTAGAAACTTGGAAATTTTGTAATGTTTTCCTCTAAAAAAATATTAGAGTTTGGTGTCAACCAAATGTCCCATGATGTGATAAAAGGAACTACTTAGAAATCTTCAGATCCTTCCTTATAAACCACAACCTCAATTCCTCCACAAGTGATTGCCAAGGGTATGATTATCCATAAACTAGTCCTCCCATAATCCTAGTCTTAGCTAATTTCTTGTGTTTTATAAAAGTGAGCAATAACATAGATTGGGGTAGAAAACTTGGAAATTTTGTAATGTTTTCCTCTAAAAAAAAATTAGAGTTTGGTGTCAACCAAATGTCCGATGATGTGATAAAAGGAACTACTTAGAAAATCTTCAGATCCTTCCTTATAAACCACAACCTCAATCCCTCCACAAGTGAAACTCCATGCCATACATTGTTAACTCCAATCTAAGAACTAACATTTTTCCAAATTTGTAAAGATCATGTAGGCAAGGAAAACATATGAGTGACATTTTCGTCCTTGTTTCTACATAAGTAATAGATGTCAGGGCCCCCTACTTATTTATCCATTGAAATAGTTCTCAGGTAGGTACCTTATTCATAAGTGTGATCCAGATAAACACTTTTGTCTTCCTAGTCATCCATACCTTCCAAATTAGTGTCCATCACCACCTTCCCTTTTTCATTAGTCATTGAGAATTTAGTTGCATAAAATCCATCTATTTTATTCTTGTTCCAAATAATCTCATCCTTTTGAGTTAATTCTAATATGGCCATACCTTAATGCAGTAAGGTACCTTCACCAAACATTAATATGAGCACCAACTATATCCATACTAAGAGAGTATTAGGGGCCACATATTTCTAGATAATTACTCTCTTCCATATCCTATATTTGGAAATCAAATTACATAAACTCTTTGCTACCAAGGATTGTATAGGTTTAGCTAATACCTTCCATTTTGGCCAATGATACCCAATATTATCACTTTGTCTTCTCCACATAAAATTAAAACACACTCTTCTTATCTTTTCTAGCACACTTTTTAGAATATGTGCTAAAATATGCTAATAAACTGGAATGACTTCTACAATTTTTCCTAGTGTTAACCCACCTCCCCTAACCAACCAACGATGACACCAAAACTGAATTCTTCGTTTAATATTTCCAACTAACCACCCCGAGTCTTTAATGCCATAACCACTAGGGTAAGAATAAATCCTATGTACTCCAGGCCCTCTTGTAAATCCACCTTAATGGTAAAAACTAAAGTATTCTCTATGCCATAACCTCACTCAAACAATTATAACTAATACTAGACTTTTTAAAATTCACTCCAATTCCCAATGCTTTGAAATAAAGTTGTAGTGTTTCTTGAAACACCTTCACATCTACAAATAGTAGATGAGTGAGGTATTCTAGAACCCCAATGCCTCGACTCTTTCATTCCCTCTTGGTCGTATGTAAATCCCTAATCAAACCCTCTACCACTAAAAAAAAGAGATATGGTGATAGAGGACAATCTTGGCACAATCCTCTAGTGGGTTTGAAAAATCTTGATGTAACACCATCGATTAATACTGCGAAAGAAAACTAACATAACACAACCCATAATCTACTTGACCATAGGTAGACTGAAACCAATATGTAACAACAACCACCTTATTTAGAGCCAACATGATCTATCATATGCTTTAGAAAGGTCAATATACATGACTACAACATGATATTTTTGTTGCCTTATAGTGCATAGTGTTTCTTGTGCCGATCCCACAACCTCATGAATAAATATGCCCCCATAGAAACCCAAATCATTATTTAGAAATTACTATAGAGAAATCTTTTAAGTTGAACAACAACCACTTTAGAAATAATGGTATGAACACAATTGAATAAAGATATTGGCTTGTAATCGCCAAAAGTGTCGGCCTTATCCACTTTTGGTATTAAAGCGATGAAGGTAGCATTAAATAAACCAAAACCTTTCCATTTTGTCTAACCTCCTCTACCACCCAAAGTAGATCATCTCCCAGTAAGTTGAAAAATCCCAAATAAAAAGTTATGGTCCAACCATTCGTACTAGGGATTTTATCTTTATGAAAGGAGGACATAACATATAATAATTTATCTTTTGCAATTTCTACATAAAGCTCATGATTTTTCTTCTTCATAAATAAGTTGGGGAATATTAGAATCAATTTTAATGATTTCATCTATATTTTCTCTGTCTAGATCCTTATGCATTTGCTCTAAATAATTAACACCTGAATCAGTAGATCTTTGATACCCCGCATAGGATGTCATACACCATTTCACAAATCCCAAAGAGTTTTAATACTTTGTATTTGCAAAGCATATCGATTGAAATTTTTGATGTTTTCATCACCTAGTTCAAGGAAGGTGGCCCAACTTTTAAAGTGTTATTCAGTTTTTTTCTAGTTTCAAACTCCTTAATCTACCCAAGTCCTCCCACTAAAAGTGCTAGTGAGATTGTTATTGAAAAGATAATTTATATCATCTTCGACTTCCAATAGTAGTTTCTCCTTGTTTTTGTGTCTATTAGTAGCCCATATCACCACCCTTTCCTTGACCAATTTCATAGACGCCTTAAAATGTTTACTGGTAGAAAACGGTAAATTACCATTGAATTTGACCTAAGTATCTTCCATCAAGTTTCTAAATTGACCTTGGCAAGACACACTGGGTTGAATTTGAATGGGCTTGTAGGATTTTTATCCCTAAGCTCCATCTAAAATAAAATTGGGCAGTGATCTGATATACCTCTGGCTTCCACCCAAGATCTATAACGTTCCACCTGCTGCAAGAGATCATCCATCACTAGAAATCAATCTAGATGCTTCAAGATGTTATCCCTATTGATCCTATTGTTCCTCCAAGTAGTTTGAATGGTGATTGGCTCCACATCAACCGAGCCAAGTGTTTCAAATAGATTTTAAAAAATTGTCTGCCATCTGATCAACCCTTGCAGTCTCGCCCCAAACATATTTCCTATTCAGTGTGAAGTTTAGACCCCCCAGTAATCTCCATCCGATCTTTAATCATCTAGAGAGTAAATATAACACGTCCTAGAAAGCTTGTTTTTCAACAAATGTTCCATAAACATTTAGTATTAAGAGTGACAAACAAATTCCTTTGCTCGTAATTTAGTACAAAGTCCTAAATGTATAGCAAATGAATTGGTTATCTATAATGAAGTTTTCCATCCAATAATAAGCCCCCCAAAAGTCCCACAATATCTAGTGCAGAAAAGTCCCAATTTTAAAGTACTTTCCTTAGTTCATTAATTAAAACACCCCCACCCATACTCTCCTACAGTAGTATAATGTTCATCTTTTCTTTATCCACTAACCTACAAAGGGCCAACGTCTTGTTTTGACTTCGTAACCCCCTTATGTTAAAAGAAAGTATAATAGTTTGTTAACTACTTTTTGGGGTAATTGTGTTGTAATAACCCTATAAATCAATGCATTATTTCCTTGTTGAACCTAAGTGCGGCCCTCTCTTGGGAATGCTTAAAAAATGACTTTCTTTGCAACAAAACTATTTGTCCCCTCCTTAGGTTTATTCGTCCTTAAACCCCCAAACATTCCACTATTATTGACAAAAACCTTTTGTTTAGATCTACAAAAGTATGGACCCCTCCCCATACTGCAATGTGTGTCAATAACATCAACAGTCTCCATCCACTCACCTTCCATTGAAATTCCCTCATCCTTGCTAAAAATAGAGGTGGAAAGTGTTTAAGCATTGGGATCCTCTGTCATCTTAGGGTCTAATGAAGGAACTAAGTGTTTTTTCTGTCGACCACCCTTATTCTTTTTAAATTGAGTAATACCCTCCACAGAAGTAGACCTAATTACAAGGATAATCCCATTAACATCTACATTATTTTCAGTAAAACAATAACAGACTTACCCAATACACATCCAACATTATCCTTGATAGGTACCTCCTCCATACAATATATTTATCTTAATTAGATTAAAACCTTAATTTTGATTTTAAATTTTTGTGAACCCACTTTTTAACTACACATAACAAAGGGATTCATGTCCTACCGCCATGGTATAAAATTTCTAAATTTGATTGATATTAAATAGTTCTTCAGGTTTTTTCTAAAAACTCTAATTTGTTCTTAGATCCTTTACATTACCAGGACAGTTAATTATTTTCAAGCATTATCTTTGGATCCCATATTGCATTTGAAATGATCATTTTCACTACACAAAGGAACAATCTCTTAGCAAACCATTTGTTCATATCCCATCTCCTGCATTGGATCATAATAGGTCATCATCCCAAAATCTAGTATTCGTGGTCAACACACCTATAGACCTGAGGTAGTCACAGTGACCACACGTCACAATAAGTAGAAGTCAAGATAACCCTCTCCCCACTGGGGGAAAACTCCAATAAAACTAACACAATTATCCATCCACCACCTAGATATCTTGTAACTTACATCGAGGATTATGATCTTTTGGACCAACTCAAAAATACAAATTCTTGAATTTATATTCCAGAATTGTTTCGACACTTTGTAGCATATAAGTACATTCTATATCACACACTACAAAAAGGAATCACCTAACCAATGTGTAAGTTACACATATTTCACATCATTAGTAATCACTTCTAAAGCTATTGATCACCATATTTCTTTGGACAAAGAGAATTCCCCACCATAACATATTGTTGTTCTTAAATTGCCATTATATATCCAAGTTCAAGTTTTAAAAAATGGTTAAACAAAATCTTGTGGATAATGGATCAAGATCAAATATATGCAGTAAATATTTGTTAATTGTAATGAGTCTCCATACATAACCTCTAGAAAAATTTGGAACACTAACCAAAAAAATTGACAAAATTTATAACCTAACAAGTGTCATTACCTCACCCATTAGTTTGGATTCTAAGATTATCCCCACATACTTCCATGTTGTGTTGTTTAAATTAAAACTATAATGTATTATTGGGATGACCATGGATTCATATTGTGGTGGTTATACCCTCCACTTTGTATCGATGGCTCAAATACATGCATAAAGGATACAAATATACATGCCCCTACAAATAATGAACCTTACAAATGTTTTTAGATAGTGGACTCTGATGACCATTCTATCCTATAAAAAAAAGTGTACCACAACCACTTTTGCATCTACCTATATCACCTATTCCAATTCAAACTACAAAGTACACCTAAACCAAAATAAGATCCTAAGATCAATCTATGCCCAACGATAACATTGTAATACCATAGGAACAACCACCCATGCCCAAACATGACACTAAGAAGCACCACAATAATGACTTTGATGATGAAGAATATGTTCCTAACAATATGGATACCATGTTGGACAAACTCAATTTTACCCTTAAAGGACTTGGTGAATACAATGATGATTTCAAATCGTTTGACATAAAATAATTATATGATGTCTGCAAAAACATAAAGTTATTATAAAAAACTTCATCTATTAACCACACAATCAAGGATAATTATGTTATGGTTGTTATTAGATTGTAGGTTGTTCTTCAAAAACAAACAATACCTACTCAAATGTTATCACACATGTAGTGACACAACTTGTTTACACCCTAATTAAATTATGTTATGGAAAGCATGTAGCAATATATGATGTAAGGATGTTACTAGAGATTATTATGATCTAACTAATTAACAATTGACCATTCATAATCAAAACAACACATTAATATTTGCAACAATAATGGTGAAACGATAGATCAACCACACAAGAGGAGACAAAGACTTAGTTGTACAAGTCAAAATAAAGGATTTTTGGATGTGTAGACATGTGGAGAAGTTAAATCAGAATTTGTAGATGTTTCATTATCAATTTTGCAACTAAAAATTAAGTCGCAGGACTATACAACTTATGGTCTAGACTTGGAACTATATGGTCATGACTAGATCCATATGGTCGTAGACCCTTATGCAGTTAGGTTCTGAAACTTCATGCGTGCTTCGATTTCTTGGAAAGTTGCTTCATTGTATGTCTCTCTTGTTCACTCAACCTTGACACAACCCATAATCACCTTCAACAAAGTGGATATAACCCTAGAAACTAGAAAATACTCTTCATCAAAGCATTATAAAACCAAAAGGAGAAATCATGTGTATGGTGAGATTGGACTACCCTTGGTCATCGAGCCATGTCGAACCAATCCAAGTTTTATGTTACATGCCCTTGTGTGAGATTAAGCCTCATGTAGTTCTCCTAGGTGCATGTGCAAGTATGAGTGTGTAGTGCCCACACTTTTTATAGCTCAGTAGCTTGATTGTTTATTTTCTCATAAACATGTTTTGACAATGATTGGTGATATCTTGGACATTATATTTAGATATTTGATTTTATTAGACATGTGTGACATTCAAACGTATAGCGCTAATTTAGCCTAATTTCTTTATTGTCGCATTTTCTTGTTATGACATGGAAACTAATGAAATATGATGTGCTTGGAGCCTAATTATATTGATGGATAGTTGTTGCATGGTGGGATTATATGTCACTTTATCATCTTGTCTAACTTTTGGAATATGGAATATAATTGTGTACGTTGTTACATCTTGATTTCAGTGGGATGTTAGGTTAGTTTAGCATGCATTGATATCTTACTATGTCATATAATTATATTGTATCAGACAGGTGCGGTTAATGTGTGCAATGAGTGTGCAGGTGACAGGTTTACAGGAGAACGTGGGATTCAGGCCAGCTACTCAAAACTTGCACAAGCAGCCCACGGGCTGAGTCCTAGCCATGTTCACTGTGTGAAGCCCTAGGATAGATTATTAATTTTGGGCACTATGAGTGACCCCAATGTATGTAAAGTATTTTGCTTTGAATTATTAATTTTGTTTAGGGTTGTTAGTAAAGATGTAAACTTGCTTTGGGAGTTAATAATCCCACTTTCTTTTAAATTGTTGATTTTTGTTAATAAGTCTCTTAATCACAGGGGTTTAGGGTCACATGTGAGACCCTTGGGTGGTCCCCACACCCTCTACCCTTGTGCCAAAATGCAAAACCCGAAATTAGGGTATTTTGGGCATTTTTGGGGACCCCTTTGTAGCTTGGGAGTTCCCCTATCACAAAAATGAGCCCTTGGACCCTACCTAATAGGTAAGGGGGCTTGTTTTCAAGGCTAGAGGGAGTTTTCCCTCCTTTTTTACCCTTGTTTTGTCACATCCATGTAAGGGATGTGGATTTGTGTGTTTATCAAAAGTGCCACTAGTTTTGTCTTGCTAACATTTAAGGAATTTGGGAGAGAAGAGGCCAAAAAGATAATTTTACTCTTTCTCTCTTTTGTTTTGATATCTTTGACCATGAGGAGGGAGAGGGGTGACACATGTCACACCCTCATTTGTGAGGATGCTTGCTTGCTCCTCTTCAAATTCTCATTCATGGGAAATGAGAGGGACTTTCTCTTTGGATTTTCTTGCTTGGATGCTTGGGTGCTTGGGAGCTTGGGATTTGCTTGGAGCTAAGAGTGGAAAACTTGAAGTTAGGAAACTTTTTGGAGAGCTTTCCTTGAGGTAGGCTCTTAGATCTTATTGTTGTGTTGCTTTATTTTAGTTGATAGATTGATTTGCTTGAAATTGTTACTATTGATTGTAGCTTGTAGTGTTGTTTGTGTGTTTTTACTCCCTCCATCATATGGCATGATGGAGTTTTGGAGTGTGGGGGAAGAGAGAGAGGGAATTTTCCCTCTCAATCCTCAAGGCTTGATGGCCAAGCCTTGTAGGACCTTATTGTTTTTCCCCTCAATGGTTGAGGTGGGGAAGTTGATTCATTTGGCTTGAATCTCCTTCCCCATCCTTGGTAAGGAAACCCCTTTTGGGGTTTGAAAATCCTTCCAAGGAGGACTAGGAGAAAGGGGGAGGAATAAGGAGGGTCTTGTTTTGAATAAGGAGCAATAAGGAGGTTAAAAAGATGTGTTCAATGTGCAAATAATATTGATGCTTAATTTTGGAGAACTTTCTCCTCTCTTCCCCATTTTTGGAGGATGAACATGGGTTCTCCTCCTTGTAAGTTGGAGTCTTGTGTTGTTTTGAATTTTATGTTTGAGTGCTTGTTTCATTGTTGTTTTTACCCTTCACCTTGTGCAAGTGTTGGTTAGCTATCCTCTTTCCCATGGGCTTGGGGGAGGCTAGCATGCATCCCAACCTTGGGATAGGCATGTGATGATGCCTAAAGGTTGGGTGGATAAACAAGCTCTTTCTCATTGTGTTGGCCTTGAAAGATTTTGGAGTTGGAAAGCCATTGGAAGACGCATGAAGACCCTTGTCTACTTGGAATTTCTTCTTGTTTCCTTCACCATTTTATGGATCTCTCTTTCATTGTATCTTAAAAAGGAATGGCTTGTGTGAGCCTTCATTGTCTTGTAAAACTTTCTCTTGCATTTGGAGTTTCATGCAAACCTAGTATTATATTTGTTTGAAAAATCTACCCTTAATATTAGTATGTTATCATGTAAAGCCTTCCTTGGAATATTTGGAATATTTGGAATATTATGGGACTATGTTAGACTTTTTTTTTCTGGAAACTTAGACCTTTGAAATGAAGGCTTGTGAGATAGTGAAAGTTTTCTTAATATGAAGTGTTAGTACTCCATTTTGAAGGAAAGAGAGTTATTCAAAAGAAAATATTATGTGTTGTTATTCCTCTTGTTAAATCATGTAACAAGATTTAAAAGTAATAAATAAAAATAAGAATAAAAATATAAAGCATCATTTTGCAGCACATCTCTCCCTATTGTTGTTTACAAATTAGAAATAGAATAAAATGAGTCTTTACTTTCCTTCATGAATAATCTATTTGAATGAATGAAATAAGCAGATTATATGTTCCTACCATCTTCCACCAAGTGTTAGTTTAGGCAAATACCTTCTTGTTTAAATTACTTTTTGCTCTTTATTTGGAAATTTCAATTATAGGAAAAAGAATATATTGATGTTATTTTATTTTATATATATAAAAAAAAAAAAAAAACTGTATTTTCTTGTTTTACAGATGCATTACCTCAAATGGAATATAATTTTATATCAGTATATATATATATATATATATATATATATATATATATATATATATATATATATATATATATATATCTATATTATAGTGAGGATTAAAATTATAAATATACATATACATATTTTTATACATTTATAATTTATATAAGCACATATATATTTGAATGAATATGTATATAGTTACTAAATTATATATATATATATATATATATATACATATACATGTAATATACATATATATATGTATATGTATACATATACACATACATATATATATGTATATGTATACATATACATATATGTATATGTATATGTATATACATGTATATACATACATATACATACATATACATATATATACATATGTATATAGATATATATATATATGTATATGTATGTATATACATGTATATACATATACATATATGTATATGTATACATATACATATACATATACATAATATGATATGTATATGTATATACATGTATATACATACATATACATATATATACATAGGTAGATATATACACGATATATAAGACATACATATATATATGTATATGGATGTATATACATGTATAACATATACATATACATACATATACATATACATATATATATATATATATATATATATATAGATATATATATTGTATATGTATATGTAGGTATGTATATATACATATACATATATGTATGTGTATATGTATATGTATGATGTATATACATATACATATACACATACATATATGTATATGTATATATATACATACATATATATATATATATATATATATATGTCCACTTTGGCGGGCTTATGGAATCCAGTCCTATATGACTTATACGGTTTTGGACCAACATATCCTCCATCTAATATATGTGATATTTATATATCTTTGTATGGGCATACATACATACATATAAATCCTCGTGTGTGTGTGTGTTTACCTGTGTGTGTGTGTGTGTGTGTGTGTGTAACCCTGTGTGTAAACAAGTTAAACTCACCTGTGTGTGTGATAACATAACATGTGTCATGAACTCATGTGTGCAAACACTAGTAGTAAAGGAATAAGTGATCCATAAATGTCGCTAGATGTACATATGTATAATTATATACGGCATAAATCAGCAGTTTTATTTTCTTTTGGCATTCTACCAAATCAATACAATCGACATCTCTCATATATATCATATCCCTTCAATATATTCCCCTATAAAGGAAGTATTAGCAAGATTTACAAATTAACACCCTTCCAAACATTGGAAGAAAAGGTTGAGTATTTTCTTGTGATTCATAGTTTCATTTATTTAATATTTTTACCAAAATTACAATGTATAATGACTCATGGCTTGATGCCTAAAAAAATGGATTAAGTGCCAATTGTCCATACATACGAGGAGAGAGAGAGAGAGAGGACCTAGAGAGATGAGAGTTTTGAGAGAGAGAGAGAGAGATGTAGAGAATAGTATTCAAGATAAATTTACTGATTATATATTACACGCATAAGCTTATCAATTGAGATAAAACTAGAAATTTGATAGTGACAATATATTCTAAGTAATATATATAATCTTCCATATTCTTTATATCAAACATATTATTATGATAACAAGTTAAAAACATAAATATTTAGACAAGAAATTGATTTGTGGATGGTCCTGGTAGGGACGGAGGGCCTAGGGTCCTTAACCATGTCACCCTTTCTAGTTTTTCAATTCCATAACAAAAAAATGAACAATTACGTTTCACAATTCGATATCATCCCACTTCACACCTATAATCCACACATTTATTCATAGGGTATGGGGGGGGGATGCTCTTCTTGCCACACAAGCTATGTTCATTCATGACCCCTTACACTGTGCTGATCCTAACATGTTGTATACACAAATTGTAACCATGTAATATGCAATATATTTCAGCCCTGTCCCCCCCGCACAACTACAATAGATGTTATCGCATTAGATCATAACTTAAACTCTTATATCTCTGGAGCCTTACACCTTGCTTACAAATTCATACTCCTCCCGCGACCTAACCTCAACAAATTATCTTCTTCTATCCACGCCTTTCCTCTCCCCCTTCGGCTAAACCCTAAACTGTGTGACTCAGGATTCTTGAAAAAATTCGCCCTACGTGTCCCAGGGATTTTTTAGGTTCTCCAAATGTAGGGATATATATATTCCATAACAAACTACACAATTGGGATAGAAAGGTTATTCAAGGGAGTGAAAGTATTATAATTGATAATTTGAATAACCTCCTTAGCCCTCTACACCTGCACAAACCCGAACCCCCCTATGGCTAGACACAAGCTACTATACCCTTTAATGAAAAGAATGAGATGTTCTTACACAACGATTAAGAAGCTCCTTATAGATCTTACTATTCAAATGATGGATAAACAAAAATGGTAATAATATACTAGGGAAAACAATAGGGTAGAACCAAATCTATCACCATATTTGAATGATCCTACTCCAGAATTCACTCCTGGCATTAGTTCCCATAGTGTAATTTTGTTACCATTAAAATGTAATAAGTTGTACTATAGATCAAATAAATTCCATGATCATGATGAGTAGAACTCCCCCAAACATATAGCAAGCGGAATTAAATCTAGTTAAGGATGAGTAGCTTCTTAGGGTTCATGTGTACCTCATTAACTAAAAGAGTTATCGTCGATCCTATTAAGATATTATCTCTTAAATGACTTCAAAAAACATCTAGTTAAAATTACATTTACAAGATGCTATCATGCATGTTTTTTGTTTCAAGCCTGTGATCACCTTTAATAAAACGAAAATGAATTTTGATTCTCTCATGGAGTTCCCTCTTAGTGCACCTCATATTGATGACTATTAATATTTAACACCAGTTGTTTTTTTACTACAGAGTCACACACATATACAACTAATATGAGTAATATACACAAATAATGATATTTAAATAAATAAATACAATCAAGGTTTCTTCATAATAATAATGGTTTTTGATTGGAGTGAATATTGTTCTTGCCTAAGACATATGAACTAGGTGGGCATTCACATTGTGGGAGGTACAAATGGGAATTGTTGGATCTTAGACTGCAATTGATATTGAATCATGGAGTGATTACGATAATCAGAGGCAACATGGTGACTATCTACATTGAGGCACTATGGGACTTTGATTTGAGATAGATCCTAAGGAACTCTTCTGACATTTTCACCTATTCCTGGAAAATATTTGCAATAGGAGCTTTAGAAGATTGATGCAGCTCCCTTATAACCTGACATCTAATTTGTTCCTATGGACCTTTCAGGGATTAGTATGAAATATTCTAACAAGTTTGAAATCCTGAAGATAACAGTAGATGTTGACACTCAGAAAGAAGGGGGACAAAACATCAGTGAAAGTTGATATGATCCAATACCATATAAAATGGAGGAGATTGGACTCCACATCCTACAATCGAGGTGTATGGTCTTGGACAAAAAATAGAAATATGACTCTCATTTCCATGGAACATATTCATACACAAATAAAACCTCTATTTATTGAGCTTTAATTAGATAATGCTTTCACTTAGACATCTCCAATCATAGAATATGAAGAGATTAAGTAATGTTACCCAATAAACACAAACTATGGCAGATGAATGCCATTCAAAAACCAAATGAGGATTTTGTTCTTACTAAGAGGATGATGTATCCCATTGAAACTTATGAGGGATGCAAGAATTTCTTTACATGGGTCTAAAATTTAAGGTCTGCAACTAATGATGCACTGACTTTGAATAAGCTGTTTCATTCAAATTTTTTGTCTCCAACCTTTACAGAATGGGCATTACTTTCAACATAATATAGAGAAATGAGACATTCAGACAGGAGGGACAATGAGAGGAAAACTTATTCTAAGGATCAACCATGGTTCACATGAAGATGCATGTAAAATGCTCCATGATGAAAAGGGGTCACATAGTGTAGACACATTTGTCCTAAAATCCACCCAAAACTGTTAACTTTATTACTCAAGAATAAGAAAGGGATCCACACTTGCATTAAATTTGACAAAGTGACAAAAGAGTAAGTAACCATAGTAGCTACAAAATAATGGTTTCTAAGGATCATAAACTTTTCCATTTTGGAAACCTGGACCAAGATTAAGAGGTTCAAATGTGGTTTTCTTGACTTGCAATTGCCTAGCTCTTGTTGGAGCATAACCTATTGTGTGATGCAAGACCCCAATTTAGTGTGACTTCTAGAGAATATAGAGTTCAAAGTATATGGCCATATGAAATTCACTTTTGTAGAGAGTGGGGACATGTCTGAAATTGACACCCTCCAATTAGTCACAGGGCATTTGATGTTTGATAGTAGGTAAATGTTTGTGCCATGCTAAATCCTCATTATTTTTTCACTATGATTTGGTCATAGATTGCATGGGAGATGGGAAGAAGAATTTGCATATTGTCAACAAGCCTTGCACTAACATGCAAGGATTAGATACTACAGAATAGATCAACGTTTTTTTAATGACATGTACAATGGAGTTTAGATGAAACTACTTTTAAGAGAAAAAAGTTATCAAAAGGAATGGACATTGAAATCATGTGCACCATAAGGTGTTATTCATATTTTGGCAAGAAAAGGATGGCATTAAGAAAAGCAAATGTAGGGGATGAAGGATACCTAAAGACCCCCAAGGAAAAACTGGTTCCTACAACGTGAATCAGAAAGAAATATGTTACACAAGGAGAATGGAATTGAAGCTACTCATCTAGTGTATTGTTCATTTGTAATCTAAATGTTATAAAATGGGATATTGGGGTGTAATGAGTATTTTGATAGAATTTGTCATAGCATGAGAAGAAAGCACATAGAAGATAGTCCAAATCTTTTATGGGAAAGTCCATCATGGTAAAGACCAGCCTAAGGATCATGAATTTCAAACCCAATGCACAGATGAAACACGCTTGTGTTGAATAACATACCAGCATGTTACAATGATCACTTAAGGAAGTAAAATTTGAACCCTATAAAAAAGGACTTGTATTATACAATAAATCATGATAGATGGGATAACATAGCCCGAAGAACTGGTGAGTGAGGTTATGCAAGAAGCAAAAAGTTCCTGCAGAGTGTAAGTCTAAGGAATAACAACCTTTGTACTGAAATTTGTGTAATAAGTAACCAATAATTTATTTGAAGGATTTCAGCACTATTTGATATATAGAATGACTTGTGGCCACCATTGATTTCCTTATATTCCTATGAATAGGGTCAGTAACAATTTTTTTGTCAACAGATAATTGGTGCATGAGAAATCATATTTTCGAGAACTTGCAAAAACTGACCATAAACATGAATACATTCAAGAATAGTAGTAAAAACAGCTAGGAGAAAGGACTATTTCTACTTATGAAATAATCAAAAGTATTATGGAGCATATGAATGATAGTCGATAACAAACATGTCTTTAATCCATAGATAGTAGTGAATACATGATTTGAGCCAAGGGTGTCATGAGCTAGAATAATATCAACAGTAGAAAGCCAAGGATTGGGAAAGATAATTGCAAGCAATAATATAAAAGCATAATGGAGCGAGTGCAATATGTAAACATGTGAACTACCCAGAAATGTCAAAGAAAATCAAAGATAAAGGTGCTCAATATGTCATCTCTTCCGAGGTGAAATTAAGTGGCTGCAAAATATCCTTCAAACTACCAATGGAGCCACTTGTAAATAATGAATATCCTCAATGAAACACTGTGCACAAGGAAAGAACCAACCCAAAGATAATAAAATGCCTATGACCAAAGTGCATGCAACCTATTGAAATGAACCTAAACTCTTTAAACAAAACTCGATTGATAGCTGAAAAAATCAACTTATGCAAGGACACATGAAGCTACTTAGTACCAATATGTACAAGATGCTGATAAAACAGACTTAATGGAAATTTTTGAGATACTATATCCAATTGAAGTGGGATCTGTAATTCTTATCCATCAAGGTTAGACAACTTCCACATTTGTGCATGGCCTCTATTACAAACACTAATGATGTCAATAACCCAGAGAAAAACATAAATCAAACTGAGAGAGTACCACCCTTCTATATTGCTAATGATCCACATGCCCATTTCATTAAAGTTCATGCAAGGTTGTTTCGAGATCCCACTCTGGAAGGTGTTGAGTAATGTTGTGGAGCATATTTTCATGTGTGAAAGTGTTGTGACTTGCACTCAAGAGTAATGTACACTTTTGAACGTATTATTGTACACGAATATATCAGGATAATACCGGGGTCTCTCTGGGGGTTTGGGGCCGGGTCAGGCCCTGTAGTAATGGGTTACTCGGGGGTGCAACCCTGATGAAAAATAGGTGCTAGTTTTTTGGCCTGTAAAATGTGCATGATATATCTTTGAAAAACATGCTTTTCCTCATATGGGTATGTATTTTAGCTGACCCATAGGTTTATGGGTATGGTTTTTAATACCCATGGTTTTGATACTCACGGTTTTGTAAAACTACTTAAGTAGTTGGCTACTTATATGGATTTTGTGCATATGGTAGGGTAACATAGTAACATTGCAGATGTGTTTGAGTTCAAGTGTGAATTCTATAGCGTTTGTTGAGCATAATATCCAAATAGATCTAGGTATTGACTATTAAGAGAGAGGTGGCTTGTAATAAAATTTGAGCAAGTGATTCTTGGTGGACGTAGCCCAAATTGGGGTGAACCACATTAAATACTGTCTCTTTGTGTTGTGTTCTTTTAGGGAAAGTAGCCACTTTTATTTGAAATCTGTAATATTTTCTGAATATTAGTTTCTATTATTGCAATTATGTGAGGGATTAATCCACATATTTTATCCCTTATTTCCTAAAAAATCCTATCTAGATACCTATTAGGTAAAGAGCCACTAGAGGTAACATGTGAAGTAGAAGGCCTACCTTTACACAGAGACGTAGAAACTATAAGAGGAGAATGAAGAAACATAGGAATAGGACCTTAAATGTAATACAATGGATTGTGAAAATTTTTTGTTGGTGAATAAACTCAAAACATTGTTATAAGACTGATACAACATACCTAAGATCACATAACTAAGGAAAACTTAAATACATCTCACCTGAGATAAGAGTAGAGGGCACCAGGAATGGGACTTGAGTAGTATTAGAGACGAAGCTAATAGATAGAATAATATCTCCATATTTTGGATTAGAATCATGTGTGATTTTATTTTTGTAATAGCACGGAGAGAATGAAGAATCTTGAGAGAGTACATAAATTATAATTTTTATGTGGATCAAACAAAACAATATGTATATGTGATTTTTAAATATATGTGCAGAAGGCTAAGGAGAGCATGCAATTTTAGAAACAGTTGTGAAATTGAAGACCTTGGTATATATGCACTAAGAGGGAACATCTTACTAGATGTAGCATGAGAACTAAAAGGCCTAAATGAAGATACACTAGGACTGGGAGTAGTAACTATATGTATGGGGATAAGATGCTGAAATATAGGGTCCTTGAATGGTATAACCCAAATTATAATCACCAGGGTTCATTTTAAGAGACCTCTGGGAAATCGAAGGTGGAAAATCCCTGACAAATATCGTTGGAACAACTTTCGCGAAACAAGAAAAAATTTCTAGGGTTTGTGTGCAATTTTTTCACCCAACAAAAGCTTTCATTTTAAGTCATGCGACATGCATGGTGTAACAAAAAGATTGCAGTCGCGCGATAACAAGTTTGATGTTGTGTGACAACAAGTTTGCTGACGCGTGACAACAAACTTGTTGTCGCGTGACTGCAAATCTCAATTCTCCTATCGTGCGTATGGAGCCTCCTGTCGTGCATCAACAACATATTATTATCATGCACCAACATGCTATCACACGACTATAAATCTCCTATCGTGCATCTGTAGCCTCACATCGCACGTCAACAATACATTATTGTCGTGCGTTAATCACCTTTAGGCTCCTGTCGTGCGTTAACAACTTCCTGCCGTGCACCAACAACCTCCTATCGTGCGTAACCAATATGCCCTACAAGTTCACAGTACTTGATGTGAGTATACTACCCAACGAATCAACTAGGTTTATATAGGAGTAATTTTCAATGGTAGGCAAAGTTGACCCCTAAAAAAATTATATTGGAAATTTTAGGCGAACATGACATTGGCCTGTTCCGAAAAATTCGCCATTTCAAATTTTCCTAAAATAGATTTTTCGCCAAATTACGAATATTCACCACTAAAAAAATCCCTGATAATCACTTGTTGATTATTAATAAACTTAACATGTTTTTGTAAGATAGATGGGATAGCTACAAAAGTATGTAACCAAGGGAAGCCTAGAATCATGTCACATGAGATAATAGAAGATGTCACTAAGAATGGAATATCAAAAGTAGCAAGACTAACTGTGAGAGGAAGAATAATATGCCCTATGTCTATCTTAGGATCAATTGTTATTTGCTTATTAGTATACCCAAGAGAACAAAACAACTTAAGAGTGCACATATTATGTAGAACAATACTATCAAGCAAAACATTATGTACATGAAATCGATTAACAAAAGCAAGAATGCAAAGTGTATCAGAAACAAAGTTATGAGCCATATTTATATTATCAAAAGTACTGATTCGTGAAGAATGTGTAGTAGTAGTAGAACCAATCATAACATCCAATGGGTGATCATAAGAAGGTGGATGTGGTACAACATGATAAGTGTCGTGCACCTCTAAAGAAGAATTAGTAGTATTATGCTCAAACAATGAGTAACTATAAATTTTGAACTTTACATTAGCATTAGTAGGCTTAGATTCATTGGGAGCGTCCCATTCAATAACACTAACATTGAGAAGATCGTATATAACATGATGTAGCTTAATACAATGATTATTAGTATGACTAATGCATCAATGATAATCACAGTGGGCATTAGCGTCAACAATATTACTATGCCGTGCACTTGTATTGACCTCAAACAGTGGAGGGAGAGATAAAAGGTTGTATTCGAGTAATTGTTTAAGCACTACCCGCGGTGCACAAGGCAAACATGTGAATTGTCTTTGAGGAGTTTACAACTATATTTTGTGGGTTGAGATACAACGTTGATAGTGGCTTTAGCTTTGGATCCATCATCATTAGGTTTGCTCTTAAAATTGATTTTTCCTTGAGGCTTTTTTGATGAGAGCTGTTAGAAAATCAGCCACATATTTAAGCTTATTCATGTTGAGGAGCTTAGCTTCATTCACATTCTCAATGTACAAGAGAAATCCATGAGATGTGACAAGCAACACAAGTTTAAACAAGGTGAACACCTTAGGTTGATTATTAGCTAAGTAAGATCTAATATGAAACCCTAGGTTGGGTGTTAAAAGAGTGCGGGTTCACCAAAATGTAGAGGTGGAAAGTGGTTTTAAATACACAAATGCACTAACCATTTCTAAGAGATAATTATATCTAAATTATATTTAACATAAAATACATACCTGATTACAAAAGTTAAGGGGGATAATCTAGATCATATAAATTGTATAATAACTCGAAATAAATTAAATGCTTGGAAAGCTGGCGAAATTGATTTCATGCACTTTTGCAAACAATTATTGATGGAAATATTAAAGAAATATGTTTGAAACTTAGCATGAAGAACGCTTAAAACATCGGTCTATCAAACCTATTTGACCTTTTTTGTCAAATGATGACCAATTCAACATGGGGGTTGAATGGTTGTTGCTTGCCAAAAATGGCTTTGTTTGTGGAAATGTGTATTTGACTTAACAAATGTGATCTATGTGCTCTAATATGTGAAAACATGTCTCATATCAATTCGAGATCATCGTGAATCATCCACAAATCAATTTCTTTTGTATAAACCTTAATCCACTCTCAACTCCTTCTAAAACCCACCCAAAAAATGGAGGATGTCAAGTGATGTACATGTGTCATCCCTCAATTATTATCAGTCCCTTATGATTCAACAAAATGACAAACAACACTCTGTAAATCAATAATTAATCATGTGTCCCAACCTTGATCTTTCCATGTATGAAATAGCCAATATGAGTTAGACTGATTCTTTAAATGTTTAAATTCCAGTTTTGGTATGGAGATGCTTCAAAAATAGAATAGATCTTTCTCCCGAAATTGTAATGTCACTCTTCTTCAAAGAACACATTGTGTGATCACCTTTATAAATGTATTCATGCACACATGTATTTTATACACTCCTTAAATTCAAATGAGGTCCATATTAGCACACAAGTTTAACCTATAATGAGCCGAAAAAAAACCAACCAAAGAGGCAAAAAAAACTCCTTAAAATAAGGTGATTGGATTGAAAAGGATCCAAAGGGAAAGGAGCCATTTCATGTGGGACGACAATCATTTTCGGAAGGGGTGAAAATGGCCAGTATCCCCATAAAAGTGGTTAAATCCTCAGAAAACACCAGAAATAGAGGAGAGGAGAGAAGAAAATCAAGAAAAATGGGCAAAACTAGTTGCATAAGACAGAAAATGATAAATGCATAGTTAAACATGGTTGATAAGATAAGAAAGAGACAAGTAAAACCAACAAAGGGTTGACAACGGAAACAAGACAAGTCAACAATCGACATATACAAATAATTGATGTGCCAATAAGAGTCTCATTCAGACCAATAATCAATAAAAACACATAATACCGTAATTTGATATCTATATTTTGTTACATCAACTAACACACTACAAACTACATTGGTATAATACTGAAGTACTTGTGCTTTTGAAAAAAAGACCACAAATTTAAAAGTTGTCGGGGATAGGATTTATACACCTCGTATTTTAAGCACACTTAAATGTCTCATATAAAAATAAAATACCTCCCAAACCCAAAAACAAGTTGTTAGCCATCTAAATTTGTAAAACCAATTATTATTATTATTATATTATTATAAAAAAACCACTCTGCACGCATCTAAGCGTAGGTCCAATTTCGCTATCCGCCACTATACACGAGGAGGAGAGCAGAAGTAAGCAATTAATAAAAAAACATGACACGCGTGGAAGGAAGGGACAATGAAGAAATTCAAAGACTTGCGACAAAAATTGTCCCATCTAACATACCATTTTGTCGTCATCTCTTGCTTGTCCTACGTTTCATTTTAGAGACAAGTGTGGTTCACACCTAACTAAATTTAGATCTGTAATGAAAATTGACATAATCTTTCCACCAAGTGATGAAATATTTAAGTTAAAACTTGTAAAAAGGAAATTGACGTCCCATTTTAGGTTGTAAAAGCATCCTCGCCATGTCAATTAAACAAAATTAGGTCATATTCCCAACAACAACGTACCCTTCATTCTACTCAACTATCTTAACAAATTATATTCATAAAATTAAGCGCCACACTTCTCAAACTTACTTTGACGCTTAATCTATAATTCCTTTGCGGTTAAGGTATGGACTCTTAACCATAAGAATTGAAGGAGATAATTTTTTTTAAAGCTATTAAGTATTTAGAAGTCTTAATCCACACTAATAATAATCATCATAATGACTCACAATTTATTTCGATATTCAAAGTGTAAATGACATGAATATTAAGACTCCAAGAGTCTTAATCCATATTATTAATCATCATAATGACTCACAATTTATTTAGACATTCAAAGTATGAAATGACATGAATATTGGATTTGAAGTTCATCTTGTCATGATGTGTATACGAGTGTATATATCTCGTTATATTTAAGATTCAAATATGTGATCTCTCTCTCCAAAAATATAAGCTCTTGATTATGAGGCTAATTTATGAACAATTATGAGTGAAGTATGACTAAGTTTATTTGAATGCACCCTACTTCAAATAAAGATGTGTTATGTATGAATGTCTCCGATATGGAAGGATTATAGTGCTAACTTAGACATATTAATAATATGGATATAAATAGAAGGGGACTAAACACATTCCCTTTAAAAAGGTCCTCAGGTTTTTTTTTTTATAAATTATGTGTTATTTAATTGTTCATCAACATATATGCCATGAAACCTTGTATAAACCCTATTTCTCAATCTCTATGTTCTCTTTCTAAGTCATTTATGAGTTTATTTTTTCCATGTTGGAACCATCCATATGGTCCAAACCAGTCAAAAAGCATTTGTACAATCCCGACACTAAGTACTTTTTGACCTTGTTTTAGTTGGATGGGCCCATTTGCACTTTTTCACCTTTCCCATTGAACTAGATGGCCCATCCAACCCTTTCTATCTTTCCCATCTATCACCAAATTTTGAATCGAAGTAATATATAAATAGACAAGTGATTACGTTCATTTGGATAATCAATCAATAAATAAGCATGCAATCACATTTTTTTAGTTAGTATTATATTACATAGCACTTTTAGCACACATACTTGTAATTACCTAAATTTGGACCATTGATATATGACAATTACCCTTAGGATTTATCTCAACACCTTTTTAGTTGTTCACTTAATTGACGTATTCCTATATGCATCTTACTTAATTTAACAATCCATAACCACTAGGTCATGCTTATTACTCAACTTTGATCTGTCAAAAACCCATTACTATATACATAAACACATCTTTGGACTCATGACCACCATCTCTAGTTTCATAACATAGTTTGAACTTTCCCAAGACAAAATTGCTTGGTAGGGTCAAAACCAATTGCAATTTTTTCCAAGGGTGACGTTTTCGCCCTCCACTCACGCAAATGTCAAATTTGACCTTACCTATTTGAAGAGCCTCGTCTATTACATTTTGGGGCCTACTTAGGGGATCACAACAAAGCACCCAAGAGAAGGACTATTATTGTAAAATCACTCCTTGAATCATATGAATAAGCTATCAAGTCTAAATACATGTTACACAATTACTTTAGATCATTATCACAAGCTACAATCTACACCAAAGATCATTGCAAGTGTTAGAGGTCTTATTAGGATCTCACCAACACTTGTTTATTGTACATTCACACAAATTCACCGAGAGGGAGAACTATGTGAGGCTTAGTTTCTCTTTAGAGTATTGGTACATAATGCAACACTCATCACACCATGGGGGCTGGGTGAGGTCAATTTAGCTCAATTGGACTAGCCCCTTTTCATGTCGTCAAGAGAGAGCTAGGGTTTTTGAAGAAGAAGAAGAAGAAGCCCTAATCTATTACATAGTTGTGGTCATGACAAGATAAACACAAAGGAACCCGAAACATAAAAGATCATAGTGCTAAAACTAGGTTTGAGTGCAAATTTACATGTGTCAAAATCATCCAGATAGGTCAAATATGCCAAAAAAATTGTTCCATATTTCCAATTTCATCCTCCATACATTTTCAAGTCATCTACTTTTGCACAAATCTAGTTCCCTTCCTACACAACCCAAATCCACTAGTAGAGTCATCCGATATGCATCAAGAACCAGTGATTTTGTTAGGAATTAGTATTTACATCATGGTAAATATTTATATGGTTAGTTTTATATATATTGTTACAACAAATGTATAACAAATATATTAATACGGGTAAGTTGTTTGATACACTTCCTATTTTATAGGACGATGTTAGTCTATTGTAATGGCTATAAAATTAGCCTAATTCATTGTGTAATTGATGCAGCAAGAATATAGAGATATAATATAATTATTCTGTGTTTTACCTGTGCAAGTCTGATCCAAAATCAATATTTGGTATCAGAGCGAGATGGGGTTCTAAGAGATTTGGAGGGGTAGTGGTTTCACTCTATGTTGTCCCAAATTATGGTTGCGTATATTTAATCCTGTCAAATCTGTGCGTGGCTGTGCATATCAGAGGTCTTCGACACGTCTAAGTTTTCCTTCCATTGTTTTTTTGTATGATATATATGTTGTTTGTCATAGTCTTCATCAGATCACGTGCACAACAAAGCATCCAATTTTTGTTAAGACTTCTACAGTGATCAGATCGTGCCATAATAGGCTTGCATGCACCTCGATTGCAGTATATGGGAAAGATCTACTTGAGAGCTGTACACGATACTGAACATCTGGCGAGTTTATAAGAGCATGATTAGAGGAGGAATTGTTATCCCGTCGCTTCCAAATATCCTATGAAGATTGTCTCTTAGTTCTGATCGTCTGGACAGATTTGAGCACAAGTGGGGTCATAGCTTTATTTAATTCATTCACAGTTTATTGGATTGATTGTTTTTTTTGGTTGAAACTTATATGGTTGTCAAAGAATATATTAGCACCAATAGTTGATCAAAACACAGGGCACCTAAATTCGACCTCTGTGAGCTTCATGACGAAGGAAATTGATATCTGAAGCGCTGCCAGAGATTCTACCAGCTAGGAGTTTGAGAAGCCCTGTGATGCATCTAGCTTGATGGTCATTTCTATTCCCTCATGCATTGTTATATTTTTATCAAATCGATTTGCAGTACTTTACTTTGTTCCTGATTTACATTGGAAATCATGCATGCTTACGTTGAGACTTGAATCGTGCTTCATGGTATCTCAGCCTTCTATGAAATACAAGTCGTTTCCATCCAAATAATTTCATCTCCACTCTCTTTCTAGTCGGGAGTGATCACACCGCCCAACCTCATTAACGTCCTCTTCCTGCATTAGTTTTGGTACCCAACTGCTTGCATATTTAATACACCTATTATTATATTCTTGGTTTAAGCGTTGTACAACAATGACGTTGGTTGGAAGTATTGAGGAAAATTAGAATTAAATCTTCCCAATCAATCTATTTGAAAGGTCTGTGTTTGTTTATAAGTTTTGTTTTGGTTAAAGTAGTCAATTTGTTGGTGTTAAGTCGACTTATAAAGTCATGTTTATTAGTCAATTAAAGTTGTATCATGAGAAGTATAATCTCTTTTAAGGGTCCATAGTTCATCATCCATTTGTTGTTTTACATGGTATATTCTCAAAACAAATAGTCATTTCCATGTGTCATGTTTGAAATGTATATAGTAAAATAATTGTGAATTCCAATGTTATTATGATTGTCAAGTGTCTTGGTCATTTTGTAGAAGTGTCAAATATCATTGTTATGTCATTAATGTTAATAGTCATTGTGAGTTGTAAGTCATTGTCAATCAAATAGGTGATTTAGGATATTCGTGTCAGAGTCAAAATTTTGAAAAATAAAAATAAATTTTTTTTCACACGGACGCATTTTCGGTGTTACCTGACTTTCGGAAAAATAAAGTGTTTCACATTGCGAGAGGGAAGAAAAGAATAAGCTAAATGTGAAAATAAATGTGCTTCATGTTCACATCCTGCTGAGTTAGCAACACATATGATGGAGGATGGAGGCATTGGAGGCTGGAGGTCAGACAACGACCTCTCGTCAGTCACCAACGATGGGGCCGCGCAGAAGCTGTGGTGGCATATGTATGGTGTGAGTATTTGATTTTCAGTGTGGTTTCCATTTTCTCAGTGTGCTTCAGTTTGCAGTGTTCCTGTTTTGTGTGGTATTTGATGGATGTTGGAAAGAGAGTTGTGTTGGAGCGCAGATGACTGTCAGTGATCCTCTGACTGACTTGGTCCTCTGACTGCCGTACTTCATTGGAAGATGGTTAGCTAGAAGAATACGTTCACTAGCATTAGTGACCATGTGCAACAAGACCTAACTAGCAAGATCCATTCAGGAGTATGTTCTTCGATGCATTTTACTTCTCATTATCTATTTGAGTGGAATTTCACATTGTGGGGGGGAATACATACCAATGTTCCATTCCCATTCTGCACCCAAAACGACTTAGTCAAGGAAAGCTTCCAGTGGCAGTGGCAGTTTTCTATGCTGTTCGAGATCGAGTGGCAGCGATCAATGACAGAGACTACGATTAAGAACATTACGATTCTTAGAGGAAGTAATGTGAAATATTTTTAATATTTCTTCTATTATGTGGTTTTGTAATATGCAAGTTGTGTTTCCTACATAATTCCCTGATGTATAAGCATAGTGGTGAACAGTAGCACCAGAGTAAGTCAGTTCATGGATCTTGAAAGGGTTTGTGGGAGGATCCAGAAAATCACACGAGGTGGATAGTTGATGAGGTTCCTGTCACGTCAAGGTTTGTGGTAAGCCTGTTTAAAACCATGGAAGGAGAGAGCCTTTCTTTTGGATCAAGGTCATGAGTCATAGAGTTGGACATGCCACAGGGGTGAGCATACTGCAGTTGAGTGTGTGGATGTTTTTCTACCATGTAAACACTAAGGGGGGAATGTTAGGAATTAGTATTTACATCATGGTAAATATTTATATGGTTAGTTTTATATATATTGTTATAACAAATGTATAACAATATATTAATACGGGTAAGTTGTTTGATACACTTCCTATTTTATAGGAAGAGGTTAGTCTATTGTAATGGCTATAAATTAGCCTAATTCATTGTGTAATTGATGCAGCAAGAATATAGAGATATAATATAATTATTCTGTGTTTTACTTGTGCAAGTCTGATCCAAAATCAATAGATTTCGTGTAACTCTCTCTAAACCTAATTAATATTTTCATTTATCAATTTTCTAGAGTTTGAATAATCTTATATATGATCAATACATGATTTAAGATACGTAGATTTTCTATATTTCTATATTTGTGGTTGTAAGTCATATTTAAACATTAGTATATATTTTTATTAGATCAAAATCTTAGTTTTGATTTTATGTTTTGGTGAACCCGCTTTTGAAACTACACGCAACAAAAGGTTTCATGCCTTACCATTAGGGTTTTATATTTCTAAATCAAATCGATATTAACATAGCTCTTTGGTTTTTTCTAAAAACCCCAATCTTTTACTTTACATCACCATGGTTGCTTATCATTTTCCGTGCATTATATTTGGCTCATAGATTGCATTCAATACACTCCTTATCACTAATCGTGGAGAATGAGCTATCAGAAAACCATTCATTCCTCCTCCATGTCATACATTGTGGATCCTACTAGGTGATCACCTAAAAACCCAATATTCATGGTCAACCACACCTTTAGACCAAAGATGGCCAAAGTCACACACATAACATTAGACCTCCACATAACCCTCTCTCTAATGGGGAAACTCCAATAACACTAACCTAGTTCTCCCTCCCTCACATAAAGCTCCTATAATTTGCAACAAAGAATATGATCTTTTAGACCAACTCAAAATCACAAATGTTTGAATTTCTATTCTGGAATTGCTTTGACCCTCTGTAGCATATAAGAACATTTTATATCACACACTACAAGAAGGAACCACATGAACAATGTAGAACCACATATTTTACATCCTTAGTAAGCACTTTTAAAGCTATTGATCAACAAAGTTCTTTTGACAAAGATAATTTCCCACCACAACACATTATTGATCTTATATTGCCATTTATATATATATATATATATATATATATATATATATATATATATATATATATATATATATAAGTTTAGGTATTTTGAAAAATGATTAAAATAACTCTCGTCGATAGTGGATTGGGATCAAATATATGTAGTAAAGATTTTTTAACTGTAATGGACCTCCATACATGATCTCTGGGAAAATTTGAAACACTAATTAAAGGATCCAATAAAATTTCTCTCCTAACAACATTTTTCATTACCTTATTCGTTACTTTGAGTCCCAAGACTATCCCCACATAATTTCATGTTGTGTCATATAAATTAAAATACAACCTATTATTAGGATGACAATGGATTCATACCATGGGGTTTGTACCTTCCACTTTGTATCATGCCTCAAATACATGCATGCAGGATAAGAATATACATGCCTTACAATATTTTCATATAGTGGACTTAGATAACCGCTCTATCCTATAAATAAGTGTATCAAAACCACTTTTGGAACCACTTATATCATCTATTATGATTCAAAACATAAGTACACATGAATCAAAAGAAAATCCTAAGGTTAGTACATGTATGACAATAACAATATAGTACCATAGAAACAATCACCCATACTCAAACATATAATTGGAAAACACCATAATAATGACTCTGATGATGAAGAATATGTTCATGAAAATATAGATAACATGTTGGATAAACTCAATTTTACCCATGTAGGACTTGGTGAATACCGTGATGATTCTGAATCATTCGACATAAAACAATTATATGATTTGAATACAAAATATAAAGTTTATCATAAAATAACTCCACTTATTAATCTCATGGTAACAGATAATCATGTTATGGTTTTTATTAGATCATATTTTATTTATTTAAAAGCAATAAGAAGTAATTAGATGTTATCACACACATAGTTGCACCACCAAATCCATCAAAGGCATTAGTAAATGTTCAACATCACACTTTGATTCCACATCGATAGACATTACAATGCACACTAAAGAGCTTGAACTGTACATCCTCTACCTACTATACTCTCCCCCCCACTCACATGAGTCTTCTATCACTAAATTTTGGATGATAGTTCTAAAAAATAATTGCATGTGTAACCTGTCGAGGCTACTAACACACACTTATGTTATATTATATCCAAATACACTACACAATCATCAACCATTTTAATTAGTAAATAACACACTATTTGAGGTTACTTCTCTGTTTATGCTACTCTAACTACTTATATTTTCACATCCAATAATATATTCACTAGACTTGTGGGCATAGACCCTTCTCCTAAGAATCATATACACTATTACCCATGTTTTTTGTATCTCACTTGTACATAACATCTTATACTCTCTCTCTCTCTCTCTTGTGTTATTAATACTGCAGACACTCAAATTCGATAATTTACTCTTTGACAACCCTTGATTTAACTATGAACTCTTGCTATGATATATACTTCTCCATTCCCACTTAGTACTTTCTGAGGTCCATTTTTTAGCTTGTTTATCCTTGCACACTGATATATTCACACATCCTAAGAATAAAATACACAAAACCAATAGAGAAATATCAATCTATCATCTATGTTAGGAAATAGTTTGTCACAAGACAAATTGGTGGTTTTCACCAACGGTCATGGAACTAGGTCCCTCCTCTTGGGGAGGCTCCAATTTATTGAATACAGAGAATAATAAATTTGTGGGTGTCTATTAGGTCAGGGATTGTAGAGGAATACTCTACTAAACCTGTAGAAAATTTCTTTTATGGAATACAAGGGAGGAATTTTATCAGAGAAAGGTAAATGGGATATAAAAATATAAAGAGAGAGGGTTAATGTAGTGATTAGGTACTTTTAAATTTACTGAAATGAACCATAGTAGGTCCATATCTAATGGGAAGAAAACAAATGTGTAAGAAAAATAAATATTAACAAATTAAAGATACATATTTCAATTGATTTATTCCTTAAACACACAAATTTATTTCTTGGTTGTTCAAAATTACAAGGACTACGTAGTCAAAATTAGGGAGAAGAACAACATAGACAAATAGATAGAAGAACTAGCTTCTCACTTGTAGTAGGAGAAAAAAAGCTATTCAGAATGGATAATCCATCCCAATAAATAAATTACAAAGTTTTTCTTATTCTCCCCCCAAGTGACTTGTCATATTCCTACCACTTGCGACCTTTCATATTCCCGTAGGAATAGAAATAAGTTATATTTTATTTATGAAAATGAACTTTTAAAATGTAAAATAAAAAGGTCACTCAAGTGAATAAGAAAAAAAGTCAAAAAAATTACATTCCCAACGAAATATTAGAATGTAGGGAAAGGGAAGAAGAGATAGAAGAAAAGTGATCATTATGAGGATGAAGAAGCTTCCAAGAATAAAGATATTTATCTTGGTGAATTTTTTTGAGCCTTGCAAGTATGAATTTTTTATTTTCCAATTCTTGAGATGAAAATTGTCAAGTGATGATCGCCATGTTCTTGTAAGTGGGAATTTTGAGACATTGAGAGATACCTTTCAGAGTGAAGCCTACATAATTAAATTTTTATCTATCAAAATTGTTCATGAATTTAGGTCATAATGTTGGGAAAAACCTACAACTAGCTTTGTTCTTTGAGAAGATAATGGATGACCACTTGCTCTTAATATACAACTTGTCAGTATATTTTCCTCCACATGTTCACGAGGTTCACTCAACATCCTAGCTTTTAGATCATCCAGGTCCATATTTGACACATCATTATCACCCACATTAGGATACTCAATGTTTAATGAGGAAATTAAATCTAAAAATGAGTACTTAACCTTCATGGTGATTGGATTTAGTTAAATGGATGGTAGATGAATGATTTGACTCCAATCTCAACACTTAGAATTGTAAGCAGGTCCCACCCCAGATGTCTATTTTGGGCAAGTTTATCAAATTGTCACTTGTGAGTGTTTTTTTGTCTTCAAAGGAGTGATAATGACATGGAAATTAGCCCTTTTCTAAAACTTACTATTTTTAGAATGCGAGGACCATTTTTAAATTGCTATTTATAGAAGGTCATCGTATGGGTGATAGTATGGGATAAAAAACCTCTCAAAAGTTTAGTTTTTCTCTGGGATGCTTTTTTCTAAATTTTAGAAAAATATCTTATCTGGATTAATAGAGAAGTGTAAACTTCATCATAGAAGGAAGAATACTGAGAGAAAAAATAGTCCTCCATATCTAACAAAATACTCCACTTCATCATGTAAGAAATGTCTTAAATTAAATTTTGATTTATGAGGATAATATGCTGCAAATTTTAGGAAATTTGGTTTATTAGATCATTGGGAAAATGTAAATACATTCAAATAGTTCAAAAAATTGAGATAAAAATGAGTCCTCCATATGTCAAAAAATAATCCAATTAATCATGTAATAAATGGTTCAAATGAAAGCTAATTTTATGAGGATCATCTGCTCCAAATTTTTGGAAATTTTTCTCATTGGATCAGTAGGAAAATAAAAAGTCATTTTCTGTTATTCTAGGTTCTTAGTGAGAAAATTATTTCTCAACTAGGAAACAAATAATTATCTAAAATATCCAAAGTGATATATCATCTGAAAGGTGTTTACAAATGAAGCATTTTGGAAACATTTCAAGGTTTTTCAACCATGGGATCATTGGTAATGAGAAAAAGTGCATTTTGGAAACATAGGGCAAAGAGATGGTTTTAATGGCTTCCATTGACGAAAAATATGAAGTTTTAATGTATTTCAATGTTACGATTCATCCTCTTTCCTATTGAGTTTCTCTTTTTCGGGGAAATTAGTTTTAAAAATGTCGTAGTGCTAGAGATTTAACCCTTTCCTTATTTTTAGCACTTTAATTCACCTTTAAACCAATATGTCTTAATCGGGGTCTGTCATGGGTTAGAGGGTGAGTTACACCCATGAAAATAGGTTAAAGTTGATGTGAGGGTAAAATAGTGACTCTAATTTAACTTTTCACTAGATTGATATAAGTGTCGCCATGTGAGGGAGATGGAGAGGATGAAAATAAGCTTCTAGGAGCTGATACAAGTTTTCATAAATGACAAAGGGATAAATCCATGAACTTGGGCACACTTTTGTTTCCTAATTTTCCCCTTGGATATTGGTACAAGGTAAAATGGATAGAAAAACCTCAAAAAATGTGTCATGGGTCAAGATTGACATGAGGAGTGGGTTAGATGAATGAGAACACAAGTTACCACCTTCATAGAAATGCAAGTTTTCATTTTAAGTGAGGAAACTTATTCAACCACGAGGGGGGTGTAATTTTGTGTCCCCATCATCCCCTTGCACAAAGTGACAAGGACCAAGGGAGAACCATGGTGGAAACCAACACTAAGGGGTTGTGTTTTTTGAGTTGTGAAACAAACCTAGGAGCAAGTTGCAATGTTTTATGTGACATGAACTAACTCGTCAATAGGGGGCATGATTTTATGTCCCAACTATCCCCTTTCACCAAAGAACAATTTAAAATGGAAAATAGAGGCTAAAAAGTGTGTTCAAGCTTATAAAACATGCTGATGTCACCCTACAAACATAATAGTATAATAAGTTATTTTTTCTGGACCATGATGAAATTTGAGTTTAAATGCCAAAAATTATATGATTTTGATTCTAAAACACCTTCTGAGTTCATTCAAACAATTTTAAAGAGATTATTTTTCTTTAATTATTTTTCAGGCCTAGTAAATCTTTTAGCATAAAGGGGAAGTGATAGTGACCTGGACTATCATGGAAATTAGTGTGGCGTAAGACAAAAAAATAATATATATAAAATGAATTGGACTCCAAGATATTTCCATTCACTATTTTTTAGCTTCCAAATCCTTCTTAAAATCCTATAATATTTAATACAAGGTCACTTTCTTTGTTGAAGCTTGTATTCCTCATACCTAAAATGCCCGAGTTTTATTTAATGGATCCCAACACTAAATACTTCCATAGATCTCCTTAAAACTTCTATGTATCACCCCATTTATATTCTTCACAACTTCTTGAGGGGATAATCCCTTGAAGTTATCTTCTATATGATTTTTTTTTTTGCAACACAACTAAACATAGCATTATGGTGTTTTTGGAGAAACATTATTCCACCTTAGATCTTAGAAGCTTCATAAATGAACTTAGATATAATTCCTTGCACATGAAACACACTTGAAAACCATGTCAGCATGTTCCACTCAACTAGAATGAGCATTACACTAAATCAAAGGGACAAGATGAGTTCAATGATTGGCTAGAGGAAGGGTTCACAATGACCAGAAAGAAGATTTCAAGTGGGGGGTTGGTTATCATGGCCAAAATTTTAAATTTTACATGTTATAAATTTAGCATGACAAAAAGCTCCAAAATTCATTTAGCACACTTCATGCTTCTAGTCAAGACTGTTAGATTGGTCAGGACTGTATATCCAGTCCTGACCTACTTTATACAGTCTTGGACCGATATGTATTCCACTTCACTTTCAAATATAGATCTCTTTAGTTGGGTTTTATACTTCGTTTGGGTTATCCTTTCTTAGATAAATCATCTACGTAACCATATACAAGCAAGTAAACACTACCTCGTTTACCAACCTAGAACTCCTAATGTAATGCACTAGATCACTCGCTTCATACACTTGCAAAAGGCATACAAAGCTCCCTGAATCTTAGAATTACACATCTACAATCAATTGGGCAACACCAACATCAGGTCTAAAGTTAAAAACTAGGTCAAAGAAGCCATATCTCTTATCTACAAGGACTCAAACATCAGGTCTCTAAGTATTGTAGTAAGAGCAAAGTCAAAGCAAACATAGTCAAAGAAAATGTCAAATTTGATTGATCTATCTAGATATCACATGCTAGGAGGAGAATAACATGTGGCTGAAGGACTCTATTGGAGAACTGCACAATGTTCCTTGGTGTATGATGGTGGCCCAAAATGCAAACAATGTTTGTTTTGAATAGGAATTTTAATCAATGATTAGGTTTTGATAAGGTGATTAGTAGAGCATTTTGAGATTCCTCATTGAATATGTGACCGACTAGGTTTTTGACAAAGAGCGATAAAGATAATCAGACAAGATGACTAACCTATATAGTTGTATATCAGTAGATTCTAATGTAGGTTCCAATAGTTTACAAATAGAGTAAAGACTGTTCAGACACTATGGTATCTGGTAGTTTGGTATGGTTCTACCTCAGGTAGCATCTTCACAATCACGAGTCCCAATTGTGAAGGTCATTCTCATGTCCAAATTCTCCTTGTTCCATCATTCTGATCACTGCATACTTTCCCGAATACATCTACAAGTCCCATAAAATCAAATAAGTTCCTTTATAAATTTGTTTTACAATTTGTAGTTGTATGTTTGGTTTATTGGTGCATGCTCAAATATTATTACATACATAATATGAGTTACAAGTATTAAAGCATTATTATTGACATTGTAACATGGTTGATATTGGATCTTTAATTTATCAGACTCTAACCCCATACGGCTTCTATTTCATTCCTGGTTATGTGTAAATTTGGCCTAAAATCTAGTTAATGGTGAAAAACAAACTATAGTGAACGTCAGCCTTGATCGAATATTTCACATAAGTCTGACTACATGTATTTAGTTCCTTCTACAATAGGCCTTAGTTGTTATAAGTGATGCACTATGTGTGTTATCCTGAAAGGGTTTCTATTTGCATACATTATTAATTTTCTAGGCTTGTGTTTGCTTCTATTTAGCATCATGACCTAAAATGTTCAAGCTCACTTATGTGATTGTTTAATTCCTTGGCTCACAAACATCTTGTTGACTTCAATAAATTTACCACAAACACAATGATAAAAATAAACTCCAAATTGTAAATATCCTATTGGATGCACAAATGCAACTCTTGGATGGAGTCACCATTGAATATTCGTAGGGTTGTCGTCCTACAATTTGATTGCAATGGATGGTTTTCACCGCTCAAACTGAAGCCAACAAGTGAAGCAATAACTCAAACTCTCAATGTAAAATAGATAATAGCTAAAATATCATTCCTATGAATATACCCCCAATTGATGTTTTAGTAATTCATGATGACTTACAACAACAAAAACCCTATACAATCAACTCTTGCATCTAGTCTACACTTGTCCAACTTGCTTAATTATGTTATCCCTAGCTATATCCCATTTATTTTGTATTGCACACATAGCTCATTTATTCATTTTACAATCGTCATATGAGTTCCATAGAATCAGGTTAAACCCTTACATAATACTACAACATGTTAGTTTTAGAAAGCACTCATGACATGCAACCTCGGACCAAAGCGCCTCAGGAATGGGCCATAGCATCCCATACGATCCTTTCCCTTATGGCCCTTACTTGATCCACTTTGGTCCCTTTTCACCCTCCAAGGTACTTTTCTTCAATTCAAATTCCTTTGGGTACACTTCTAGTTGGCGTTCTTATCTGAGTTTTTCAAATCCAGTGGAACACATATATAAGTCTAATTATTCATCTGACCATTATAAAGAGGCTCAGTTCATAGGCATTACTTGACACCTAAGCTTTCATCCAAATGAGCATACACTAAGCATCCATGTAGCAATCACAAGCACAAGGGTTACATCAAGACTCCCTTGAGCTCCATATACTCTGCATACTCATTCTAGGGCAGTCATCCACTACATATCTGCAAATATAAAAGGAACATATCATCAGCCTCCAATTCAAACTAGGGAAAAGGTGACAAGTACAATCTCATTGTTGCAAGATCATGGTTATCTATTTGGTTTCATACATTCTAGAGATCACATGATAGGAAAGAACGATGTGAGGTTTGATCCCTCTTCGGAGTAGTGGCACGTCAGACCTTCAGTGCACAAGGGTGCCCACAACCCACCTAATTATTTTTTTTCAGGACTTCTTGGCTATCTAGGGTTTTGAAGATTAAATCAGTTACACAATGATATCACATAAGTTTTCGAAGAGGTTCAAATTCAAACATGAATGGAACAAGAAGTAGTACACAAACACAGAAAGTTATAGGAGCAGAGTGGAACTAAAGAGGACAAAAGTGCATAGAAAGGTCCATAACAGGGGTACTTTGGTCCGTACCATCCACTTTGGTCCATGCAACTCTTTGGGACATGGTTTTAGGAGCAGAGGCTCTGAACAAGGTCATTTCTAGCCTGTTTGCAGTCATCAGACCAACCCATATCATCACACAAAGTAGGATATCAGCTAAGTTATCTTCTCTCTCTCATTACAAGTGCTTGTTTTTATCTATTGTCATTATTTTATCATTGTTTATCATTGTTTAATGGTTATTCTTGGCATTATTATGTAATTATCCTTGGAAACTAATTGATTAGGATAATCTACCATAGTTACTACCCCTAAGAGATATTAAGCAATTTAGGTTAAATCATTTGGTGAACCTGAGTATTGTATATTATGCATCAAGTTATTTATCTACATTCTTAGATCTTTGCTTAGGGTTTCTCACCATTATTCAACATCATGGTTGAAGCTCCTTGAGACATTTACTACTAAGAATTCGAATGATCTAAACAAATACGTAGCTTCCAAATCTCAAAATTTGGATCTCTTCTTATGTTACTTGTGAGGAATCACAATGGCTCCAACATTCTACTCCTCATTTATACTCTTGTCACCTCCATGGTACCTACATTTTCCATTTATTTCTTCTCCCCACACCTCCATGGGGGCATCTAGTCTCAATGTTTCCATTCCTATGTCTACCACTCATTTTTATTCTCCTCTTATCTCTCATATTCAACCTATTTATTCTTCTGGAACCCATGCCTTAGAGTCCTTGGTGTGCAATCTACAAGCCCAAGTTCTTCAATTACAACAAGGTATTGCCATCAATTCTTCTTCTACAGATTCTTCACTTCTTCTACACAGTCCTCTTGCACTTGAGGTTTTTTTATATCCTCTTCCTCCCAATTTTGTTTCACATAAGCTTCCTCTTTTCACTGGTAAAGAAGATCCAAAAGAGCATCTTAGATCATTTCATGTTGCTTGCCTAGATTATGCTTTCGATGATACATTGTTAACAAAATTGTTTCCTAGAAGTTTACAAGATTATGCATTGCAATGGTTTTATGATTTTCCTATTCATTTTGTATGATCTTTTACTCCATTAGCAAATCAATTTTTAGCACATTTTTCTATTAATATTGGAACTAAAATATCTTATGCACAAATGGCTAAAATGAAACAAGGACCTAATGAGCACCTTAGTGACTATGTTCTATGTTATAAGACTAATCTTACTAAAATGAACAATATCCTAGCTGATTCTGAATTGCAAGACCTCTTTTTACAAAGCATTTTTCCTCTTATCCAAGAGTCAGTCATCTTTGATACCTTTCATTCCTTTGATCACTTGTGTCATATCCTTAAAGACCATGAAGGAAAGCTAATTTCCATGGGAAAACTCAAATATAGTGATCAAGCCTCTAATCAATCTCATGCTAAATTCCAAGGTAAAATACTTTCAATAGTAAGCCTACTAAGCATCAAGTTGAGGCTAAAGCCATTGTTAATGTAGTTTCCCAACCAATGAAGCTCCAAATCCAACCTCCTCGATGAAATTTTACTAAATTTCCATTCCTACCTCGAGTGGTGTTGCAATAGCTCTTTGATAGTAACCTTATCTCTACTCCACCTTTTGAGTTAGATTCTAGTCATCCTCAAGGAAAAACTTTGATGAAAAAGCATATTGTGATTATCACCAATGAAATGGACATTCCACTAATTGATGTTTTAAGATTAAACATGTGATCCAAGACTTAATTGATTTTGATGCAATTGAATGGGATGAGCCTCCCATATAAACCTACTAATGATAATGATAAGCTTAAAATATTCAATGACCACTTCCTAAACACGACAAGGATACATCTGAAGAAACTACTAATCATGCTTACCGCATAGTTCCACCTCTGCAATCTACCAATAATCCTCTAGAATTTCTTGTTGGTACTACTACTACTCTACCACCAATCATTACTTTTATTGATGTGGATTTCCATGCTTCTTTCACATCTTCTAGGCTTCACATTGATGCATCCATTGACAATCAAGCTCTCAATAATGTCATGATCAATCCTAATTTCAAACATAATGCATGTTCACTTCCCCTCTTACATGTTATTGGATTTCCATTATCTCACATCAAACATAATTTTCCTACTTCATATGGACATATCACTCTTCCCATCATAGTTGGGCCTCTTACTATCTTCTTGTCCATTTGTTGTAGCAGCAGAAGTCAAGCATTGTGACATGGTCTTAGGTATTCCTTGGCTTAAGGCTACTAGGGTTATTCCATCTATTGTACACCAATGTGTCAAATTCATACATGAGCATCAAGTCATCACTATTCAAGGTATCCCACCTCAGACCCCCATTACCTATTATCTCTCAAGCTTCACAGGTCCCTACCACTAGTGCACCTCCCACTCTAGTTAGCATTACTCCTAGTCCACCTACTATCACAGTTACTCCTACAATTAGTGATGCTACTCTTATGGTTTTGTCACACACTCCTATCAATATTCCTACACTTTCACCACCGGCTACTAGCCTGCATAGATCTCCTCGACCTTCAACTCCCATCACCCACTCTTGGTGTATCTCTAGGTCTAATAGTCCACCACATAGGACTAGGTTATCACATAAGGTTCATAGTACACACCACACATCTGATCTTCCAATAGGATTTATTTCACCTCATACACAACACATTTCCTTAGGACATCAACTTTCCTACACACACTCATGTATCCATTCTCACATGACACTCCTTCTTTGATTCATGCTCACATGCTTCCTCCGATCCCAATGACAGATAGTGGGCCCTCACCCAACATACTCATTGACTAGTTCATATGCTACTCACACTAGGGGCATCCACTTTCCCCCTCATTTCCCAATGACACATTGTTTATAGGTTCAACTTGACTATTGAGGGAGTGAGTTACACACCCAAACCTCACTTTGCACACACACACACAGGGGGGCAACCTTGCTTTCCCCTCTCTTACACTCTATAATCCATCAAAAGCACTAAAAATCTATATATTCCCCTCCTTGGGGGCATTCTTGGATCACCCTTCCTTCTCTTTGAAGAATAGGTTTTCATCTATGCCCTCAGGGGACCTAAAAATCTAAAAAACATTCAAATATGCTTAAAAAATCCAAAAACATTCAAATATGCTAAAAATTAAAAAATAATTGCATTTCTCTTGCTTGGTTATTTCTATTGCACACTTATACTTTTCATGTTGCACTTTACTTATCATGTTAGCTTGATACATAGTATGTTATATCATTTTTCTATACACGTGTGTTCATGTGGTACATTGAGTTGAATGCAGGCTACACACATATTGTTACATGATGCAGGATGCTTGACACTACTCTTTACCAGTTGTTCTATGCCAACTGGGGGCATCCACTTTACACTTTCTTACACACAAGTGCTATCATTCCAATATTTACTATTTTACTTCCTCTTACCTCATTTACTCAATACATACATCGTGTCATACTATTTATTACTCTAACATGCTAATGGGTGCTTCATGTGTAGTATCTATTTTACAGGTCACTTCCAAACTAAGATCATTTTCATCTTTGGCTTGTTTCTTGTTTTACATGCTTGATCTATGTTTTCACTTGTTTGCAGGTAATGCCCTATGTTACTTGTTTGTTTCTTGTTGGCCTTGAGTGCCTTGATTGTCTTGTGACATCCTGAGTGGTGTCCCATGTATGTGGCATATTGTTTTCCATGAATGTTCTACTTGTGTGTCTTTGCATGCTTTTTCTTACATCTACTTGTTGTTTTTCTATTTCTTGTCACTAACACTTTGCTAGTTTTTCTATTATACTATTATGTATGCACCATGGTATACACCATGCGCACTCCCATTTCCCCCCTGCAGGAATCCTACAACACATGTGCACATCAGCTACAAGTCCTCTTGTTTGGGACACATTCATATTTCTCTATCTCACACACCAAAAAAGGGGGGAAACCATCAGATGATATTTCACCCTCACAACAACTCAAAATCAGGAAATAAAATAATATGTACAAAATCAAACATTGGAAAGGTTCAGAAAAAAAACTTGGGTTAGGAAACACACAGGGACCAAAATGTACAAGGACCATATCGTATGGACGTTATGGCCCATTCCACATGCTTTCGTCTTGGGGGAAGATTCAATAAATTTCTCAGTTGGTACAGTTTCTCAGTAACATCTACATGATTTTTACTCAGGTTCAATTACAGAATTCATGGTACAGGTCAGATTATGGTGGCACCAAGGGTACATGCAAGCTAGCATTACCCCAGTACATTGTGTCATCATTTGCAAATCAATTGGGTTCATGTTCATCTGCAGTGGCACTTATTTGTGGGTCTTGGGAAGTGTCAAGGTGATTGTTATCCTCGTAGGATTGAATTCTCATTGCTCATATTTTTGTGGAGGGATGCAGAGAAACTAGAATGCTCCCCATACAATTCTCTTCACCATGCGGGGTGCATTTGCACTTCTTTCTATTCTCCTTGGCACATTCCACTTGGGGATTGATCACCCCCAAGTCCTTCCAACCAGCTCCAACACAAAGTTTAGCAAATCTCCATGGAAATGGTAGTGGGAGTACTCTCTCCCCCTCTCTCACAAAATAATCAGGTGTACACTCTTTCCTTTGTATTTTGCTTTTCAATTTTTACATATTGTTATTTTCACACTAAGTTCAAAAGTTTTCAAGTTAAAGTTTGATTTCATATACTATGGACATTGACTACACTCTTTTCTCTGCAGGTACTCATCTTAGCAAAACAAACACAATTAGAACAAAGATAAAGTCCTAGCACAAGCACAAGGTGATCCAAGTGAAGACAAAGTGTGTCTACACACTCAAGTGACTTTTCCTTTAAGCACACAATTTTCAATTTCATACTTAAAGGGGGGAAATGTAGACACTCATTTTGGTAATTCATGTCTTGCAACAACACAAATTGTACAATGCCTTTGCACTAGTCCACACTTATCCAATTTGGTCAATCATGTTATCCCTAGCTATATCCCATTCATTCTTGCTTACACACACACAACTCATTTATTCACACAACGGTCATATTAGTCCATAGAATCAAGTTAAACCCTCACACAATACAATCCCAATTTTCAAAGCATTTGCACATGCATCCTGAACCAAAGTTCCTAGAATGGGCCATAATGCATCCGTACACTATGGCCCTTCCCAGACACTTTGGTCCCTTTCCCTCTAACAACACTTAATTTAAATTCCTTTGGGTCATTCCTAGTTAGCCTTATTATAGGTTTCCAAATCTGAACCACATATATAAGCTAGTCATTTCATCCATTATCAAGGAGGAGATCATACATACTTGACACCCAAATATCCTCATGAGAATATACTAAGAGTAAGCACAAAAAAGGTCATTCCAAGACTCCCTTGAGCTCCATATACTCTGCATACTCATTCTAAGGCAATCATCCACTTAGATCTATAAATAAAAGGAGCATATCATCACTCTAAGTCAAATTAGGGAAAAGGTGCAAGTACAATCTCATTGTTGCAAGATCATGGTTATATATTTGTTTCATACATTCTAGATATCACATGTTAGGTGAGAATGACGTGTGGTTTGATCCCTCTTCAGAGTAGTGGTGATGTTGGCATTGCACATGGGTTCCCACAACCCACCTAATGTTTAGCAATTTCTAGATACATGAAGTTGTAGTAGTAGAAACCACAAAGGCACAAAGGCATATAAAAAGGGCCATAAGTGTTTGTACACTTTGGCCCATACCATCCGCTTTGGTCCATGTATAGCAGTTCATGACACATTTTCAATAATGAGGCTCTATAAGGTCATTTTCATCTTGTTTCAGTCATCAGACCAACCCAAATCATCACACAAAGCATAAGATCAACTGATTTCATCTTCTTTCTCATCATTGTAAGTGCTTTTATCTATTGTTGCTATATCATTGTTCATCATTAGTTATCATTTCTTAATGGTTATTACTAGTATTATTACAATCAACCTTGCGATTGGTTACTACCCATAGATATTAACCAATTTAGTTTAAATGAGTTCCCTCCAAGCTTTAACTCTGACTCCATAGTTCCCATTGTTGATGTTGTCACCACACGTTGCACTAAGAAACCCATAAGGGGAAACCCATATTTTCCTCTACTTATAGCTCATGTGGCTAATCTATTGCATGCTCTAAGTTGTATGACCTGTTAGAACAACTTAATAATACTCCTACTAAGATATCCCTCTTGGAGCTCCTCCAAAAGCACTAGTGTATAAATACATCTTCAAATATACTTTGGGATCATTTACCTTACCTAGTTATACCGAACCAAGTAATTTTTCTTCTCTCATAGATAATTTTAAATACATCGAACAAGTTATTACCTCATATCCCTAATATCTCTGATTTTGATACTTTCCCACCTCTTTTTATATTGCATGTGTTCAACATTTTCTCATTAAGCGGCTATTGATTGACAATGCATCTCGTCTCAAAATCTATCCTAAGTCTCTTTTATTGTGAATGGGCCTTTCTCCTAATGCGATCAATACTAATTTTACTATCATTTGTGGCTTCGATAATGTTACCCTATCCACATTAGGTGCTATCACTTTGGATGTTCATGTTGCCCCTATATCATTACAAAATAATTTTCATATCATGTATACCGCTCTTCACTACAATTTACTCTTGGTCCACCCTTGGATACATGATATACAAGTTCTTCCTTCTACTTTTCACCGTTGTGTTAAAGTACCACATAATGGCATTGAGCACACCATAGCTTCCGATCCTGATCCCTTTCAGTATTTTCAATTTGACATGTCCCATCCAAAAATTCTTTCTGTCACTCCTCTATTACAACCCATCCTATGGACCATCTGGATACTTATGTTGTTGATGAAACTAGCCACCGCTCTAATTCAATTCCATCCTCATATGTAGAAAATTATACAACTCCTAGCACCTCATTCCTTCCATCATCTTCGGTCACTCTCTTACCACCAACAATTAATATGCCCTTATTGGACGGTGTTGTTCAACAACATGTTGCACTTGATTATTCTACTGATAACAAAAATTATGCCATTGACCTCATAGATGACAGTTTGTGTAACCTTGGTTTCAATCCAATCGATGAAGATGAATCTGTGTTTCACTCTCTCTATGTCTCTACTTGACATGGGTGGTATTATCTTAAGAATGATGTCCCTAATATTTTTACTACCAGCCCACTACAAAATATGGTTAACACTTTGGATTATCTACCACCTGTACATATTATTGTCATCTAGGCTCATCTTGATACACCACACTATTTGTTGTCTATCTTGATTGATTGCGACTCTCCTCATTTTGTCTTGTAAGCAACATTGTTCTAATATTAAGCTTTCACACCAAACATAGTATCCCTTTTTTACAACTATCATCACATTTATGGGCATGAAACTGATCATTGTCAATTTTTGATATGCGTAATCAATGAGCATAAAGCACATGGTCATAATTTTTTTTAAGTACAACAACACCCTCCCACATGCAATCCTCTTCTTCCACTTTTCCTATCTAAAATGTGTTGATACATTTTGATATTTGTACTTAAATTGCTTACATCCATGATCATTATTGGCCACATGTTCCACACAATTTGCATACAAACAAGAATGTGTTTACCTATGAAGCCTTGCCTCCTTTAGGAATTACACTTTCTGACATTACACTCCTTCTCATACTTGTAACAAATTTTTAAGGTTATATTATGCTCATGATTTCCTTTAGCCTCCACATTATCACCACCAATTTTTGGGTCTCTTTTGATCCCCAACCCATACCATTAACTTTTTTAAAATCTTGGTTATGTCATATATCTGGCACACTTACCCCAAATAACTCTAACATTATTTTTTCCTTTGTAAACTGGCATGACTACTATTTACAATGACTACTCCCCTGATGATAAATATAATATAACACATTGGTTTCATACCCTAAAGGCTCAAGGCCTTCCTTACACTAAGGAAGAATACATTACACCATTGTACTAATTTCATCAGGCCATACTATTCGTTTATTCTCATAGCAATAAGCTCCACAACATGGCAGATCCTACCCATGTTGGGTTTGACTTCAACATTGATTACCTCTTCGATGACACTTGGTAGCCTTGGTGTTACCCACCCTTTTTATATATAGCTATTCACTAAGATAATACAAAAACATTAAAATATTTACAAAAATACAAAACCAGAACCTGTGCATTTTACTTGAATTGTTAGTACTTTACATTATACATGTTGTTTGTCACTTTAGTTTGATAGATAACATGCTTTATTTCCTTACACACATGTGTTCACTAGGTATGTTGAGTTAGATGCAGAACACACAAATTGATACACACTTATAATGAGAACTCATATCTTCCTTACATTCTTATCATTAGGGGCAATCCTCCACATTTACCTATAGGTGTTATTGTCTCTATTATAGTTCCTTTGCACTTCCTCATTTATGCTCAATTATATACATTGTGTACTTGCTTCTTTTCAGACTAACAAGACTAACATGTGTCTTGTGCAAGTGTTGACATATCTTGCTTATATTTCTCATTTTTGTTTATCACATTTTCATCCACTTGGTTGTTATACATGTTTACTAGTTTTGTGTGTTACTGATTGCTTTCTTCACTGATTGTGGCCTAAGTGCCTTGATTTTCTTGTGACATCATGGGTGTCCCATGTTTTTGGCATCATGCCTATTTTTTTTGTAATTGTTCTTTTTTTTTGTAAGCCTACGGGCCTTGATTGTCTTGTGACATCATGGGTGTCCCATGTTTGCAGGCCTTAAAGATCCTTTTGTATGTCATTGTTTGTCAATTTGATGCATTGATGTTGTTCTTGTTTTATCCTACATGCATTTGTTCCTTTGTTTTTTTATGTTTCTACTATCATTATTTATTATTAGCATTGCTTTTATTTTGCGTCATGGTTGCCACCATGCGTAAACACCTTTCCTTTTACATGTACATGTTCTCCAAGGTGGTCACCTCTTCAGTACTTTACACAACTCCTCAGACATCTCCTTTTAACATTCACACATCTATTTCTTTTGAGCCACATGATCAACATGGTTTTTTGCACATGCCTCAAAAGAGGGGCATCTATCTGGGTTTATTTCTACATTTTCAACATACACAAACATAATTATGGGGGCAGATACATGTATAAATAGGGTACAAGCACCTAGAAATGTAGTCATACACATTTTTTTCAAAATTAGCTCAGGGTCAAAACCATACACTTTAGTCAAGAACCATATGGTATGGTCCTTGACCCCCACATGTTTTTGACCAGGGGAAAATTTCAGTTTTTTCAACATTTTTCATATTTCACCCATGTATACAAGGTTTTTTGCAAATTTTCACATAAATTACTTAGTTTAGATTAGTTCAAGGGGCATGAAAATTTTCATTCCTTCTTCACATCAACACTTAGTTCATTTTTCAGTTTAAGGAATCTTTGGGGCATGATTCTCCTTCCTAGTTCAACATTGTTAAGCACATTTTCAACATATTTCAACATTTATTTCAGTTCATACTCAGTTGTTTGGCATATGGGGAGAGTTTGGGGGCACATATTCTCTTTTGTAATATATGTCCTTATTTACAAAATCAGGTAGATCCATGTTTGCAATGGTGTGATCCATGGGGTTATGGAAGGTAATGAAGCATCTAAGGGATTTTTGGGTAGGACTTTCCTCTCCTATTACACTTAAAGGGGAAGATATCAAAGTTGTTGAATAACTTTGATACATGGTCTTCTTCCTTCGCATGGGTGCATTTGTACCTCTTTCTTCTTCTTTCTCTTGCACATTTCCATGTTGGGTTGCATGCACCTAACACTCTAGTTTCTCCTCAGCATAAATTGGGGATTGATCACCCCCAATCCTTCAGCGAAGTTCAAGCAATACAAATCTCCAAGCAAAAGTAAAGCACGAGCAAACAAGTGGATTATTTCCTTGTTTACATCTTTTCACTTCACATATATGCAAATCCAAATATTTTATGTTACAAGTTCTATTTGAGTTACGATCAATTATCTATCATGGACATTGACTACACTTTGTGTTACAGGTTTCATCATGGAGCATGTCAACACTAAGCACAACAACGCAACTGTAAAACAAACATTCAAGAAAAGGAAAAGTGTGTTTACACACTCAGGTACAATTTCCTTTAAGCATGCAATTTTCAATTTCATACTTAAAGGGGGGGAAATGTAGACACTCAAATTTGGTAATTTGCACTTTGGAAACCCTTGATTTGACTATGCACTCTTTTATGATAAATATAACTTCTCCATTCCCTCTTAGACATTTTTCAAGGTTCTATATTTAGCTTGTTTATCCTTGCACACTGACATGTCGACACATCCTAAGAATACAATACATAAAATCAATAAAGAAACATAATTTTACCAACTCCAAACTTCATTTGGAACATTTTCCACTCCTAGTTAAGATTCATACATATTGGTTTGGGACCTTACATATAGTCATGACCTCTTGTATGGTCTTGGACCAGCATGTCTTCCAATTACACTTTCAAATTCAAATATTTTGTTGGGTCTTATACTTCATCTAGGTCAGCCTTTCTTAGATAAATCATCTACAAAACCCTATATAAGCAAGTAAACACTACCTCATTTGCTAATTTGGAACTCCTAAGGAAATAAACTAGAGCACTCACTTCATACACTTGAAAAAGGCATCCAAAGCTCCCTAAATCTCAAAATTACACATCTACATTCATTAGGGTAGTACCCACATCAGGTTTGAAGCTATAAACCAGGTCAAGATGGCCATATATCTCATCTACAAGCATCTAAACATCCTCTCTCCAAGTGTTTTAGAAAGATCAAAGTCAAAGAAAAGCATGGTCAAAGAAAATGTCCAAATTTAATTGATCTATCTAGATATCACATGCTAGGTGGAGAATGACATGCGGTTTGAGGCCTCTTAGAGTAGTGCCAACATTGTTGGTGCACTAGGGTGCCCAAAACCCTTCTAATGTTTTTTTTATAGGACTCTTCATCCATGGCTAGGGTTTGAGATGATGGTCAATCCATTCAAAGAGCCTCATTGCATGTGTGACAACTAGGGTTTGACAACAACATATAAATCTAGGAAGACAACCAACCTAGAAAGTTATAAAATTTGATTCATAACAGGTCCAAGACCATATATTAGGAAGGTCCTTGACCTATGATACAGTCATGGTACTTGGCAATAGTATGGCTACCTCAATAGAATTTTTAGTCACAATTTATTTTGAAGGTTAGCATTCAGGTTCAGATCTCCCAGTTTCATTGTTACACAGTCCCATATCTCTCAGAAAGTCATTTCAAAATCAAGGTAAGTGCCTCTATACATCCTTTTTGTACTTTCAATTACATGTTAGGTTAATTGGTGTATGCAAATATTCTTTATTATCTTAAGTTCAAATCTGAGTTAGTGTATTCTATTGTATCATCTTTGTTAGATCTGTAAATCCACTCTAATATAATCTACACTAATTAAATTGACTTAAAATTTAATTAAGGGTTAAACAAAGGGAACAATATTTTTCCAGGACCCCACAATATATTTTATGTTGTTTCTAGCATATGCCACAAGGCCATTAACACTAATTTTATGTAGTAATTTCATCTTTTTCATCTCCTACTCCACAAAAATAACATTACGAAAATACAAAAATATGACCTATGTGTGATCTGTTTGTTCATTGCATAAATTTTTATCCTAATAATCATTTAAAGTTGGTACTTTAACCTACTTCGACACTTACACTTCATAAAACATATTAAGTAGTTGAAACCCATGGACATTAAACATCGTGTGCCCCTACAACTTAGAAACATGGGAGGATGTCTACGCCAAAGGGAATCTTATATAATGGGCCTACTTTAATCACATCTTTAACACATTACCGCTTCTTACAACTTTCTATCTCAAGGGATGCCTACCACATTGGGGAAGTACCTATACCCGGGGCATTTTACACAACTAATTTTTATCATGATCATATCTTTACGCAATAGTCCCTTGCAAGCACTACATTGCTTTACTCCTTACAACACATGTGTCTTGTTTTATCTGATGATCACATTGCTTGTTTGTACACATAAAATTAAGCATGTTCCATGCTTGCTTATATTTATCGATTATTGTTCATGTTTCGTTACAACATACAACTATACTAGTTCACTACTATTGTCCATGGGATCCTATTTGGTCTACTCAACACTCTAGGTTATACTATTCACTTCCATATTTTATTCTAAGATTCTCTATATTGCATGAATTGACTACTTTGTGCACTTGTGTGATTACATACATTCATTGATTTGTGACATTGATTGATCTGACTACCCTGCACACTTATGTGATTACATACTTTGATTATTTTGAGAAATTTATTGATTTATTTGGGCACTTGTGTGATTACGTACTCTTATCTCTCAACAATGTTAATTGATTTAACTACTATGTACACTTATATGATTACATACTCTAATTTCTATGCAATATTGAATAATTTGACTGTTTTATGCACTTTTATGATTGTAAATTTTGATTGTCATACAATATTGTCTACTCTAACTACTTTAAGAACCTGTATGATTTACACCACTATTTGTTTTGATTTCTCTATACACTTATATGCTATATATTATGTTTTTTGTACACTTGTATAATTTATGTTGGGTTTGTTATATGCACTTGTCTGATTTATGCTTTGTTTTCTATTTGCACTTATATGATCTATGTTTTATTTGTTCATATACTATGGTTGTCTATGCATGATATTTCATTGATGTTTTTTTATGCTCACTCACACAAGGCACCTATCATCCCTCCTATTTCTTAGAGACATTACTTGTTATATCTTTAGAACATAATGTATATCCTATGAAACATTACTTGTTATATCTTTTGATAGGAATAGACATCCCATGACATATTTCTTACCTTTCTTGATTAATCACCATTAGATACATATTATATGTGACATACTTTGTTTATAACATATTAATTTAACACACATTGTGCATTGCATGTACATTGTTTAGAATACATGGGTTGTTGACATACTTACTTAGCACACATTGCATGATTACATTTATGGATGTATGCCCAATGGTTGAGTTACTTTACAATTATTTCTTATCCACATTAATTTTTACACATTGGCTTATAACACATATGATAGATCATTTCTTATTACACATTACTCATGACACTTTGATTATTACATTTTATCTCTAGGACCAACTGTTATTACAAATCACAGTTATATCATTGTTGAATCCACTGGCTCTAGGCCCATTTATTGTTATATTGTAATGATTATATCATTATTTATTACATAATTTCCTTCATATCATAACTTATTACATACTTATTTTTGTACACACAAGCTATCAATTAACACTAGTCTAGTCGATAATGTGTTGTCTGTTATGTTTTTTTATGGACCTATCTTGATGTTGTGTCATGTTATGTCTTAGGTCACAAAGGATCCATTATGAATTGAGTTGTGTGTTGTTATCATACATACTCTTTCTATCATTGTTATCTTAACTTGCTAAATTACTAGAACATTCTCATGACATATTTCATTCTTTTGATGATATAATACTTTTTGCTAAAATTGTTATATCTTGCAATTAGTATCCCCACTTACCATGTTATTTGATATAGTAGGTTGGGTCTATATCATTTATGATGTTTATTATATGATTTATATAACCAACACTTTTTATTTTGACCTAAGTGATTATTCACAACATCTCTCATCTCAAAAGGGGTAATATTATGGGAATTTTCAAATATTCATGCAAATTACAAATACAATGCTTTAGTTGACACTATATGATGACATTAATATAATTATTCTGAACATATTACAAAAAATTGAATGTGAAAAATTATGAAATTTACACGACATTATGGAAATGATATCAAGATTGAAAACAAATGGGTGCCATAATAGGCTCAAATGCACACAATTTGGCCATGTGGCATACTCAAATGAACACAAGTTGGATCCATGAAAGGCTTAATTGCACCCATGTTGTCTCATGTAGAAATATCTATTGCCAAAATTGAATCTCATAGAAAATTTAATAGATACTGTGGTTTATGTCAAGCTCAATTGCCAAAAATTCGTACTTACATCATCATTTTTTACCCATTGAATTTGACAACGGGGGCATATATGTGTAAATGTTTCATGTTTTAATTTTAGTTAATGTTATTTTATTGATATTTATAAACATCTTGATTGGGCCATAATATATGTTTTTGCATGTGGCATGAAGGTTCACATGTATGAAAAAGGATAAGGGAACACGAACATTCTAGTTTCGTGTATACCTTGTTTATTAGGAGTTATGTGTTTACAATTCATTTATTTGAATCAAGTAATTTTCAATTACTAGATAAAAAATGGGAAGAAATGTTGTACCCTAAATTTGGACCGACGAAACTTAGTAACTATCCTTGACATTTATCTCAACGTATTATTAGCTTTTAACATAATTAAATTAAGCCTACATACATCTTACCTAATTCAACATTCCATAACCAATAGGTGGCACTTGTTACTAATTTTTGACTCATCAAAAACCTATTTATAGAACATGTATTAGAACTCATGGCCACCTTTTCTGAATTTTAGAACAATTTTAGAACATTCCCAAGACAAAACCTCCTAGAAGAGTCAAAGTTGACCAATGTTTTTGTCACAACTTGACATTTTCCCCCCTCTACTTATTGTTTGATTTTTTAGATGCATAAGTTATCTCAGTTAACTTAGGTTTTATTGAGTAGGATAACCTTTCTCAAAATTAAGATTTAAAAGCACAATCACCTTACCCATTTAAAGTGCCTCGTCTCTTACATCTTTGGGCTACCTAGGGGATCACAACGAAGCACCAAAAGGGGATACTACTATAAATTATTTCCATAAAGCATATAAAATAGATATCAATTCTGAATACATCTTACATTGATTCACTGGCTAATTATAACATGTTATAATCTACATCAAAGATCATTTCCAAATATTGGAGGCCTTATTATGATCTTGCCATCAAATTATTTATTGCACATTCACCAGGAGGGAGAACTATGAGGCTTGATCCCTCTTTGGAGTATTGGTACATAATGAAACACTCATCACACCTTGAGTGTGGGGTGATGTCAGTCCAACCTAGCTGGACTAACTCCTTTTTCCAATTTTCAAAAGAGAGCTAGGATTTTGAAGAAAATGAATCCCTGATTTAGTACATAGCTATGACTATGACAAAATGAACACAAAAGCATGAACCTAAAACATAAAATATCATAGTGCTAGAAGAATATTTAAGAGTAAGTATCCAAATGTTAAAATCATTCGGGAAGGTTAAATTCACCTAGTGTTTCTGCTCCAAACTATCGATTTCATCATTTATACATTAGAAGGTCATCCCTTTTTTCATAGAGCTAATTCCCTTCGTGCATAACCTAGATCCACTATCACATTCCTTTAATTGACATCCAAAACCAAACCCTAACCCTAACCCTAAACCTTGAACCATTGTCCTATAAATACCCCTCCCACTCATTTCTCACAATTCTCACAACTTATTTTCCACAATTTTCATACGTCACAATTTTTTATATTTTAGGATTTTAGTGCAGTTTGCAAACCACTTACAGGTCTCGATTCTCACATGAAGTTGAAGTTAAGGATTCAAATTTCAAAGTTTAGTCTTCTTCATGACGATCATTCATGGCATCTCAAACCATCCAGGCCCTACCCAAGATCCATTACAGGAACATAATGTTGCCCGCAGATTAATGTCCTCTTGTAATTGAATGAAACATACAAGGATTGGGTCCAAGATTGTGAGTTCGAAGGACTCATTAACATGCCACAGTTTGAGATAGATGTCCCATCTAAACTACCTCCTTTGGTCATACAATCCAATGGATGGACAATTCATTGTGAGTTTTCTAGACCACACATTCAAATTCAGTGTCGATCCTCAGGATATTCATCGATTGACAGACCTTCCTTTCAAAATTGTGACATGTTGTTACAACCAAATCCACTTTTTCTGAATCGATAATATTTCCCTTGAGTCCTATTACAATTTCCATGTAGATGGTACATGTTGTAATTTTTCTGAATTTATCATTTTTTATTTAAAGTTTAATTTTGATATACATTATAATTAATTTTTATTCAATAATGATTTTTTTGTGTAACAAATATCAATAAATCAAGACAAGGAGTCAATGTACAAGAAGTCACAAATTGTTTTCTTCATGCAATGATCACATTTTTCAAGCCTAAATTATTTTTTAGGGTAGGAAAGAAGATATTCCTTATTGGGATGTTTCCTAATTTCTCACAACCATCTCAAATAAAAAATTTGATTGGTGCACATTCTTATCAAATAGGATAAATTTTGATCTTGCTAATGTTCAGTTTTCTAAAAACCTTAGTTTTTCTTCTACAAACTATGTCCTTGCTCTTTATTTTGAGTCATTTTATAATTTATAAGATGAACCCACTCCTACTTGCATGAACCAAAAGATGAAGGAACTGTCCCTTTTAATTGAAGAACAACGGGTTAGTAAATTATACAAATGTTACAAATTAGTTTTTGATGTTTGTTTGATTACTCACTTCTGTTTGTTTGATTACCTTATGTATAATTTTTTTTGACCTCTATTCCATGAAGAAGAACACTTCAAGAGGAAGAGGTCAACAACATGTTGAGGTAAAGAGATTCATAGTCTGACATGGATGCTCAATCATCCCCTCTTCAATTTTAGTTAGTAAAACAACAGAGATGTAATACCACTAACATTAATCATGTCACTAACATTATTGGATTTTTTTAATTTTAATATTTTCATATTCCTTTTTTAATTATCATTTTACAGGGACTTTGAACTACCCTCCTTTACATCCTGAAACCACCATTATCACCCACACAATCAATTTAGTCACAACTGTGTTAGGTTCAGGAAGGTATAAAAATTTAAAATTTGTTACATTTTTATATTTTTTAGAATTTCTTTTATAAGTTTGTAATGTTTTTTTTTTACAGTGTGTGCCTCATCATCTATTCAATCATTGCAACAAGTTCCACCACTCCTGATCACCCACACAATCATTTTAGTCCCAGCCACTACAGGTTCAGCAAGGTATAAAATTGTTACTTTTTGTAATTTTAAGAATTTTTATATAAGTTAGTAATTTTTTTATTTTTGACAATGTGTGTGTCACCATCAATTCAAATGATGAAACCTCCTCCACCACCATTCTGACCCCGAATTCCAATAAGAGGAAAAAATACTATTGATAAAATCATGAAACTTATGGCCCTAGTGGGACACTCAACATTGCGTTTGAATTTCCCAATCTCTCTTTTGGTGGTGTGCCTATTACAACATGAAAATCTATTTTAAATCAAATTTATTTGGATGAAGATTATTTGTGAATTGATATAAATTACCCAACAATTTTTTATAATACATTTTGTATGATTTAGGGCACACATGTATGTTTTGATTTTTTTAATTATTTTAACATTCATTTATATCAATTTCTTGTCAATCCTCTATTTTAACATTTTCAATCGCTTTTAATATTTAATATTTAGTTTTAAGGGCATAAATAGGATTGGGCCAAAACGGGCACACATATGAAAAGAAGAGGAGGTCCACAAATACATTTCAAGAAGCCCCAAATGTTGATCCTTTAACCCCCATCCTATCCATCCTCTCTGAGAGGAAATGACCAACAAACTATGCTACATTTTCTTTGGATAAATTGATTTCTAATGATTGTGATGCCCATGTTAGAGACATTATTCTTCCTAATAAAAATCAACTCAAAGAGTGGGAGATAAGGTCCAAAAGTATTAATTAATGAAATAAATAAATGTTTTCATAATCACAGCAAGAGGTATACTTTTTATTCTTATATTGAAAATCATTCAGCTAAGATTGATATCTTACTGAACCAGGAACAAGTCAATACTGTGACATATAATAATAACTATCAAGAAAATGTTTTAGATATAATTTTAAGTCAATTAGAGAATATTAATGTTGAAGCCCAAGCATATTACAACAAATGGTTAAAGGATAAAGATCGGGTGGACATTGGCATGCTGAAATGGATAAAGCTCTTGTAAGTATTATGAATTACAACATTCAATTTTAAATCATAGTTTTTATTACTTTCAATTTTTAATAATATGTTTGAATTGATCTCAAATTTTTATTTCATTGCAGTCCAAATATGAAAATCTAAAAATTCAAGAAAGGGTCCTCTAGTTTCACTTGGATAAAGCTCATAAAATTTTATCCACTGATAATTCAACTTAAGAAGACTATTATTTTTCTTAACAAGCAAAACAATACGTTAAAGCATATTATAAAAGAGAATGGCATGGATGCCAATATTGTGTTTAAGACAAAGGAAGTTGGATATCCTTCTTTGTTATCCCTCGAAGATTCTTCAAAGGAAGATGAAACAATTGTGAGTAACTTAAATATTTATGCGGAGGATCTTGTCAATTCTGGAATTCTCAAAACAGGGAACAGTGTAAGGAAAAGTGACACAAAAGTTGCAAAAGAAAAGGAAAAGGAATATGGGAGTGGGGAAGTTGTTTGAATATATGTGTATTTGTTGAAAATGTTGACAAAAATTTAAAGTTGAAAATGTTTATTTCTATGTTGAAACTTGAATCTTCGTTTAAGTTGAAGAATATTATCTACTTCTATAAGAAATTTCATTTAGTTTTTCAACAAGATATGCATGCAAGTTACAATGGTTTTCATTAAATCTATTTTATTTTCTATACAAGATGTTCTTTTAATGGTTTTTATGGAATATGGTTATGTAAATATATAAGATATGTTCGCAAATTTGGATTATTTTACACACATTTAAGTATTATCATAGAATCTAGTTAAAAGTGTCATGGAATGCAATGATAACAGGATATGTATAGAAAGATATGAAATGAATTTATATTAGGTTATATATAGGAATATATAGATTGTAAATTGTAATGATAGAAAAATATGTATGCAATGCATTTGGTAAATCAAAAAATACTAAGTATGCTTTAATGTTGAATGTTTAATTATTTACAATGGTATTATTACTATGTAAAATGCAAAATATGGAAGATGGATAACTCAAATGGTGTTTGATTCATTATGGAAGGATGTATACTTTATTTTCTTACATCTAATTACAATATTTGAAAAATAGTGTTCTAATAGATTACGTTGTCTTAAAAAATAAGCATGTCACAAACACAACATCAAAGCAGTTTGAAAATACAAAAATAAATAAAACATGATTATACATACAAAAAACAACATAAGTATAATAAATAATTGTATTTGAATCTATTATTATGAAATTGAATACATAACAAATTTTAAAATTTTAGGTGACAAAAAATAAATGTAAGGTGATAAATGTAACATTTTAAATAATAGGTAGAGTTGAAACAATCCATTTTCAAAAGCCTCATTGTAATTGATATTTACATATATAGAGTTAGAGCACGCACGAAATCCAGTATCATCATTGAGATCATTTTTGTTTGTAGTTATATTAGTAACACCGCTTATTTCAAAAAGGGAATTCCAATGTTCAATTTCCTCTTTCATAAGGAAATGTGTCCATGGAGTAGCGCGAAACATATAACCTCATACAACTTTCTATATTTTTATCCAAACTATTTCGTAGTTTTGATTTTACAAAAGATAAAGCACTGAACACCCTTTCATCCTCCATAGATCCCAAATTCATAGTTTGGCACAACTCGTATAATCAAAAATATTCGTTGATGTAACACACTACTATGGGATATTTTTCTCCACAGGCTTGTAATTGCACCATTTTCTTGAGGTTCATTTAGACAATAATATTGGTCAACCATTGTCAGTGAAAAATGAGTTTATTGAGATTTTATTAAGTCCTTATTCAGAATACCTTTGATTTGAACACCATTGACCTCTGATGTCTTTGTGAAATGATCCATTATAGTACCCATGGATTTATGAAATAGCTTACTGACTATATCTACACGATCACCCGTAGTATTCCAAAATATCAGATTCATCACTCCCATAGCTTCAAGAATGTTATCTTTATTGAAACACTCTCTGATTTTGAAAGGTAGGGATTGTGCAATTATTTTAAGCTTTATTCATGTATCATATTTAATAGTATCAAACAAAACATGAGTCATAGGAACTTCTTCTCTTTCTGCACCTGGAATATCTTGTCATTTTTGTAAACTATGTAGGGTTATCTCCCTCCCATTAGCGTTGATACAAAGGTGATCATGAATATTAAATGTCAAATAATTATTAGAATTCTTAACATCTAATAAAACTTTCTAACTATTGAAAATAGGTGTATCAGAAATTTATTTTGACAAGTACAAGACATCAAGAGATTGATATACCACTTTCTCATCTGTATAAAATCAACAATATAGATGGATATCTCTTATACATGCTTCATCAAAATATTGATCTCCTTCAACATTGGTAGAATGCCAACTGATGTAAGTAATGTTTCCAAATCTATTAAATGGAACAACAAATCCTTAGCTTTGTCAACTTCATTATGATATTTATGCATGAAACTAGCTAAGGATGGATAATCCTCACTAATTCTACAGTCAAGCTCGTATAAATAAATCCACCTTGTATCGACATCCTTGAGAATATTTTTACCATCATTAATTCCAATTGCAAATTTTTGAAACTTGAGAAATCATTTTGGATTTCTTGACATATAAGAATGCAATTCTCAGATAAGGTCTTCTACTCTTGAAACATTTTCAAAGTTGCTAACTATTTTATATGCTAGATTCATTCTATGATCCATACAATGAATTACAAGCATATAAGGGGCTATTGTTGTTTGCAATCGAACAAAAATCCCAGTTTGATGACCCTGCATAACTGATGCACCATCGGCACCAACACATACCAACTTTGTAGTGATTTCATATTCATTCATGCCAGCAATATATTTCAAATTGGTAACAACTATTTTGTATAGGTTTTCAGCATTGTAATTTTCTACCATTTTCTGTACAACTAACAAATGTGGTTGCCTTATGTGATTTTCAAAAGTATAAATATGGATGCATACCCATGACGTGTTGTCAATTTTTATTACCTCATCAATTGATAGCGATATAAAATTTGCATTTTTCACTCTCTCTTTCAAATCTTCCTTTTCAATCATTGCAAGACATTTAGCCATTTCCCATGCATTGTTGTCTGACCAATGTGTTTGAGGAATGTTGTACATTCCATTATATTGAAATAAAATTTTAAACTCAATGAAATCATAAATAGGTCTTCCCTTCTTAAGGATGTGCAATATGGTAGAGAATTGTATGCTTTTAGCATGCAATTTTGATTGAATCGCCTTTCCAATTTGTGATGTGATTGTTCCACCCTTTTCCATGAGATGTCGGTGTCTTTTCTGCTCAGCTTCATACTTTACTATGTATCTAACATGCATACATTCTTTTTCACTTTTCCATCTGTGTGTTTTTATTATCTGGCCATCCTCCTGTTGTACAGACACATATTGTTTTCCACAATGTTTTTCAATTGTGTCTAACTTCAGTTGCATTTTTTGCTTTCCTAGTTTCCAAGTACATATTGTACATGTACATTCAATTGAGATATCTTCAGAATTAGTTGGCTCTACTGGTTCGATAAAAGGAAATTTTATAGCCCACTCAAATTTATATGTCCTACTAAGTGTCCACATAGTCTTTTTTGCTTTCAAAGTTTTGAGACCAGAATGTTTAGGAATATCTTGATCATCTTGTTTCCTATTTTGTGAAGTAGAATTTTCAATTGAATTTGGTGTTACAATTTGTCAAGTATTTGAGATATCTTGATCCTCTCTAGTTACATCTTAACATGAATTTTGTCTAATGTTGATGAGCCATGTTTGATTGTTCAGAGGAAGAGCAATATCTTCAAGTTCTGGCATGTTGTCATCATAGGTATCAATTTGTTGAGATTGTGTTGAATCCATGTCCACATCAATAATACCTTCCACACATTCTATATTTTGATTGGTTTTAATGGTATTATGGGTGCTAGTGGTATTTGTATGGGTGTCAGTGGAGTTAGGCTTTAGAGTTTCATAATACTTGAACAATGTTTCCTTTTGATATATTTTGGTTTCCTTCTAGCTCTTACGAACAACCTCCATTGAGTAATCTTGAACTTTGGATTTCCTTCTTGATGAGAGAAGATCATCGAGTGAACGAAAAGGGGAACTATTTGGCGACACCTTTGGTAAGTGCATCTAAGTTTCCTATCATGGTATAAATATTTGGTGTCTACAGGTTTTGGTCGTGCATCCAATTCCTTGACACGCTTTTGTTCTTTTATCACACATCTAACCCTTGTTTTTATGTGTCTATGGGTTTGGAATCTACGACTTCTCAAATAAACTCCTTGTCCAGCATCTATTCTTTACAAGTTCATATGAATCTTACTCAATTATACTTCAGGTACCTGACGAACTACACCCTTTTATACAAGAGGATATTTTCAACAATGGGAAAATCCAACCTCTAAAAAATTTTAGACTAGAAAATTTAGGCGAAAGGTACATTGTTGTACTCCAAAAAATTCACCTTTTCATATTTTCAAAATATGGAATATTCATCAAATTACTAATATATGCCACTAAAATTTTCCCTAATCCCCTCTAACCCAAACCAATACTTACATTTATCTAGTTTCTAAAGTTTGAATAATCTAATATCTGATCAATACATGATTTAGGATATGTAGATTTATTATATTTTTATTTATAAATCATATTTACACATTGATATATATCTTAATTAGATTAAATACCTTGTTTTGATATTAAAATACTATATTTATTTCTAGTACACAATTTTTATTTATCAACATCTTGTTCCAATATAAGGGGTTTGACTATTAAAGGGTTGTTTAGTTCACACTAATCACCCAAACCCTAACACAATGCCCTAAACATTTTTTCCTAACACTATAGGTCAATAAAATTTAACTCATGAAGGAATAAATGAGCTAGATTATTCAAATTTAGGGCAAACAATGAAAGACAAGGAGAAGATGAGAAAATATAGTGAATCACTTTGTGACTTACAATCATTGACTACGAGCATTTATACAATCTTAATAGTCACTAACGATGAGCATTTGTATGTTTTTTATTGTCGTTGATTAGGAGTGTGTACAATCATGAAAGTCATTGAATAAAAACAAATGTATGGTCTACATAGTCACTAACCATGATCATTTATACAATCATAATAACAATTGATTATGAATGTTTGTATGATCATGACAGTCACTAACCTTGAGCATTTATATGGTCCTAATGGAAAACTAATCATGATAATTTGTATAACTGTGATAGCATGTCAGTAGCATTTATATAATTTTGACATCTTATACCAAAAAAATCCAAATTACTACGCAACATGTGTCACAAGTGTTTGTGCACATTACTAGGTTTGGACCAAAGTGACAGATTTATGATAACACAAGAAAAAGATAAGATCCTTTAATGTTAACTATTTTATTACATGTTTGATTGAGAAAATTAACTAGGCACTATTATAAAATTTTACATGTTTTGTGATGTTTAATTAGAAGTAGTTCATTTTTATCCTTAAGACACTTAAACTTGGTTTTTAACAATTTACAACATTATTTCTAGCATATTTTGAATTCACAATTGATGTATTTGTGACTAATTAGAAAACTTTCCCCCTATCATGTTACCCATCCAATGTCTTAATCACCTTCATCTATCAGTCACATTCATTCAAGATTAGCTCAATCTAGGTTTAAGCACTTTAGAAATCCTAAATAGACATCCCCAGTCGTAAAATCAATGTTCTTATCCTTGGAAAATTTCAAAAATCTAAAACACTATCGTCTAAGGACAATGTCCCACTCTATTGATAGAGTCTAACTCTATTCACAGTTTCCAATGTTATCCAATGGTTAATTTGTGTAAAAGTGAAAAAATAATTCTAGGTCATCCTAGATAGGTTTTATGGTTCGAAAAAGGTGGGGATTTAACAAAGATTCACCTACATATACGAATTACCCTTAAGGTCATTCCTCGCTACTCACACACCTCTCACATTATTGGGGCACCATTATCACCTAAGGCACTTTCACATGTATTATAAATGATTACACAGTCATAAACATGTCTAAAATCTTCAAAAAAGTAACACTAGAGTAACACATTAAGCCAAACCTAAATACAAATAGATAAAATTTGCATGGTGCCAAGTGTTAAATTCTAAAAGAAGGATCACATATAGACTATACATTATTTTACACTTTTACACACTTAAATGTGACAAGGGAGATAGGAAAACTAGACAAATATCATCTACTATGAGGGAGTCACTACATCCTAGGTATAATTTTTTAGATTAAATATATTTATGGGAATTTTACTCATGTGATTTTAGGCTTGTTGTCCTGTGTTTTTGCAAGGGAAATATTCACTTGAAAACATGACAAATATACCCTGGTGTAAAAATTTTCATCGTAACACTTCCCTAAAACCTCTCCAGGTTAGCCTATCCCTTGTGCTAGGATTATCCCCTATCTATATAATGTATATGTATGTGGTTTCACCCTCGCCCATGTGTGGAAAAGAAGAAAACAAGTACAAAGGATTCTTTCAAGGCAACACCTTTTAAGGTGGATCTTTCAACAAGCTTGGGAATGACTATTCTTAACATTTCTCAAGCGCGTACACATTCTCCAGAGCTAATTTAAAGTCCTAAATTCACCAATAAATTGTATTCATGAGCTAAGATAAATTTTCAAGTGATTTAGGAATATTTAGGGAAGATTTGGAGATTATGGAGCAAGTTAAACAAAAGTGGGTTTTGGAGGTCAAAGGAGCTTGCACTGTGAAAAGATACCTGAGCTTTGGGAGATGATTCTGAGAGCTCTAGAATGGTCAAACAAATTATAAATGTAAATCTGATTCAATTCCCTACATGGTGGTAATCTCATATTTTTTACAACATCCATGCATTATTTTCCACAACACATTCTTTGCAGGCATAACTAGCGGTCCTGATAAAAAAAAACAATTTAAGAGAAGGTTTAAAGATGAATCAGACCTTGAGGTCAATCCCATCCTTCTCATAATTCTATTTCCAATCAAAATCATATAAAGAAGTGCCTAAATTTTCATCTGAGAGCTCTAGTAATGTCATTTTCAATCTCCTCTCCAATGTACAAGCTTCGTACTTAGCCAAATTTTTCAGTGACACATGTCATCATGAGGCAAATGTGCACTTTTGGTGTCCCTCTTTCCCTTTCCAAGGATACAAGGGGGCATAAAAATCTTCCCCCCCACTTTAAGCCTCATGGTCCCACCACATGACCTTGGCGAGGTCTAATAAACACCTTTCACTAAATTTCTAGCCCCGACTCCAACTCCCACATGCTTGACACTTGTCATTACCAGGCTAAGAAACACTTTTGGTGTCCCTCTATCCCTTTACAAGGGGATATGGGGGGAATAAAAAATGTGCCCCCTCCACCTTAGGCCTTATGGACTCGTCATATGACCCCAGAGACCTCCATCAAGCACTTTTTGCTAGTTTTTGAGCCCCCTCTCCTCACTCCGCATGCATGCCAAGTGTCACCAATAGGATAATGCATAATTTTGGTGTCCCCCTGTCCTTTTCCACAGGGGAAAATGGGGGTAGAAATTTTTTCCCCCAATTCCTCTCTCCCTCTCATGCCTATATAACCCATCACTTAGTCATTTTCCTCATTCCCCACATATTGCTTCATTTCTACTCGGAACTCTAGTGATTTTTTTCTAGAATTCCTCCTTCACCTTTTTCAATATCCATCTATTTACTTCATGTTCTAATGATCCAAAAAATTTAAAATCATCAAGAAACATGAATTTTTGAAGACTATAGACAAGATTTCTTGTTTGAAGAACTTTGTAACTTGCAAAGTGAGATTGGTCATATCTTGAAAACCGGTGCATGAACTAACGCAGGTTTTTTTCCATACATTTAAATTTCCAGGTGCATTAAAGATCCAAGTGGAAGATTTTTCATGCATGGCCTATAATTTTTACAGTGTGGAAACCCCAGTTTCCCTTCATCAAATTTTTGAAATTTAATATCTTTCATTCTGGCTATCAGGCTGATCAAACACTTCAGAAGTGTAACAAAGAAAAAAACCCATATCAGAAAAAACTAATTTCGTCAAAGTATGAGGTCCCAAAAACTAATTTCTAAAAATAGTAAGCCTCCTGCGCAAGCAGCTATACTATAAATAGTAAGTCTTCACACATGAGCAGTATTCGTAAAGGTAGAGTTTTTGCAGTGTGCATCTAAAGGACTGATAAAGAAGTGATCAAATAGAGTGGATTCGAAGTTGAAAAAGTGTAGAAAATATTACCATTTATTAAAAATATTAAATCCCCATTTTTCAGTCAACATGAGAGAAGTACTTAGTGTCAAATATGAAATTCAAATTTATAGGAATTTAAATTAGTATCAACTCTCTCTTCTCCCATGAGTACTGTAGCTATGGGGGATGACTGATGTCAGTCATATAGACCTCAACAATCTCAAAGTACTGCATGTTTGGAGGACCCAATGAGAACCAATTGAAGACAAGGTATTCTTGAACAGATCTGTACACAACAGGTGGATCACCCAGTATCTAAGTGTAGAGTATCGAGTTAGTATTGGCATTTTCATCTCAAAAGTATAAACAATTGAGAAAAGGACTATTCTGGGTAGACAATGGCTCAACTATGGAAATCACTTTCTCTTAAGGCCATATCTCACTATTCCATGCAAATCCCTACTTGGAGCAACTATTTTTTTCATCTTCAAAGGAAATAGTGCAACAATGAGAGTGGACCAAAACTGAATTTTTACATTCAAAGTCTCACTCATTAGGATCATGGATGAAGTCAAGTGATAAAGCCTTCTTGAGTTTCAAAGTCTCTCTTGCAAGAAGTGAATTCCATGAAAGCTATTTTCAGATGTAATAATTCCACTCAGTTCGGGTGATGAGAGAATAGAGAACTATGAGGATTTTTATAGGATTGGATGAAACTCTTCATATTCAAAATCATTGAAGGGACAAGAAAATGATTTATTAGGGACAGATCATAAGTAATAACCTACATTGCCAATTGTTACTTCATGTCCTAGTTTTAAAGAAGTTCTCCATGAATTCTTATCTTGATGTATGTTATTTTCGTGAGATCGACGACCATTCAAAGGGTACTAACAATTGCATCATAACATCTTTTCCAAGGCCTCCAACATTCGATAGATAAATTCCTCAGTTGATGTTGAAAGGAGAGAAATTGACACTTCACCCAGGGTGAACGATGCCTTCACTATGTTCGTCATCAGGAAAATGGAGGTAAACCTTCACTTAAGCTTATCACCACAAGTAAATTCTTTGATCAAGAGATACGGCTCATTCTTCATCGTAATTTTCCACTTTTTCATATATCCAAGTTTTTTGAGTTATGATCACGCCCCCGCTCAAGACTACTTCAGTATCTTAGTGATAAGATAGTACTTATTTGAGCTATTTACAGATAGCTGGCGCATGTACACATTAAGATTAGAGAACTTAAAAAAGGAAGACTATCTCCTTTCCCCGTCTCACTGGGAATCTTCACCTGAAAAAGTATCAATAATGCATCACAATTGGGAGCTGGCCTTCACACATTGCTGAGATTGCATTTATACAAATCAAGGATTTCCTTTGACATCATAAGGTTACCCAAACACCTTCCATCTCTCTGGAGTTACATCATGTCACCACAAATTGAATATTATTGAGTAAAATTACATGTAGATGACTTCAATATTAGATAAATGAGATTTTATGTGAATGGCCATAAAATGAATGAGGATATGTACATGTTCCAATGGTAATGAAGAAGAGTATTTAGGATGAAGGACATACAAATATATATGATCCAGAAGTACAAAACGGTAAAGACTTCTCCTTCTCCTATAGTGTAACATAGAATGCGTTCTACGAGATCAAGAGATGTAAGCTGAGTAGGACTAGAGGTTATGATCAAAATAAAAAGAGAATGGTTTCAAAAGAAGAAGGCTATGTCGCATCGCATCATGAAATTTTTCCACCATTCTAGAAACAAGCATTACATCATTCATCCTCCAATTTCTAGTATAGAGTAGAATTTAGGCTCAAGCCGCATCTACAGAGAGTAGTCTTGAAGCGTAAGGATAGTAGAGTTGGAGAGGCCCATTACTACAAGAGATATCAAATAAGAAAATCAAAACAATAGAGGATCATGGTATAATATAAGAAAAAGTTGAGGAGAATGATCTAGTTCACCTCTTCCAACTTCTCAAGGAACCCCAAAGTTGTTCCATGCTCCTACTATCACTCCTGGTCCCCCTTGCTCATGATGTACCTTCCTCACTCCTAAGTAAGAGATGATAGTCACATGTGAATTTGCAGAACCTAAAGACAATATGAGATGTTTCCTTGGATGAAGGAAATTATTACCAAAGAGGCTCATATCGGTCCAAGCAGATTTCATATTCCCTTATCTCCTAGTGATAACAGTATTGGCCAAAGGGAAGAAGAAGAATTTTTTGCATGAAGTAGATCCTCATCGCTTTCTTTGGTGGTGTTACTGGTGATCAATATGTAGAATTGAGTCAAACCATGAAATTGATCAATCCTAGTAGAAAAAATGAAACTGACTTACTACAACATTATCACTATTCCCTTAGGGCCCAGCCAATCACAAAGGATATGTGTACATGTTCAGGAGTCTTACAATTTTCTTCTTGCTGAGGAACCGAGAGAATACAGGTAGAATATTGATCAATTAGTTAGAAGATCAAGTGTACAAATCCACTCTCCTCATACGTGTAACATCTTCATGGACCTAAATGCTTCATCATAAATCCCAATTGAAGAAGCTACTAAAATAAGTAGAATCAATCAAAATTCCATTAAGAAGAACAAAGGAGTTTACTAGTGCAAGAACAAAAAAATAAAAAATAGATGAGCACGATCATCAAAAAAGTAAAAGTAATTACTTGCAGAAGTTAAGTCTCACTATTCAGAGTATGTGTGCACAACTGTGGATAAAGTCTTGGATGATTACAGGGAAGGATTAGAAAAAGAAAAATGTACATTGGGACCTGAGTTCCTCCATTGGTAGATAGAAATGGGAGATACTCACTCCTATCAAGTATGGTGATAAGAAGGAAAGAATTCACATGCTCCATCTAAGGACTTGTCATGTGTGTGGGTGAGGACTCTTATGACTCTCAAAATGAAATGATGAATCTTGGTCTATTAGATGAGTTGGAATCAAATAAAGAGCATGGTCATATGAGATGTTAGATAATGTCAACAATCAGAATTTAGAAAACTTGGAGTTCCCTCCCTTATTGAGAGCACTACCGTAGATGAACTAATGATACCATTTGAGCAGTATGTTCAAGAAAGAGGCCCGAGACCCACTTTTACTTTAATGGAGATACCCTAAAGTCTCTATCTAGGATCTGAGCCACTATCTCATTCATTACAGAAAAACAACATTCGTCATGTTTGTGAAATGTAAGGATATTAATAATGTCTCGTATGGTTGGACAGATTCCCTGAATCATGTACACATCCCTCATGTGGATAAGGTAGCGTGTGCAACATCCCGATTCAGTAAAGAGTTCAGAGGAATTGAAATTTCCCTAGTGGAACTTGACAGAGATCAATAAAGAAGTGAGGCAAGATCAACAGAAGTAAATTATTCATCGGTTTAGTTCTCTCTCTCTCTTCTTTCTATCTCTTATCTTCCCCTTCTTTTCCTTCCTTTAGGGGTTGCACTTTTTCATTTTTTCCTATTCCTATTTTGTCTTATTCATTTTAATGTGACTTTAGTTTGTAATGTAATAAGTCACCCTTAATTAATAAAATGTGACTTAAATAAATTCCTAGGAATATGAAAAGTCACATGTTGTAAGGGGACAAATGAAAAGTCATGTGGGGGGTAAATGAAGAGCCTTCTCAAATTCTTTAAATTCTAATGGCACCTCATTCTCAAGGGTTGTCAATTTTGTATGCTCAAGGAGATATTACTACTTGAAGTCAAGAAAAAGAGGTAGAAATTTCTTCTATTCTCATCCTCTATGTTCTTCTATTTATCACTATGTACAATTTTGCCAAAATATCAATGAAGAAGAAAGGATTTTCTTGCATTTTTTATGAGATAATTATCAAAGATTTGAATTTCTAATTTTACCTTGTCTTGATGCGAGTAATGATTTTTTTCCCTTCTATATCTATTTGTGATGAAGTATCATATGTGTTGTCATTGATGTCAAGTTGATTGATGCATTGATGGTAAAAGGAGTAAATTGGTAAAGTGAGCATATGTGAAGAAGATGAAGGTTGATTGGTAGTGTCAAGCTCACAGAGGAAACAATGACTAAGGATACTGCTAAGGGACTTGAAGATTGAACCAAGTTTTTGCATGATAGTGGACATTGAGGAGAAAAAATGTTTCCATAGTATTGCAGACATGCTCAAGAAATGAAGGCACCAAATAAGGACATTAAGGATAAGTTAGATCATGAAAGGACTAGAAGATCAAAGATAAGTTCTAAGGGACATAATAGGAGAAATCATGAAGACAGGAGATATCCACAAATACTAGAGATTTCTGCGAAGTAAGATAAGCCGCCAAAGTCTAGAAGAGGTGTTAAGAGAAGATTTGAACACCAAGGTAAAGTTGCAAATAAAAAGGAAAGCCACTAGGCATGAGGACTTAGCCATGAAACTCAAAGAAGAACTGATGAAGTCTTGAAGAAGTCTTCAATAACTTGTCAAAGGATACAAAACTCTAGAAGAAGCTGCGGAAAGTATGTGAAGGCCATGAGTAAAGGAATGAAGCTACCAAAGAAAAAGGAACAAAGGGACAAGTCTAAGAAAGGAGAAGGATTGAAAGCCTCCACAAAGGAGTAAGGTCAGAGTTGATGGAAAGGAATGAATCTGCTGAAGTAAGAAGGACATAAAAGGAAAAGTCAAGGATAGATCAAAGGAAAACCCATGGAGTAAAGGAAGAAAAGGAAAAGGAATGAGTAAGAGAAAAGTAAAGAACTAAGGAGGTAAAGGAAAAACCACAAGGATAAGATAAAGGGAAGTCTAGGAGGAAGACACATAAGGGAAAAGCCGCAAAGAACTAAGAAAAGCCGCTAAGGAAGAAAGCCACAGAAATGAAAATGCTGCAGATGAAAGGATGGAGTCATGACATGTGAAACAAATTTTGGAAGGAAGCGAGATTTTTGTACAAGGGATCCGTGGAAAGTGAAGGACAAGGAAATATCTGTGAGAAGCATTACAGAAGCCACGAGAAGCATAGAAAACCACAAACTGAAAAGCCATCGAAGAAGGAAAAATGTCACATAAGCAAAGAAAAGAGTGATGATACTAAGGGAAAAGATCCAAGAAGCCAAGAGAATCCACAGATTGAGAAAATATGAACTAGAGATTAATCTAGGACAATCAGATAGGGTTTAAATTAGAAGAAGTAAGAGTTTTCATGTGATTAAATGGTGATTTGATTGTCTGAATATTATGGCTGTGTGTACAACTGGAACTCCACATTGAACGATGAAAGTTATTGTTTAGCTGCCAGAATTTAATGCTTGTTGACTTGATGAATTATTTTAGTTACATTTTCAATAAGATTCTTGATTCCAAGGTGAAATAAAATATTGGAGAAGAAAGGAGCTCATCTATTCCAGATCATGAGGAAATCCTAAAAATACAAGAAATCTATTTTTAGGAGTTGGCTCATAAATAATTTCTGGAAGATGCATAGAAAAGGTGAAATCAAGCCAAACATAGAAAAAAAATATGGAGATAATGGCATGCATTTAATGCACCATATTTTAAGGTGACAAGGTAGGAGAGATTGCACGACACATAAAAGAAAGTGCGAATGGGTTGATTGGATATATAGAGGAAATTCGATGCCATTGTTATGTGTTTCTCAAGGATGAAATAATAAAATATAGAAATGAAGGAGTGAAAGAAGGAAGGGCTTGCTCAATAGAAAAATGATGCATTCAAGTTGAAGAAGCAAAATAGGAGAGAAAGGCGTTGAAGGAGTAATGCAAGGATGAGAGAAGAGTCTGAAAGTTTAGATCAGATGCATTACAAGATGATAATCTACAAGAGCGATCTCATGAGATAAGAAATGAAGAGTTGAAGATCTGAAAAAGAGAGAGAAGTGCAGTCGAGCCAAAGAAAGAAGAGGATAGTTGCATGATGTGGATTTTCTGAAGAGAAGAGCAAGGAGAAATGAGGACAGGGTTCATTACAGAGAAGAAGAAAGAAGACGCGACAGAATAATAAGGATCTAGTGCAGAGTGAAAGAGAAGAGCTGTGTGTAGAAGGAGAAAAAACTATCAGATGAAGAACGGATGAGTAGAGAAAAAAATAAAATCTGATATGTTAGATGTGAGAGAGGAGAGACCTAGAAAAGAGGTAAAGAAAACATTGTATATCTAACTTTGAAGAGTGATTGTAAAAGAGTGAAACAACAAGGTGATCATAATCTGTTGTATGTGCAACATGGAATCTAGATGATCAAATTTGTATGAACATAAGTCTAAGTTGTAGCTTATCAGTCTTAGGGGGTTGTAGCCTCCTTGTAGGTGGGTGCCTACAGAAGATCAGTTGTAGTTGATTAAATTAGGGGTTGGTGCTCCTTGTGAGGTTGGTGCCTCACTAAAAAAATCTCTTGTGATGTGTTATATTCACTTGAGTCCTTTGTTGTGTGTAATATCAACAGAGGTGTAGGGGTTGGTGCTCCTTGTGGGATTGGTGTCTCACTAAAAAAAATCTTGTAAGATGTGTTATATTCTAATGATTCCTTGATTTTTGTAATATAAGCAATGATTTTAGTGGGTTTTTGTCTCAAAAGGGTTTCCCACATTATATTTGGTCTCGTCATGATAATGTGTGTGTATGCTTCTCATTCTTATAAGTCTCATGATTAATATTGCATGCTTATAACAATCAATGATAGTTAACAACAACAGATATAGGAAAGAAAAAGGAAATTGATTGTAAGTTTTAATCAACACTTATTTAAACCCCCCTTCTCAATGCATGAAATCTCTAACAATTGGTATCAGAGTGGTGGTTTTCCTGTGTAAAGCTTAACAGCTTGGAGTTGATCCTAGAGAAAGATAAGCATGGAAAAATCTACTTACAGAAAGTATCAGGATGAAGCTCACAAAGAAAGGTTGATGATGGCAATGGAAAGTTGCAGCAGCTCCAGAAATGATTCAGATGATGAAGAAGTTGAGGTTAATCTAGAAGCTGAGTTAGAATGTGCTCTAGAAGGAATTAGAAAAATCAAGGAAGAGAAACAAGAAATTGAAAGCCTACATCAGTGCCTATGAGAAGCACATCACTCTCCTTGAAAATAAGTTGAGAGCAAGCAAGAACAAGAGGATGCTCAAGAATGCACAGAATCTCAAAAAAGTATTGAACTCTCTCAAGCTCAAGGAAGAAGAAATTACCAATCTAAAACATTGTGATGGAACAAGAAGAGAAAATCAGACATCATGAAGAGTGGCGATCCAATTAGAGAAAGAATATGAAGATAATATTGAGGAACTCAAAGAACAAGTCAATCTGATCTCTAAATCTCTCAGGGAAAAAATTGAAGAATGTGACAAAATCATCTTGTTCATGAAGACATTTGAAAAATATCTAGACCAAAAAAGCAAGATAAAAATGTGAAATGCCTGTCAAGAATCTTGAAAAATGTGAAGATTAGAGCATGAGGAATAAATAAAGAATTCATGCCTACAGAATGTGAAATCTTGAAGATGATCTAAATATCCTCAGAGAAGAAATGGAGCAAGTAAAGCAAAGAGAATTGAAATATGAATCAGGAAAAACATGCTGAAAAAAATGCTCAGAGAATAAGGAGGATGAAAAGGCTAGTTCCAACATGCAATCAAACAAGAAGCAAACCAAGGTGACTAACACTGGATGATTTAAGTCAATTAGACAACCCAACGCATCCAGGTATGAAAGAAAATTTAATGGATATTGTTATTCATGTTATGGTTTTGGTCACAAGGCCATGGAGTGTAAAAGGATCAAGATAGACAAAGAACATCCATGGAGGGATAGCAGATCTGAGTTTGAGAAGAATAGGATGTGTTTCAATTGTCATGAAAGAGGACACATTTCTAGGTATTGCTTAGAAAAATCCTTAAGACAGTTTAGCAATGATCATTCACATTCAGATAAAAGGATAAATCATGTAATGTGTTATACATGTTATAAAATTGGGCATTATTCAAAGCACTGCTATCAAAATGAACAACCTAAACACAACAGTAGGTTCCATACCTTCAGATGGCAAGAAAAGAAGGTTTCTACCATGAAAATGATTCCTAAGAATCATACAAAAACCACCAAGACTCAAACAACTCCTGAAGAGAAGAAGATGAGATGGGTATATAGGTCAAGGAAGAAAAACCAGAAGTCAAAGAAGAAAAGAAGGACAAGAAATTATCATGGGTAGATGAGGTAGAAAATCAGAAATCCAACACAGACTAGGAATCAATGAATGATGACAAAGGAAAGAAGAAGGAAGACAAGCCAAGTACAAGCAGTGAAGAGTTTCTTCCTCAAGCGGTGATAGAGAAAATGTAGTATATGTGTCTCACAGGCATACAGTCAGGAAATGAGAACTCAAGTAATGAGACAATGATACAAAAGAATACATCTAGAGATACTGACAAGAGAACAAGGACCAGGAAAGATGAAACTAAGTCATCATGTTGTTTTGATGACTTCCTTGTTGTTCTAACCAAGACCTAAGAAGAACATGATATACCTTCTCTAAGCTTCTAGAAGGTATACCAAATCTGAAGGAAGCATAGTTCAAAATTCATCATAATGAATTTGAACAAGAAAGTAAATAATGTTGGTTGGTGCCTATAGTAGTTGTGCAATGTCTGAGCAAGATGTCAAGGTATGTCATATGTGATTTGCTCCATGTTATATAGTGTTTATGTATTGAAGTCCTTGTGTATCCCCATGAGCCAACATAGGAAGAGAAAGTTGTCAATTGATTTCTGATCATGTATTTGTTTCCTTAACCTTGTCATTGATACAGTCAAGCGAGAAGTATTTCCATGAGAAAAATATTGAATCAATGAACAAGATGGTTGTAGGGTAAAATCTGAATCAGATCAGTTCTGATATTCTTTGTGTGCATGAATGGATAGAGTGTATGTATAGTTGAGTCATCTAGTCAAATTATTGTTATTAGTAGCGTGTGGTCATGGTTGAAAATGAGTCATGTGGTCAAAAATCCTTGTGCTTTGAATCTTGAAAGAAAATTCTACTCAATGTCAAAATATGACTTTAAAATGTATTGGTCATATGTGAATCTTGATGCTTGAAAATTCCAGTCATAAGTGTCAAGTGTCAAGTCTGCTATCATGATCCCTCAATGTAAAATGTGTAAAGTACATGTGTGTATTCATGGTATAAGTGCATGTTCCAGAATTTTTGTCACAAACCTAATATGAGTGAAGTAATGCAAGATCCTTCATAGTCCATGAGCTTGAGAAAAGGTGACAGAATGTGTATAAGTAATATGTAATGAGAAAGTAATTACAACTACAAGGTATGGAAGAGGGCATCATTTTCAAATGCATAGGATAAGCTCTCAAAGATGTTGGTGAAAATTCATGTTGATCTAAGTAATGTAACAATTGGTATCTCTAAACTATGCAAACCTGCATGCTCAGAAGTTTGTTGATGAGAATATTTAGGTGATTTAATGACTATCTATGGATGATATTGGAGAAAAAGGATAGATTACAAGACTGAGAAGATTAATGCAAGCCGCAAGTGGAAATAGGAACTAAGTAATGGATAAGTGTCAAGAAGGTGGAGACCAAGAAATTAGAAGAGGTAGTTCATACCGTAAGAAAAGTATCTGGGATAGAAATCTACAACATACAAGATGAAATACAAGCCTCAGCAAGAGCATATGGACAAGGAGATCTTAGTGTCAGTTCAAGTAATTGGAGTGAAGCACAACATGCAAGAAAAGTGTTTTTTAATAGCTAAAAGTGCAACATTATTCAAGGGGGAGATACTAGTGATCAAATGGATCAGTTTTGTTACTAATGGGAGTCAAAAAATATGGAACATAGTCCTAAGGGGAGCATTCTTGAATTATTGGCTCCAAATAAGTGTCAAATGTAAGGGGGAGCTAGTTTACTAGATTATGATTAATAATTGGTATCATCAGCTCAGGAGGAGCATTGCCACGGACATACAGATCTAGATTAGAAGCATAGCCTAGGGGGAGCTTCTTAAGGTAAGAACATGATGAATCTAGCTTACCAGTATATTCATCCTTATGGCATAGTTGGTCCTTTGTCATTGTTGTCAAATATCAAGTCAGAAACCAACTAATCATATGTCAAAGAGGGGATCTCAGAAACCATGATTGTCAATTTTTTTTCCATCAATAGTTATAGGTTTCTAGGTGTGTTTCCATCAATGAAAAAGGGGGAGATTGTTGGACCTTTGTCATGTGTCATATGTGTTTCATTGATGTCAAAAATCAATTTATGTCAAGTTACATTGATGGAAAAAGGAGTGAATTGGTAAAGTTTTTAAGTAATGAAGATGAAGGTTGATTGGTAGTGTCAGCTCAAGAGAAAACAAGGGAAAGCATAGTGGAGAAGGTTGAAGATTGAATAGGTGATTTCATGATAGTCAAGGCATTGAAGGATAAAAATGTTTCATCAGATGAAAAAATAGCCTAGGAAAGTGAAGCATGTGAAGAAGATAAGGACATTGGTAGGTCAGTTAGATGTGAAAAGGCTCAAATGACTCAAGGATAAGTTCTAAGGGACTTAATCAATGTTTTGGCAAGCCGCAGAGACAAGGAGATATCTTCTGAAGATAGATACATCCGTCAAATAGTAGAGAAAGGTCAAAAAATAACCACTAAAGAAATTAAAAGAGGTCAAGGAGAAGAGTTGAACACCGCAAGAAAATTCACAAAGTAAAAAGGCAAGCCACAGGCATGAGGACTTAGCCGTGAAACTCAAAGAAGAACTGCCAAAGTCTTGAAGCAGCCACCAATAACTTGTAGAAGGACATGAAAAACTCTAGAAGAAATTCCACAAAAGGTATGCAAAGGCCACGAGGTAAAGGAATGAAGCCGCTAAAGAAAAAAAAGGAGCCAAAAAACAAGTAGAAAGGAAAGATTCAAATTGCAAAAGCCAGAGTCAAGAAAGGTAAAAACAGATGTGAGGGAAGAGTTAAGGACATGAAGAAAGTAAATGAAAGACATAAAAGTAAGGAAGTAAAAGCAACATGGAGGTAAAGGAAAAACATGAGAGTAAGGAAGTGAAGAAATAAGGAATGGAGATAGCCACGAAAGACTACATAAGCCATGCCAGATAAAGGAAAATAGGAGGAAGACTAAAACAAAATCCACATAAACAAAAAAAGGTTACTAAGGAAGAAAGCCATGGAAATGACAAAGCCGCAGATGAAAGGATGGAGTCATGGACATGAAACAAAGTTGTTGGAAGGCAGCGAGAGTTGTATACAAGGAAACAAAAAGTAGAAAGGCAAAGGACAAAGAAGTATGCGAGAATTGCAGAAGCCACAAGAAGCATAGAAGAACCATGTGGATAACTGAAAAGCCACCGAAGAAGGAGAAATGTCCACAAACAAAGAAAGATCCGTGATACAAGGGAAAAGGTCCAAGAAGCCAAGAGAAGCCACAAGATTGAGAAAATATGAACTGGAGATGAATCAAGGACAATCAGATAGAGTTTAAATTGGAAGAAGTAAGAGTTTACATCCAAAATCAATGGTGATTCGATTATCTGAAGATTGTGGTTGCGTGTACAACTGGAACTCCACATTGAATGATGAAATCCACTATTCAGCTACCAAATTTAATTTTGTTGACTTGAAAGTATTTCAATTACACTCTCCAAAGATTCCTGATTCCAAGGTGAAATAAAATATTGGAGAAGAAAGGAGCTCGTCTATTCTAGATCACGAGGAAATCCTAAAAATACAAGAAATCTATTTTTAGGAGTCATCTCATAAATAATTTCTAGCAGATGCATAGAAAAAGGAGAAATCAAGCCAAACATAGTAAGGGAAAAATATGGGATAAGTTACATGCATTTAATGCACCATATTTTAAAGTGACAAGGCAAGAGATATTTCATGACATGTAAATTGAAGTGTGAATGGGTCAATTGGATCTATAGATAAATCTCAATGCCATTGCTAGAATTGTTTCTCAAGAATGAAATAAGAAAATATTGTTGAAGGAAAGCTTAAGACTACATTCAGGGATCAGTTTCCTTGTAGGTGGGTGCCACAACAGAAAGAAATCATCAGAAGTGATTCATAACATTCATGAGTCCTATTTTGCAATAGTTAGAAAGACTTTTAACAGTTCGGTGTAGGGGCCTAGAATCCAACTAGAACTTAAGATGAAGGACTTATGAGAAAAGAAAATGCATTGTACCTCTATCTGTTATAGACCTTAAAGTTCAAGCTTTGAAGATATGACCAATGAAATGACCAGTAAACGACCTTGTTGGTAAAAGAAAGGTATTGCATTTAACATTCATACAGAGTGATTGTCCTAATGTATCAACCTTTCATGTATGATTCTCATTCTTGAATATCTCAATGGAATTAGTGCATTACATGCTATCTAATGATCAACTGATAGTTTAATGAACAAAGTATGCTCCTTGAAAGCGGTAGGAATCTATATTGATATGGTTTACCAGCACTGATTTGTACACACATGGGGTGGCTAGATATAATTCATGTAGCTAATCTCCAAGTTAGGGGACTGGATTAGTCTCCAATATTTCTCCATAGTTGGTAAATGTGCCCTTTAAAATGAACCCTTAAATGCGTGAATAGCTAGAAGAGGTGTAAATCTATTCTGGAATCATGGCACCCAAAAAAAATTGAGTACCTTACTCGTGCAGTCGTGGAGCTACAACACATGACCGACCTGTGAAGTAGAAGGAGTAATCATTAATGATCAAAATGCCATAACTGATCGCAGCATGTCAAGTCTAATTGATATTGATGACTAAAGGAGTCAATTGGTTGGCCCTCCATGTCAAGATAGATAGGGTTTTGGAGTGTCCTGGGACTAGTTTTCACAAATCTTCAAGCTACTAAATTCCATAAAGTTCTCAGGAACTATCAATATTTTTGCAAGCCATGTGATATAGCTCTAAAATGTTCTAGATCGTCCAATCCACCAACACTAGTGATCTAGGAATATCTAGGGAACCCTGAAACATTTTTACGGAGTACCCTGCCCATAGTTTGCAAAACTTGACCGTAGAACACTGAGAAACCCTCACCATCATGGTAAGTCAGATAGCACGCATAATCGGTCATGAACTTCACTGAAGCTATGGTCGTAGTCAAATATTTCCCCTAAAAGGATTCATTCCTACCATACTACTATAAAATACCCGTGTAGAGTAACCCTATGTCAAAATGCTCATAGTATTTCTTGTACCTTCATACCTACAGAAAATGCCCTAATGCTAGAACTGTGGCTTGTTCTCATGGTGCATGCCTACATAAATGCGCTTGAAATTTCCTCAACGAGATAAAATATGATACTGACACACCGACCTCCACCATACTCGCAATAAGATACACAATACCATGATCAAGGAGGCATGCCTTATTCACTTCTTGAAACCCGCTCCATGTACTTCATAAAAGAGCCCATGAATAACTAAATGCACTAGGTCTCTTTGCAACTAGGCCTAAGCGTGTTTGCATCCTCTACAATAGTCAGCAGTTAAAGAATCATTCTCCAGGCATCAATCTATGCCGTACCACCCACTTAGAAATTGTGAGATAGCCGAGTTATTTTAGAAATCCTTGAAATGCTTCTCTACTGTATATGGATTGGACATTAGGGTTGCCAAAAGGTCATCGTCTATTGGATTAGGACCACTTGGATTAGGCCTATTGAGAATTGCTTTGATAGCCCACATCAAATGGCATTCATCGCTACATTGTAACAATTGATCGTCATGAAGAACAAAGAAAACCTTATATTTCCTCTACCAACGTTTAATGCATAAAACCTCTATGACATAAATGTTGTTACATTGCTATGAGATCATCGATGTATGAAATCTGTTATGGACATTGGAAATGGCTCAAGACAATCTATCATGCATCAAAATCATAAAATTATCTCATACCATGCCTATTTCCTACTCATTAATAAATTACTTCTCTCTCTCCTTCATTCTGGAAAATTTGCCCCATGTAATCAAGTCTAACTTACATCAATGAAAGTTACTCAATCATATGCATACCAATGCAGCATAGGCGTCATTTTATGGAAACCACGCCATTTCTTGTAACATGTTTAGGCATGCATCTATAAAGTGAAGAAGGCACCAGGGTTGTGGAAGGAATTTTCATTCTGGCACATATGAGAGTCGCTATGACTTGATTGTTACAATTTCCTCAATCTTGGTTACATAAGGAATTTTATTCCGATCTAAACATAGAGCGGCACAAGAAATGAATACAGATGCAGGTGTATGAACAAGGCACTAATATGGAACAAGAAAGGCACAAGGTTTACACCCCATCAAACAACATGATGCATAACTGTTTATCAAATTAGATAAGCATCAATGAGTGCCACATAGATTGATTGAGAAAGTTAAGGATCATGATGCTAAAACATGAGCACTAGAGAGTGAAAATTTAATTGAACATAGGCGATGCGATTGGCTAGGAAATGGTGACCATTCTGGAGCATAACACAATTGTTGTAACTACATTGATAGGCAAATGTATAAAATTAAGTCTAAGTTGCTAACTTAAATCTACATTCATGGAGTTTAGATCTTCCTTGTAGGTGGGATTGTCCTACAAAAGAAATCATAACTTTTACATGAAGGTACCTAAACACAGACTTCCTTTAGTGTGTGTCATATGTAGTTGAGTAAGGGTCGGAGCTCCTTGTAGGATTGGTGCTTAGTGACTAAAACAATCCTCTAATGATGCCATATATTCTCTACAAGTCCTTGCTTGGCAAGAATAAAATGACCATGCACGGTGAAAGTGGCTCGTCTTGAAAGAGATAAACGAACCCCTTTATCCCCACCGTGATGTCCTACAAGCAACTTCCAGGAGCCCGTTAGTCCCACCCCGTTCATGGCGTTTTTCCCCATGTTTCTTCCTACCCTCACCAAATCCCCTCGTTTATCAAAAAATCCAAAAATTATTAAACATACAAAAAATTATTAACAATTCAAAAAATTATAGAAACAATCCAAAAAAATCCACTACACCTTCTTATAAAAAAATTGCAATAAATGCTTTACATGGAAAACAAATTAAGAGAATAATTTAAAATCCAAAGAGTACTCCCATAAAATTATACCAACATCCAACTGAGCCATACTGATCTTTTATCCAAAAAAAAATAAAATTGGAAGTTGAAGAGTCACATAGCCTTATGTCTCATATCCATGGCTATTCTCGATAACCCTCATATTTAGAGAGTAAATTTCTTTTCCACATTCAAGAAGATATTGTATCCAACTCAAGGGAAGCTATCTAACACAATCAAGAAAAATTTGTACATTACTAGCTACCAGGGTGCTAGTTACTGAAGTGAAATGTGTAGAAGAAAGAGAGGAAAGAGAGAAAAAATCTCAGCTTCAACAAATAAGAGCTTAGGATAATCTCAAGTCTCCAAACTGGCTGATCACAGATATACCAGGTAATGACGATAAGGAGGAAATCTTGACCCAATCTTTGAATAGCTATAAAGAAGGTAAGAACTAGCCGGAATTTCAAGGCACTCCCCTTTTCTTAAAATTACTCTCACATGTGGTTTAAATGGTGTCAACCCCTTATACATTGAGTTTCCTAACCTTAGTGAAGATTTCAAATTTTTTGGTGAAGTAGAAAATGAAGTAGAAGCTTAAGAAATATCAAAAGTTGAAGTAGAAGCCCTTGTAAAATTGGAAGTAGAAGTAATAGCTAGAGTAAGAGAAGAAGCGAGAACCGCAGCTAGAGCTGAAGCAAGAGTAAGGGATGAGATAGAATCTGAAGTCATAATGGGAGTCGAAGAAATGCCATAACCCATTGTGTCATTGGGTAGAAACACATGCCTACTTGTACTCCCACAACCCCTTCATGAGTTGCCACGAGGCTCAAGAAAAAACTTTCCTAAGTTTAGGGGGAGATGTTATAAATCTTCTAAAAGAACATGTGGAAACATTCATCACCACATATATGGCATGCATGCTCAATATTGAACATGAAGAGGTTTCCATCATATTGTTCATGGAGTCCCTACAGGACAAGGTTGCCAAATGGTTCTACCTTCTACTAGCAAGATCAATCACTTGTTGGGATGATATCAGAAAAATAGTTGAAGATAGATTAAAATCTACTGAAGATTGTCAAGATTTCCTGATGCAATTGGTACACATGAATAAAGAATATAAAAAAGGCATGCGGTATTTCATGGCTAGATATAATAGATTGATCAAGAGGATACCTACCAAAGCCATGCCTTCAGATGATAACATCAAGAGATTCTACATAAGCGCTTAGCTGCCCAAAGTTGGTTTCATTCTCAGGATATCCCAACCTAGAAATCTAAGAGAGGCACAATGCTATGTCATTGAAATGGAGGATGATCTGATTTTATATAGTAAAGTGAAGAACCTGAATGGAAAACAAAAAGGCCAGAGTTCTAGCTCCATTCCCACGTGACCCATGACTCAAAAAATAGCCAATGATATAATTACTCTCAAGAAAAAACTCTCTCAAACCACCATGAGGAATGTGCAAAAGAATACCAATTCCCAAATAGGCCAAGGATAACTCCACCTCCCCAAAGGATTGCCCTTGAGGCACCACCAATCAATACAACTTATGATGCAGAAGAACTAGAAGAAATGCAACAGTCAAGGGATAAATTCCCTCCTCAATGAAGGTGAGGTTGCCTTTATTGAAAACCAAAACTGTATTTACATCTATACATTCAAAATTGTATGTGGGGGGTGTTTTGGGACATCAAATGGAAATAAGTGTGAATGAGGGAGATGAAATGGAATGAAGGAAAGAAATGGAAAGGAATGGATGAAAGGAGCATACAATAGTTAGGTAAAAAAAAAGCCTAATATTGCATAGAGAAGAAGAGGAACAATGAATAACCAACTCAAATAAAACAGAGTTTGAATCAGCTAAACAAGAATAAATGAAAGGGAACACACATGAGCAAGTAGATATCAGAGCTTGATCATTGTGAACAAGAACAACAGATTAATAATGTTGACAATAAGATCAAAGATAGTATTCACATGCAAGATTTAAACACTAACATCTAATGAACATAAGAACATCAAATGCTACAAGAGATAATGAATGGGACACAAAGTTCATATTTCATTAACTCTCCAAAATGTCTTCACAAAAGAACACAAAGTTTCTTTCTTGAAACAAAGCTTGCACCAAAGTATTTCTTCTCCTCTCTCAAAGTCACCCTTACAAATGAGCCCCTAACTTCCTTTTATAACCCAAAAGTTGGTTACAAGGTAGTTAGGGTTTACATGAATATCAAATTAGGGCACCTTAAGTGACCTTGATTTTAAATGACCTAACTAAAATAAGTCAACATCACTTTATAACAATTTGAAAGTCACTTTAGGAGAAGTACATAAATAAAGGGAAATGGGTACATGTGGACCCCATGCAGAAAAACACATGAAAATTAAGTAAAACAACTAGTGCCTTATCCATTGGGCAGGGTTCGCCTATTCTCATTCATATGAGAAATGAACACGCACACCCATTAGATAACATAGGAAATTATCCCACCATTCTGTTGGTGAAACAAGGGTCCTGATCCTTCACCAATTCGAAAGATTTGAGCTTCTGCAATGTCTGGTGCATCTTTTCTTCCTCTGGAAAACAACTTGGAAGAAGACAAGCCTCACAAAGTACCTGCAGTTCAAGAATCCTACCTGGTATGGTATGTAGGTCTATAACTTTAGATTGGATCTCTTCACAAAGTTGTTTGATCCTGTAACATTGATCAATAGAATAAGTGGAAATATTATCAATAGGAGTGTACATTTCATGTATTAATTTCATGAATTGTTCCTTCAGATGTTGTACTGAATTCCTTTGGTTGTGTTCATTGATAAAGGTACAAGGAATCTCTTCAATGAAGGCTTGAATGGAAGAGAGTGTGGTATAAGCTTCATCGCACAGACTATCAAACTGAATTACTAAGTCTTCCAGAATCAATTTCCTGGACTTAGCATGATTTAGCCATAGAATTCATGTCATGCAATGGTAAAACTTAAGGATTCCCTTGAGGCTAAGAATGTAGATTCCATGCGAGCAAGATCCTAAAGACTTGGAAAGATCTGATCCATAGCTATTAATTTTGCAATGAGGCATTCCTTGAATGGAAACACTGGATCAAGGTAGGCATAGATATTCTCAGATATTTTTATCACCTCATCAATTGTTCTCAACCCACCATTTTCTATCTCAGAAACCCAAGACCTTACAGTGTGCCCTAGAGTGATCACATCCTTTGATTGATTGAGAATTTCCTGATCTGGGATGGCCACCATTTCTGGAATAGGAAAAGAAGATGCAATTGGACTGATCAAATGTTGAACGTATGAGATCAACTGATTCTTCTCTTCTTTGAGTTGGGAAATTTGAGATTTGTATCTCTCCAACCTTTTAAGCACATTGTTCATTGAATATTTTTCCATGGCAACATCACTTTCAAAAGTGGTCTTTCCGAGGGCTATTTTGGATATTTCATAATTAGTGATTTCCATGTCTCCATGATCCTTGTCAGTTGTTGGAACTGTAATTTCTTCAAATTTATTTCCGCTATCATCAATAACTACCCTAGAGAATACCTTGGGATTTTTGGGCACAACTTTGTTGGAAAGGGAAGAAAGAGCTTCCAAATTGATGTTGGCCACTTTGATCAATCTCTTCCTCTTTTTTATTTCAAAATCAACCCAGGAAGGTGTTTCATTCATTAGTTTGACACAACAAAGTCAAGAATTAGAAGGGATATCCTCTTTACTTTCCTCGTGATTAAAACCAAGTAGGAAATTGTTTTGCAGCCTCAATCCTTGGTGAAGTGGCATCTGCAACACATTCTTGATTATCATCATGTTCTTGTGGAGCATTCCCATCACCTTGATGCTCGAAATAATTGGATATTTGTACCATTGGGATTTATTTAGACTCAGGTGTCTTACATTGATGACTTGGATCTTTAGTGAGCCTATTGGAACTCTCAGTGATGTGGATAGATGATTTTGGGGTAGAAATACCTGAAACATGTTCTCTTCCTTCTCTAGGATGCACATTTTTTACTGAACTTTGAGGCACTGCTTCTTTAGAAGAGACATATTTGGGTAACCACCAACTTTACCTCTGAGATTTATGTGATGATGTTGGTGGAGACTGTTGTGAAGAGGTTTGCACCACCTTTTTCTATGTGAGTCCTCTTCTCGTTGGTAATTTCTATATTTCAGAAATATGTGCCTGAAATGGGAGAGGGTTGGCTATTTGGTTCTCATACCATATCATAATTCTTCTCAACATGGATTGATTCGTGGTATCTAGAGAAGTTTCATCTTTACTCCAATCAATACTAGGGAGTGGAGTGAAAACAATCTGATCGTAGGCAAGATCCATAAGATCAGTCCCATTATCAACAAGGGTCAAAGGAGGATCTCTCAATCCATAATTTACTATTTGAGCCAATGTGAGATGAGAAAATTGTCATCGTCTTACCTCCCTATCATCTGCACATCCTACCCAATAGTCTTTTATGCTTGCTTTGTGCCTGTATCTTACTCTTAGGGACTCTCTCCATGGACCCTTTAATATCAAACTGAGCCCTACTTGTGAAAGAATGTATGGTGATGTGGGAAAATTCTTTTTCCATCAGTTCTGCACTGCAAGGAACTTGGACATTTATATTCCCCAATCTGAATTGGGAAATGAATGCCTTCTCTATGTTTATCCACAAGTAGGCAATGGACTTTGAAAAGTTGACATGAAAGTTCCATCAATGCCAATTTGTCACTGACATATTTAGGGAGTTTGTAAGGAGCTCCCACAAATCCACTAACCATATATAGGAGTAAGAAGGAAACTGGATATACCAAGTTCCCCACTGTTCTATTACGGATTTGGCATCCTCTGAAAACCTTTCTTCTGGATTTCTCCCTAGTGATCTGATTACATAGAAAAGGAAGGCATCATTGACCCTCTGGAAATGGTGAGAACCATTCTTGAATTCAAGTTGTGGGTAAAAGTGAAAAACACTATTTTTACCAGGACCCATTGTGCCTCTAGTTGTCAGCCCTGAAAATATTCTCCTCCTGGCTACAACATAGATCAAATATGAGGTCATGTAAAAGTGACCCATCATTTTCACCTTGATCAACTGCTTGTGGAGAGTGTTGGTGATGATACTCACCCAGTCAACGAACATCTTCACATCGAGGATGATACAAATGAATTTGTACATCCAAGGATGGAAACTCTTGGTGGAAGGGAGACCAAAAACCCTGCTAAGGAGAGTGATCATATCTCCTATTTCTTCATGAAAATCCAAAAGAAATAATTCTTTGGGTGTCCTTGAAGTGTGAGTTTTCAGTTTAACTAACCAATTCTTATTTACCATTTTTGACCATCTTAAGGGATCTTCATCCCAGAATTGTTGTGTCTGATTCTTGCATTATGTCAACATTTTCTTCATACAGTGGCACTTTCAACATCTCCTCCATGTGTTCAGGAGAGTTAAGCAGAAGGGGTTCATTTTTGTCATTAAAGACTCCCCGACGCTCAGGGTCGTAGTGTTTGGCACAGGCCAGAACAAACTCAGGACATTGTATTGCAACTGGAAATGTTGCCACTTGAGGTAAGCCGCAACGATAGAGCCTTTTTGAGAAAATAGTTTTTCCTTCTCTCCTAACTCTGTCACAAAATTGGATCATATCCACATGCCCATATTAGTATCTGAAATGTATCGTATGTTGAGCTTATGGAAGATGTTGGGATTAATCCTTGATATGCATACTTGAGTGTTGATTTGTTAGAGTGTTCTCCCATTATGAATTTTTAAAGAGGAAAGAAAAGGAAGAACACACTTGGGAAGGTGTCAGGTCTTAAGTCTCCGGACCACCGTAACCACAAGGAAAAATATCTCTATTTATTATTATTTTATTATTTTTAAATAAAGTTGAGCAATTCCAGGTTTACAATTTTTACAAAGTGGTAATATGAGCTTGAGCTTGGGTACGAGCTCGAGCTATACAATGAAATACTGAGACTTGAGCTCAAATTACAAATTCGGGCCAAAATATTATGAATTCGGCCTTGGAAACTGAGCTACCTCCAAACTTGGTGCAAATAGAAAATTCGTTCGATTCTCGAGTTCGAGCTTGATGTGAATTGGGTCGGGCTTAATTTATAACTGAAACTTGAGCTCGTTTTTGTTTGGGCTCAAGATCAACTATCATTGGCCACTTTGTGTTGGTGAGCTGCATTGTTTGGTTTGTTATGCCTAGGTGTGCACCTCAATGAGGGATGTACGTGCTCGACCTATGTTGGATGAACCATTGGTGGTTTTATTACATACCTCGTTGCATGTCTTTGACTCAGGTCATGTCAAAAGTTTTGGATATGATAAAGAAAAACATGTTACCTTTCAACCTTTTCATGGCCTGGCATATACTGTTGTGTTTCCTTGACTTGTTGGGTTTTTGCTCATCCTTGTGCATGGCCCTATGTGTAGCATTCTTCCTATAAAACCAATTCTCCCTAGTTTTAAAAAAAAATGACATATAAAAGAAAATAAATCCTCTAAACTGAGTCTTCTCATGTTATTGAGTAAGATTTAGCAGGGTAATACAAGCCTTGCATGCTATATTGATCAAGCTGACTTACTTGTGTATATGGATCGGTCCAAAAATGGATGAGCTGTGGTCATCTTTCATGTAAAGTGTGAGTGCATGTGGATGTAGAAGGATTGGGCCAAGCATCCAAGGTGAAAATCCCCATGCCCAACCAGAAAAGTTACCTCCTTGAGCACAAATGAATATTTGGGTCAAATTATAATGGGCTCGAGCATATGCAACAATAAAGAGCTCAAGCTCGATTGTGTAGGAGGGTTGCTAAAACAAAAAAACTGGAGTATTTGGGATAAAAAATCGAGATCCCTTAAAAACCTACACACAAACTAGAAACTTCTTTTCATATTCTTGAATCGGGCTATGCATGGGCAGGAGAATTTGCATGATGATCTTGAGCAAATGGAGATGGGCTTCTTGAAGCTTGTGATTCTAAAATGGTGACAATCACTTGGAGCTTTCAAGGTTGCCTGGCTCTAGCCAATGCCTGTGTCAGGTTTCCGTGTGAAAGTTAAGGAGTGCCTGTGGAATGTGCTTCTCTTTCTTCTGGCTCTGGATGTCTGCAAAACTTTTCTTTCTTCTTCATCTTCCAAATTTCTCCCACTTCTGCAATTTCTTGTAACTATCTTCTTCCCCACTTCTCGGATGATGGAAGCGGAATTTCCCAAGGCAATTAATTGGAATTATAATTGCCCATGGCCTCACGACAATTAAATGCCCACGTGGAGAAAATGAGAAACTTCTTCCAAATTTGTTCGAACAAACTTTTATGAGGATTAAATTAATATTTATTAATTAAAAACCCCTAAAATTTAATAAATTTAATTTTATTAAATAAAAAGGTAAAATATTATTAATTAATTAAAACACAGTTTACAACATAGAAGGAGGACCACCTAACCAAAACAAATGAAACGAAGGCCAAAATAATCAGAAAAATAAAACAATCATGACGAAGGTGATAAACCATGAGAAAGGACACTTCTGAAAAAAAATTAAATTTTCATGTTATAATTTTGTGAAGTCAGTAGTTCCACAGAACAAAATCATAAGCAGAGGATCTCCACTTCCATCGTCAATGGAGTTAACAAAGGAGAAATTGGACCCAATAGTGAGTAAGAAGCCAAATTTCATGGCAAGTAAGTCCTCTGGTGTTTCCCCTAGCTAAAAATCTACCTTTAAAGTTGATCCTTTACCTAATGCTAATACTGCAAAATCCCTTAAGGCTCAGTCAAAGTCAGCCATTCCTCCCAAATCCACTACATCATCCACCAAAGATACTCAAACTCCTAAGCTAACACTGTCTCCATAATGAAAAACCTTCATTATCCCCAGAACATTGAGTTCACCCACCTTAGCTACATTCAATTACGTCAAACATGCAAACAAGACCAAAGTTCAAATTTCTTAAATTGAATATTTACAAACACATCCAGAGCAATTCAAGAGTTTTTTCAATGTTGTCCAAGGTGATATCCCAAAATCTAACACTGTGAATTCTAATCCTAAGGGCCTACTTCCAACACCACTTACGCCTCCTACACAAAACATGTTAGCACTAAGTGCATCTAAAACCAATAAGGTGTAACCCTTCTACATATCCCTCCTAATCAAAGGCTACCAATTAAACAACTATATCATTGACTCAAGAGCCTCTGAAAACGTCATGCCCATCAAAGTTTATAATGCCTTAGGACTTACTTTTACATGAGTAAATGGTTCTTGTTACTCTATGGAATCCAAGGAAGTGTCGTGGGTGGGAAGGATCAAAGATGCACAAGTGGCCTTGGTAGAATTTTCAGATAGGAAGGTGTTACTCACTATCTTGGTGGTAGACATCACAACATCCTTTGGTATTTTGTTAAGAAGAAGTTTTTGCAGAGAACTAGGTGGGGAAATTTGAATGGATTGGTCCTCCGCAACCATTCTAATGAAAGGGGAAATGAAGAAGTTACTTCCAGTATGAAAAATGAAGTACACAGTCCAAGATTTGGAGGACCCAAGAGCAAACATATTGTTCCAGGACAGTGGGATGGGGAACTACTTCCTCACCTCTGAAAGAGATGAAAAATTGCCTCTCCTTATTGAAGATGAAGAATATTAACTATGGACCATGGAATTCGATGGAAGTCATTCAAGTCCAGGGTTCGGAGCCGGCATTATTTTGACTTCTCCCTCAGGTGAATTCTTCCCATTTGCATACAAGCTACAATTTGAAAATACTAACAATACTACAAAGTACAGGGATATCCTCCTCAGAAACAATGTCGTGAAGTTAATGGGTATGAAAAATCTCAAGTTTCTTCGAGATGATGAAGTAATAGTCAAGCAAGTAAAAGACTAATATCAAGTCAAAAACCCAAGACTCGAGCACTATAGAAATAGAGTTTGGGACTGCATTGAATCTTTTAATGCTCTCTTCATTCAATCCACTCCTTGCAAGAAGAATGAAAAAGTTTGGTTTTCTCGCAGTCTCAACCTTTTTTGTTACTCCACATCCATCCTTCAATAAGGAAAAAGTGACTGTCGAAATGGTTTTCAGACTACATGTGCTAGACAATGTAAACCATTGGCAATTCTTCAATGATGATAGTTACCTCCTTGCTTTCTTGGATTAAAGATATAACTTCAGTAGTCTCTACTATGAGGGAAGCAAAAATCCTCACTGGGAGTTAGTGGCGGAAGAGGAAAAGGAAGGAATTGAAGGAGTTGACTTAGAGGGAGTAATAAATCTGAAAGGGAACAAGATTCCAAAGGGTCTGGTGTCACTGGAGGATATGTTTGACAAAAACAACACGTTCATCAAGAAAAAAACAAAATATTCATCATAGTGCACAACTGAGTTTGAGAAGGAAAACATTGGAACTGTAGAGTAACCTAGAATGGTGAATATTGGCAAGTGTTGCTCACCTGAGGAGAAAAGATACTTCATTTCACTGTTGAAATATTCTAATGTCTTGGCCTATTCCTACAATGAAGTTAAATCTTTTCAGCCAATAAATGCATCACTCTATCCCTCTAAAGCCTAAATCCAAACCTTTTAGGAAAAAACAATGACCATAAAATCCAAAGATAGTGGATACCATTAAGGATGAATTAATAAAGATGTTAAATGCAAGAATCATCTTGCCTATCCACCACTTCATGTGGGTAGCGAAAATTCTTCTTGTGTGAAATAAAAATGGGGAGATAAGGATTTATGTAGACTTTCGCATACTAAACCATGCCTCCCTAAAATACAACTGCTCATTCTCAATCATGGATCATATCTTGCAAGCACTCATAGGGTCTAAAATGCTCTCATTGCTTGACAGATTCTCGAGGGACAATCAGATTGAAGTGTCAGAAGAAGATAAAATGAAGACAACCTTCACAACACCTTGGGGTAATTTTGTGTACAACAAAATGCCCTTCGGTTTGATCAATGCATGAGAAACCTTTCAAAAGATAATGGATCTATAATTTGAAGACCTCAAGCATTGTATTATAATTTACCTATACAATCTCAAAATCTTCTCAAAGAAGCGAGGAGACCATATACACCATCTTGAACAGGTACTCATCAGATTTTGGCAGCATGACATATCCCTAAATCCCAAAAAGTGCATCTTTAGGGTTATTAAATACAAAATCCTTGGGCACATTGTGAACAAGAAGAGGAAAAGATGGATCTAGAAAGAATAAAATAAATTCAAGAATTTTTGTTCTCGAATAATAAAAAGGAGTACATTCCTTCTTTGGCAAGGTCAACTTCCTCCAGCGCTTCATCCTAGACTTCGCCAAGTTGACCTAGCACATAAGTTTCATGATGAAGCTGCAAGCTAGCTTCAAATGGAAAAAATAAGGAAAGATAACATTTGAGGTGATCAAAGAAGCAATAGCAAAGGCTCTGAATTTAGTGCACCTAGATTTTGATAAGGAATTTAGTTTGTACTACTATGCGACGGAGAAAACGATATCAGCCATTTTGGTACAGAAGAATGAAGAAGATCTTGAATCTCTCGTTTCTTTCATGATCTCCCCTCTGAAGAACCACGAATTGAAATATAACCAATTGGAAAAACATGCCTATGTCATGGTTAAAGTGGTGAAGAACTTTAGGCTTTACATCCTCAACTCCCACACCATGGTAATGGTGTCAGGATCTGCCATCAAGTCAATTCTTACTCAACAAGATCCAAGAACAAAAAGAGGCAACTGGGTGGTGAGAATTCAAGATTATGATGTAGAGATTTGATGAAGGAGCATCACTATAAAGGCTTCAATTTTGTAATTTTGTGTCAAGAAAGGGTTAAATGTGGTTGTAATGGTCTAAATAGGTGTTATTAGCTCCTCCATGGTCTTTTAAGACCTTCCTAGTGTATTAGGTAAGAAATTTCAAGATTCCATCCAAAATAGATAATTTAAAATTTGAATGTGAAAGGTGTGCTTGAAAGTTGTAAATTGTAAAGATGATGTCATTAAAGGTTATAAGGGGTCATTTTGAGACTTTATAAGAATAGAGAAAGGTAGACACGCTCTTAGATAAGAAACTATGAGTCAAACTCATCCATAACCTTAGTAAGTTAGGTAAAATTTGAGAAACTACCTTTAGTTAAGAATATAAAAAGAGGAAATCAAGTTATGGAAGTTATTTATGGATGATAGAGGATTATTTTGGTGAGATAATACATAGGAGAGGGCCAACAAGGTATATGGGGTCTGTAGTTTTGATGACAGAGAATAAAGAACCAGATTTCCCTTCTTGAATTCTCCTTAACAAACATATTTTGAGTTGTTTATTTTGATTGGTTGAGTTATTTGTGTTGTTTGTATTTGTGCCACATTTACTTGTACACAAAGAATGAATACTTTCTTGCACTAGCTAGTCTTATGAAGGATTCATCTTGTTTGATATATGACTGTGATAATAAATCTAGTAAATAAGGGTTTAACAGAGAATGAGGCAATTTATTGATGGTTGGAAATCAAATTTGAGAGAAAAGGGAGTTTATTATAGTTGGAAAGGGTGGTGAACCTTGTGATAATACCTTTGTGAAATCTTTGATTCTTAACAGAGTTGGTAATGAAGGAAGAAATGCAACTTAGTCAATTAATGAGAATCACCATCATAGTAGAGCTACCTGCATAGGGATAATATCTTAGTACAATAGGATATTTTGATCTATGTCTCAACAGCATAGAATGTTGAGTCTTTGAGGTGTCAATAGGCACAACTAGTGAAAAGAGGAATGTTAGAATGGTTCATGTATAGAAGAGTTCCTTTGATAAGAATTTTTATGTGCTCGGGTATGACCACTTAGATCATCTCCAACTACACATATGAGTGCTGGTAATTAAAGAGGGTTTGTATAAACAAGACCTCCTGTTTTATGGTAAATCAATCAATACTTCTTATCCACCTTGGTTATTGCCAATACTAATACATTTAGATATATTATTTCTACTGGATATCTCCCTTGTAGGCATATTACTAGGTCTTTTATTACACGTGTCTAATAACGGAGCTTTATCTCTTAGACCTCCTACTTAGATTGTATACAATGCACACATAGAAGTTTTCTAGAAGGATCTGTTTTAGTCAAGCGTGTTGAACCAAATATTAGCTTTTTGGAAACTCATTGGGCACAGGTAGACCAAGCTACAAAAATGGCTAAGTTGTAGGACAAAATTGGAGATCTAATGGAGACCCAAATCATATTACTGTACCCAGTAGATTTGTGTCACACATGGGAAACAAACAAATAAATAGGTGATTAAAAAAACATATCGTCACCCGAATAATATGTGGGAAGTATCATCCAAAAGCATTGGAGAGTTCTGAGGATTATGTCCATAAATCAAGGATTTGAGAGAATATCTGAAACAACTCCAAGGAGTTACTTAGATCTTGCCTAGAATCTCCTTAAATTCATTCGTTTGTAAAGGGAAAAGGATAGAATGATAGCTCCAAAAATGAGCATATTCGGTGTAACTAAATAAATAGTTCACATGACCTAGTGTGAAACAATGTTCTAAGTCATTTGAGAAACCCTCCCATAAGTGAATGCTAAGGAACGTGGATTAAAAGAATAGGGTCTTAGAGGAATTACTATAGCCAAGGTCTTGGAGAGCTAAAATTTACAAAAAAGTTAGAACTAAATAAGGAAGGACTTCATTATGATGAATCCCCCCAGCAAAGCCCAAATTCCTATGGTATCTTAAAAGAATTTCTCACATCTTGAGATTGCACCATGTACAAAGTGGATAAAAAATGGGTTTAGTGAAGAATAATATTTGAAGGATATTATTTTTAATCCCAAAGTTATGGGCTTATATAAGTTCAATTGAACATCATCATCCTAAATCAACTTACGAATTAAGTACATATGTACCCTATCAATAGGTTTTGAAAGACAATGGAGAGTATTCAACAGGATTATGTTCTATTTGTATCAAGGAAAAGGAGGAGATTATCATAAGAAGTATGGTAGAAGGAGATGGTCCTGTGGAGTCTAGAACATATGTAAGATACATCAAGATAGGTTGGACGAAGCCATGGAATAATGTTAAATGAACTTTACGACACCTATGTATCTTGAGCCTCAGTAGATGACCTAAGTAACTTGTAATGTTATTTTTTGCAAGTTGGAGCAACTGGAGATATGGTAATCAAAAGTGAGGGAAGATATGCCAACATGTATATTGACATGTATCATGAAAACCTCTCCAATATGAATCTATATAGCCTTTAATATCAAAATATTCATGAGGTGAATAATGGATACACAAAATAAAATTCCCTATTATATATCGTAAAATACATTTTTATACTTTCCAGTGACTTTCATGAGGTTTATGTGAAAAATGAGATGCAAGGTTAACATCAAAAGTGATATCGAGGTGAGTCTGAATGAGATATAGAAGATTCCCAACTTGTTGTCTATACAAAGTGGCATCAACTAGGTTAGAATTAAAATCAATAATCAATTAATTATCTAACTAAAATGGTGTGGGAGATGACTTACAATCAACCATGTTAAACTTATGTAACAAGGAAAATGTGGGTCATACTTTATTTTTCCAAGAATGAGAATTCTCTTCAGGATTGATGAACTATGGAGACAAAGGGGTGATGTAACAAGCCTAAATCTGTCATATCAAAATTGAATGTTTCATCAGTTTTCTTTTACAAGTCCTCAATCGGTTAATTTAGAAGGTTTCTTGCTGAGGATGAGATCACTAACTGGTATAAAATAGGATATCAAAGAAAAGGGTAAGTCATCAACCTTTGAAACTTTAGTAGTATATACTATATGGCATAAAAGGGTGTTTGACATCTATGAAAACCAGTAGAAGCAAAAATTCATCCATATTTGGTCATTACCAACCATGTAGATAAGTGTTAAAATGGTAGGGCTACTCGCCCAGTCAAGAAGTTCTACATAAAACCTTGAGGTCGCTCAATTTAAAACTCCTCATGGATATCACCATGAAAAATACTCTCTTCATGTCCATATGAAATATTGACCATCGATGAGAAGCAACGAGTTTATAAAAATTAGTGCATTGTTTTCATACAATCTTTGCTATAGGAGCTAAAATGGTCTCTTAAGAAACTAGTGGTTCCACTCCTGTTAACTTAAAAAAATTCCCTTCGCAGTCTAAGAATGTGAAGCATTTTATTTTTCAATTGATCCACTAAGATCACATTTGGCCTTATATACCAATTTACATTTCATAATAATAATCTTAAAAAATATTGGTGCAAGAGACATCAATTCCCATGTATTTGGATACTCAAGTTGACCACATACTGATTCCTCTTTCATAGCAGTTTTCCACTCTAGATGACTAGAAGATTCAACAAACGATAATGGATCATTAGAAATTGCTTGACAAACCACAAGCATTCCTGAGTTGTGGAGCTTAATCACTTCACTAGAATATGCTTTTGCAGACTTGCTGGAATACATAGTAACCGGTCGTCGATTGACAAACAATTCTCATTGGTCACCCATGGACCGGGTATCAGTCAAGGAGGAACCAACATCAGTTAGGGCTAACCAACATTGGTTAAGGATAACCAAACATTCAGTTTCATGTGCGTGACTATTATAATTAAGTTACATGGAATTAGATCTATCTTTAGTTATAAAGTGAATCTAATGGTTGTATTGCATAGCTAAAGTTCCCTAAGATTGTAGATGCATATATAAGCATAAAGCTAGGGTTTAGAAGAGTAGAATTCAATTGAGATTAGAGAGAAGTTTCCTTTTGAGAGAAAAAAGAGAAATTTGTAGAGAAGAAAGTATATGACATCCAAGAAGGTCGTGGAAGATTGCAAATCTTCATTGTATTTCCTCTATGATAATAAATTGGTTGTTTCTTGGTGGACGTAGCCCACACTGGGTGAACCACGTTAAATATTGTGTATTGTTTCTTCTTGTTTATTTCCGTATTGATTATTTTATGCTTAGATTTGATTAATATATCTGTACAAATGGTGTGCTAACCCACAACAACTGGTATCAGAGTATCTTTGTTTGAGGGTTGTGTGTGTTGATAGATTTACTCATAGAGGGATTTCTGATTGAGTGGGAGAAAAGAAATGGGAGAAGAAGGAAAATTCAGAGTAGATAAATTTGATGGTCGTGACTATCTATTATGGAAGATGCAGGTGGAGGATTATTTGTATCAGAAATATTTATACTTACCGTTGGATGAGAAGGCAAGACCTACAAAGATGACTGATGAAGAATGGAAAATTATTGATAGAAAGGCTCTGGGATCTATAAGATTGAGCCTAGAAGCATTTGTGGCTTCGAATATTACCAAAACAAGATCTACGGTAGAGTTGATGAAATCTTTATCAAATCTATATGAAAAACCTAGTGCTTCAAATAAAGTTTATTTGATGAAAAAATTGTTTAATTTAAAGATACAAGAAGGTGGATCTGCATCAAGTCATTTGAATGATTTCTGGTCTATTGTAAATCAATTAAAATTAATTAGTATTCCATTTGAGGATGAAGTGAAAGAACTTTTATTATTATGCTCTTTTCCAGATAGTTGGGATATCTTGGTAATGGTTGTTAGTAATACAATGTCTGCTACTAATGTTTTAAAGTTTGATGATGTGGTTAGTATAATCTTGAATGAAGAAATACGTAGGAAACGTACAAGAGAATCATCATCTGGGAATGCTTTGAATGTAGAAATAAGGGGAAGGAATAAGGAGATATCCAAGAGTAAGAATAATGGGAAATCAAAGTCTAAGAATGGTAGATCTAAATCCAAAGGTAGAGGTATAATCTATTGGAATTGTGGAAATAAAATTCATGTAAAGAAGGATTGATGGTTCAATGAAAAAAAAGAGAATGTATAAGAGAAAGGTAAAGAGGAAAAATGTTGTTGCAAAAGAGGTAATGCAATATTCCCTAATTCTCTCCTTGGATAATAAAATTGAGTCTTGGGTTTTAGATTCAGGAGCTTCTTTCCATGCAACCCCTAATAAGGGTTATTTCAGAAATTATGTCTAGGGTAATTTTGGGCATGTTTATTTAGGAGATGATGAAACATGCAATATTACCAGTAAAGGTGAAGTTCATCTTAAATTGTAGAATGGAAATACATGGATATTGAAAGATGTGAGGCATGTTCCAAGCCTTAAAATAAATCTAATTTCTGTAGGATAATTATGTGAAACTGGTTGCATGGTTACACTCACAGCCGAATCTTGGAAAGTTACCAAGGGATATCTTGTTGTAGCAAGAGGAAAGAAGGTAGGATCATTGTATTTATCTACAAGTATTACTTATTAATTTTCTAGTCTGTCTTCTTCATATTCAACTACAAGCATGTGGCACAATTGCCAAGGCCATATGAGTGAAAAGGGAATGCATATCTTAAAGGCAAAGGGTAAGTTATCAGATCTAGAAACATGTAGATCTTGATTTCTTTGAGCATTGTATTTTTGGAAAGTAGAAGAGAGTGAGATTTCTCAAAGTTAGGGCAACAAAGAAGAATCATAAATTGGAGCTTGTACACTCAGATGTGTGGGGACCAGCCCAGGTAGCTTCTCATGGAGGATCCCAATACTATGTTACTTTCATTAATGATGCCACAAGAAAGGTATGGGTTTATTGTATTAATTGTAAATATGATGTTTTTGAAACTTTTAAAATATGGAAAGCCCTTGTGGAAAATGAATCAAATTCAAAGTTAAAGTGCCTTAGATCTGACAATGGTGGTGAGTACTGTACAAGGCTTTCAATGATTATTGTTCAGTAAATGGAATACACAGAGAAAGGATGGTTCCTAGAACACCATAGGAGAATGGTGTTGCAGAGAGAATGAATAGGGAAATCATGGAACATGCTAGAAACATGAGGATACATGTTAGATTTCCCTTACAGTTTTGGGCAGAAGCAGTAGACATGGCAGTTTATTTGATTAACCGTGGACCTTCAAGTGCACTGAATGGTGGAATACCAGAAGAATCTTGGACTAGAAAAGAGGTAGATATTTCTTTTCTTAGAGTATTTGGCTTAGAATATTTTGTGCATATTGATAAGGAAAATAGAAATAAATTGGATGCAAAATCCAAAATATGTACTTTCATTGGTTATGGCTCTGGTGATTTTGGATTCTAGTTTTGGGATTTAGAAGGTTCTAAGATAATTAGGAGTCATGACATTGATTGGAATGAAAAGAGAATGTATAGGGATCAAGTTTTGGTACCCAAAGGTGAACTAGTGGAGAATTTTGTGGATGAAAATGAATTCTCTTGGATTCAAAATTAACACCTACAGGTTTACACAAGTAACCGATATTGGTTTACCCTTGACTAGGCATTGGTCCCATGTACCGTTGTGTCAGTTATAGAAGAGGACAGACCTATGACATCAGTTAAAAAATCTGGGTGAACAAAAGATGACCAGTCAGTCACTATCAGAAGTAGATACAAATCTACAGGATGAGCAGATTGAGCCTCTAGCACCCCAAATCTCTGTGAGAAGGTCACAAAGGGTAAGTAGACCTCCAGAAATATTTTCACCTTTCCTTGTCTTATTTATTATTGAATGATAGTGGTGAACCAGAAATATTTGAAGAAGCAATGCAGGATAAATCCCACAAGCAGTGGGAGCATGGCATGAATGAGGAGATGGACTCCTTAGAGTAGAACCAGACATGGAATTTGGTTAAGTTTCCAGCATGTAAAAGAGCATTGCAGAAAAAGTGGGTTTACAGGATCAAGTAAGAAGAGGGTGGACAGAAGAGATACAAGGAAAGGCTTGTAGTAAAGGGATTTGCATAGAAAAAAGGTATTGACTTTGGTGAGATCTTTTCTCCTATTTGTTAAGATGACTTCTATTCATACTGTATTGAGTTTAGTTGCAGTATAGTATTTGCATTTAGAGAAACTTGATGTCAAGATGACATTTCTTCATGGTGATTTAGAGGAAGAGATTTATATGAATCAACCGCTTGGGTATGAAGTCAAGGGTAAGGAGAAACTTGTGTGCACATTGAAAAAGAGCCTATATGGGCTCAAGAAAAGCTCCAAGGAAATGGTTATATGAGGTTTGATAGTTTTATGCATGAGCATGGTTATTTGAGATGTGAATCTGACCATTGTGTTTATTTCAAAATGCTTGGAAATGGGAGCTATATTATTTTTGTTATTGTATCTGGATGACATGTTTATTGTAGGATCTAGTATGTAGGACATTGGTGAGCTTAAATAAAATCTAGCTCACACATTTTCAATGAAGGATTTGGGATCTAAAAAGAGAATCCTTGGCATGTAAATTCATAGAGACAGGAAGAATAGGGAAGTTGTATTTTTCTTGGGAGAATTATATCAATAAGGTGTTGGAAAGGTTTAATATGTAGAATTCAAAACTTATAAGTACACCTATGGCTGGACACTTCAAATTGAGCAAAGATCAATTTCCTACATCACACGAGGAGGTTGAGTACATGGCACGAGTTCCATATGCTTCAGTAGTTGGGAGCTTGATGTATGTTATGGTTTGTACCAGACCAGACATTGCATAGGAAGTGGGAGTTGTGAGCATATTTATGGCTAATCTAGGTAAAGAGCATTGGAAAGTATTTCAATGGATTCTCAAGGTATTTGAGAAGAGGGACATCCGACATGCAGTTATGATTATGTAAGGTTCAGATACTTATTTACCTGGCTATGCTGATTCAGACATGGCTGGTGATTTAGATGGAAGGAGGATCACCACTGGATATTTTTCATAGTAGGTGGCATAGAAATTAGCTGGATTTCTAGATTGCAAAATGGTTGTGGCCCTATCTACTACAAAGGTTGAGTATGTTGCAACTACAAAAGCTAGCAAGGAGATGATATGGATGAGAAAGTTCATGGAAGATTTGGGAAAAGAGAAAGAGGATTTCATATTGTATAGTGATAGTCTAAGTGCAATTCATCTGGAAAAGAACTTAGCATTTCATTCTATAATGAAACACATTTAGTTGAAATATCACTTTATATGAAAGGTATTGGAAGATGGGCAGCCGAAGTTAGAGAAAATTCATAAAAAGGAAAACCTTATGGATATGCTAACGAAGTCATTAGCAAAAGAAAAGTGGGAGCTACACTCCACTTCTATTGGTCTTCGAGTTTGAAACGTGAAGAGGGAGAAACAAGCCAAAGGAAAGCATTAGAGGATGGATTTTTATGGTACAGGGCAGCAATTTATCTCCAAGTGGTATTTTTTTGAGTTGTGGAGCTTAATTGCTACACTGGAATGATTTTATAGACTTGCTAGAATACACAGTAACTGGCATCGCTTGACGAACTGGGGTTCGTCACCCATGAACCAGTATTGTTCATGAAAACAAGGAACCGACATCGGTTAGGGCTAATCGGCATCGGTTAGGGCTAACCGGCATCGATTTCTTTTGCATGACTATCTATAATTAAGTTGGGGGGATTAGATCTATCTTTAGTTGTAAGGTGAATCTAATGGTTGTAATTGCATAGCTAAAGTTCCCTAAGATTGTATATGCATATATAAGCATAAAGCTATGGTTTAGAAGGAAGAATTCAATTGAGAATTAGAGAGAAGTTTCCTTTTAGAGAGAAATAGAGAAATTTATACAAAAGAAAGTACAATACATCTAAGAAGGTGTGGAAGATTGCAAATCTTCATTGTGTTTCCTCTGTGATAATAAATTGGTTGTTTCTTGGTGGACGTAGCCACACACTAGGCGAATCACACTAAATATTGTGTATTGTTTCTTCTTGTTTATTTCCTTATTGATTGTTTTATGCTTAGATCAATTTAATATATTTGTACAACTAGTGTGCTAACCCCAACGCAACAGGAGGAAGAGAAGAGAGTTCTCATAGTGGATAACACAATGAAAGAAGAAAAATGAAGCAGAAGGGAAGTTCAAAATGAGGTGCTCAGAGAAGAAGAATGGATAATGAGGATAGTTCCCAAGAAAGAGTCATTTATTGAGATAGTTTGGTCTCTGATTTTATATTATAATGTTTTTTTGCATGTGTGTATCTAGGTATGAAAGATTTTGTGAATACAATCAAGATGAAGACAATGAAAATTGCAAATGAAAAGCTAAGAAGAGACTCTTTTGGGTCAAATGAACATGAAGGAAGAAAAGAGAAAGTTATGGGAGCTTACGAGGAAAAGAATGAGTTATTTTAGCATACTAATGAAGATGGAGGAGAAACTACATATTTTTATGATGATTTGGAAAGAATTCAAGAGAGAGAAGACAAGAAAAATAGGCAAAATAAGAAGATGAATGACAAAAAGTAAAATCCAAAGGACATGGTCTCAAAATTTGTTCATGATCAAGTATGGCAAGATGGAAATTATGAATTTATTTATACATGTGTTGGTGATTTTTTTGATATACAAGGAAGTACAAGGAAAGAAGATGTTAGTTCTTCAAAATATTAATTTAACCATGGGTATATTATGCCTAGATGGCTTCCAAAATCAGTTGTTTGTGAACAAGAGGAAAAATGAAAGAAAGAGGATAATGGGGATGTAGAATACAAAGGAAAATAAGAGCGAAAATATGGGAAAAGGTTAGATTTCAGTTTGAAGCAAGCATGTAATGGATGTGATCAAGAAATGAAGAGTGAAGAAGGTGTGTATAGGTACAAACCAACCTTTAAAACAAGAAAGAAAACTGAAAATACAAGTACATATCAGCTTAAGGTGACAAGAAAGCAAGTGTGGGAGGTTAAGGAGAGAAAATAAGAACAAATAAGCCCAAAAGAAGCTTGGAAAGAGAAGCAAGTGACTGAAAATCAAGGTAAGCATGATGATTTGAATGTTTTGGTGGAGAAAAAAAATGAGTCATTTGAAAGTGAGAATGGGTTATTTTTTAATACTAACATGCATGATGAAGATTATGTGAATGAAATTCATGAAGAATAAGATAGAAAAATGGAGAGAGATGAAGATGAAGTGAAGGTAAAGGAAGTGAAACTTGATTTTTGTAAACTAGCATGTGATTTAAAAGATTCCTAAAGTTGATGAAGCAAGTGAAGAGGAGCATGAATACTTCTTGTGTGCAGAAATACAAAGGCTTGAGGAGCTATTCATAGGTACAAGGTCCAAGGTCCAATCAGTCGGGGGAGTGTAATAGCAAATAAGGAAATGAAGGAGAAATACAAGAAAAGACATTGGTAAATTTGACTAGAGAGAAGTTTAAAGAAGATAAATATGAAATACATGTGCAAGATCAAGCACAAGAGGGAGGATATGAATAAAATAAGTCAAGAATAACAAGGATGAAAGAAAATGATGAGAAATGGCATGAAAATTTCAAGGAAGAAAACAAAGAAGGACAAAATAAGACAAGTTTGTCTCATCTTTTTATAACTAACATTGCTCCTAGTTGTATTTGTGTAGGTAAAAATCAAAGAATATGGAAAAAGACATGAAAATGGAGGAAATGCACAACTAAGTCAAGAAGATAAAAATAATGAAGACAATGAAGAATATTAGAAGCAAAAAGAAGGCATGAAAAGCAATTTCAAAGCAAGAAAAGGCAAGTCGAGAAAAGAGAAGAATGAAGGATATGTAAATGAAGACAAGCAAAGCAATAATGGAGAGTATGTCAAGCAAGAGAGAGATTGGAAGAAGATAAAGAAGACTTAAACCTCTATGGGAATTTAATTTTTTTTACTAGGGGAGCATGATGCAGAAGCATCAGTGCATAAGCATAAGTGTAAAGGCCTCAATTTTTCAATTTTGTACTAAGAAAAGGGTTGAATGAGGTTATAATGGTTTAGATAAGTGTTCTTAGCTCCTTCATGGTCTTTTAAGATCATCCTAGTGTGTTAGGTGAGAAATTTCAAGTTTCCCTCCAAATATACAATTTAAAATTTGAATGTGAAAGGTGTGCTTGAAAGTTGTAATGTATAAAAATGATGACAATCGGGTTATAAGAGGTTCTTTTGAGACCTTAGGATGATTGAGAAAGGTAGATATACTCTTGTGTAAGGAAACCATGAGTAAAACTCATCCATAACCTTAGTAAGTTAGGTAAACTTGAAAAACCACCTTTGGTCAAGCTTATGAAAAGAGAAAACTCGAGTGGGATGAAAGTTAGTTATCGGACGTAGAGGAAGGTTTTGGAGAGACGAAGTGAATGTAGGAGAGAGCCTGAATGGAATATGGGGGTCTGTAAGTTTTGTATGACAGAGAATGAAATAACCAGATTTTCCTTCTTAAATGCTCCTAAACAAGCATATTTTGAGTTGTTTCTTATGATTTAGTTTAGTTGCTGATTGTGGTTCTTTGTGCTTTGTGCCTGATTACTAATTGATTAAAAAATGCAATGAATTTTGGTTGATTGTTTTATATCATGTCAAGGATGGATCAAATTAATTTGATGATCTGTCTGATAAGTCAACTTGGTAACTAAGGGTTTAACAGAGAATAGAATCACTTTCTTGATGCTTGGAAGGTAAAATTTGTTATGACTTAAGGGAGATAATTGACTCAGTTAGAACATTTGGAGAAGCTCGTGAAGAACCTTCTTGAAATATTATGTAACCAAAGAGCAAGGCATGTTACAAGTAATACTGATATCTCAGACCTTAAGCTCTCTGGTAAATCATAGTACACAAGGATTAGAACTCAAAGATAAAGGGAAATATCTGAGCATAAGTATTGAATTTTTTTGCCTTGGTGTAAAAAATGTGGAAGAGGTATAATGAAGGTTTATATTTAGTATTGGATTTTTAAAGAGGAGATTAATAGTTTTTTGAATGAAGTGTTAAATACAATCAACTTTAGTAATCACAATACTGTCACAGTACCCTGCTTGAGGGTTTCAATGCATTTAATATCCTTGTCAAAAAATGCATCCTTCTACCGAGAAGTTTATTTTTCTTGTAATTTGCATAAAGATTTGTATGTGTTTTGAATGAGAAACAGAGAGCAGTAAGGCAGTGAAGGAAGCTTAAGCAAAAGAGGAGACAATGAGTTGGTCACAAACTGTGTATGACAGGAAAAGAGTTGGCATACTTCTTTTAGTTGAAAATGGTTGGAATCTTACCTATTGCAGTTACTGTTATGAAATATGGAATGCTACAAGGATGACTAAGTGGGAGTTAGTTTCAATCATTAAAAAACCTATGTTACTCTCATTAGAATACTGTAGACTTTGTTTTTGATTAATCAAAGGAGACATGTGTATGAAGGAAACAAGAATACTAGAACTTAGCATGTTATGCAGGAGTGAATTGATTGGAGAGTTTTGAGGTCTAAAATTTCATAAAGGACGATGGATGGACACTAAGGGATTAAGATAAATTCCTTAATCTTTCCTATGAGGTTCCTTGAGACCTATATTTGAGGAAAGAAAAGGAAAGAATGACAATATTCTGAGTTAGAATGTCAGTATTATGAGTTAAAATGAAGCCTAGGCTACCTAGTAAGTGGGGTTACAAGCCTTTTGGGATAGTTCCATATAAATGATAAATGTGGAGAATATGAATAATGACCTAAGGAAGTATGTTATAAGATTTGGAGAGCTTTAATTTTTAAGATAGACCTTATTTTGCTTATATTGTCCTGGTAAAGCCCTAACCTAGGGTTTCTTATAAATTTGATCATATCTTGAAATTGAACCATGGAAAATTTCTGAAATTTTGTGGAGAAGAGGTTTGAAGATTATTCTAGCTAATCCAAAGTTTGGAGTCATCCAAGAGCATGTACGGACACTTAAAAGTCTGACAGTCCCTTGTACCCTACTGTAGGCTAGGAAGGACAGTGAAGAGCAAGAACAAGTAAAGAAAACAAAGCTAAGGAGTATAAGTAAGTGAAAGAAGTGGGTGAAGGTATTTTTGTGGATTCTAGAACATGTAGAAGAGGACCTTGAGATAGGTTGGAGAGAGTGTGTAACAAATGTTAAATTAGACTGTGGATTATCTTGAGCAATATTGGAAGCCTAAGAAACTAGGTAGTTGCTTCAAATGGTGAATGGGATATATGGTAATGAAAATAGGTAAGAGATGGGAATAAGATGAGGTGAGACAAAGATTAAATGAAGCTAAGAAACCTAACAAGAATCAGAGAACAAGAAGAAGAGGTGGAATAGAGTAAAGAAGGGTGAGAGAGCACAAGAACTAGTGTATTTACTTAAGGAGCAAAATTTCTAAGTGACTAGTGGGAAGTTGGTAATTGACATAAATGGAGATGAGAGGAATGAATGAAGTGTGCTAGCCCAAATAAAGGTGTTCAGTGATTAGAAACAGTGACAAGCAAGTAAAACCTCAAAAGCTACTTAAACCCTAGGCAAACCTAATGAGCTAGGCAAGAATAGCCAAAGAGTGAGCTGGGCAAATTGGAACAAGAGTTGAAGAATGAAACTTTCCCTAAAGATAATATGGCCTAATGAGTGCTAGAAAAGGTATATGACTTTTCTTGAATGTTTACTAGTTGTCTTGTACATGTTGATTTGTCATTCTAGAGGGCTAATTGCTAGTTTGAGCAAAAATGGTGAAAAGAGGACACAAAGAAATGGGTAAATGGTGAAGCCTTGAAACTTTGTAGTCATTTAAAGGGCCTAAAAGGGTATTTGAAAACTTTACCAGTCAAGATTCATTCTTCATGTTTGGTTATTTTCAATGAAAAGTGCTAAATAGTAGGGCTACTAGCCTAGGAAGAAATCAAAAGGAAAGTAGAGAAAAATGAAGGATTGGAACTTTGCAAAAAGCATGGTCATGATGAATTGGCATATTTAAGCAGGTTTAAAATGTTTCTAACTTTCAGTAAAAAAATTTAATACCAGGTTGGTATTAGAGCTAGTTTGGCCTCTTAAGAAACTAGTGGTTGAGTTGCCACTAAGTGATTACTTTTGAGTCTATGAATGAAAGATTGATTTATAGGTCCATATCTACATCAAGATCAAACCTTCGAACTTGGTCAGAGGAAATGGGACATGTAGATTGATAGCAGAACATGAAACATTGCATAAGGATAATGATGTAGGAGAACACATGTGATGTGAATGTATTGGAAAGAATTACCTCAAGTTCTTTTCGTGAGTATGATAGTGAGTGGTACGCGGACATTGCCTACTTCCTAACCTATAATGAGCTCCCTCCTCATCTTGATCACAAAAAAAAAAGAACGCTCAAGATAAGGGTAGAAAAGTATGTTATATGTAATCACGTGCTCTATAAGAGAGGATTTGATTGGTGATTTCTAAAATGCGTGAATAAAGAGAAAAATGAGTAGTTTGTTAAAGGCATATCATGATCAAGCATGTGGAGGAATTTTTTTGGCAATGGTGACAACTAACAAAATCCTCCATGGAAGATACTCGTGGCCAACCTTTTTCGTGGATGCCCAAGAGTGGGTTTCCAAATGTGAAGCATGTCCACAGTTTATTGGGGAGACCACATCTCATTGTGTTCCACCTTAGGCCAATGGTGATTGAAGAACATTTCCAACAATGGGGTCTGGATTTCATTGGAGTCCTAAATACTCATTTAAGTGCAGGCCATACCTATCTACTCACGACAACTTACTATTTCAAAAATTGGGTAGATGTCATCATAACCAAGAAATCCAATACCGAAATAGTGTGAAAATTCATCAAAGAGAACATCATTGTTCATTTTGGTATGCCGCAAAAGATCATGGTAGACAATGCACATATTTTTCCTCCAGGGAGCTGACCGAGTTTTGTTATGACTATGGAATCTCTCTGTCACACACATTAGACTATTACCCATAAGGGAATGGTCAGGAAAAATCAAACAACAAAAACATTGTGACCATAGTCCTCAAACTGGTGGATGAAAAATCAAAGGAGCCAGTATAAAAATCGTTATGATGTGTTTTCAACAGAAAGGATAACTCCAAAGAAAGCAATTGGTATGTCTCTATTACAACTACTCTATGGGATCGAGGTAGATATTCCAGTCATTGTGAAGATTTCAACACTCAAATTGCTGCAAGCAGTAGAAGATGGGAAATATCATGATGCTATTGATAAAAGAATTTTTTTCTTGAAAATCATGAAGAAGATAGGTTCAAGGTGGTGGACCAAATCAGACCACATCAATTGAAGATCAATAAATTGTTCGATAAGAAGGCAAAGGCTTAAGAGTTCAAAATGGGAGACCTTGTTCTGCTTTGGGACAAGAAAAGAAAACCAAAGGGAAGCCATGGGAATTTCAATACTTTGTGGCTCAGTCCATTCCAGATTCATGAAACTTGTGGAGAAAATTCCTTTTATATGTCATATCTGGATGGAACACAGTTGGAGTTGCCCCATAGTGAGAAATATTTGAAATGGTACAAACGTTGAAAGAAGGTTATCCCCAGCATTGTATCATAGGTTATTTAGGTGTGTGTTTCCATTTCCTATTGTGTGTGTTATTTCCCTTTCGTGTGTTGTTGTGTTCCTAAGTAAGAAAAGTACTAATTAACCCATGTCTTTGGCCACCTTTCTTTTCTTTCTGTTGCCACTTTTGGTCTTGCACCCTTACTTGCTCAGTCTTCCTTTTTATACCTTGGACATTTATCATCTTGGACACCAGTGCCCAGCCAGGATGCCAACGTCAGGTGCCCTCATCCCCTCTGGGTGCCCCTGACCTTTGTACTTTGTTCACATATTTTGGGTCATATCTATCCGTTTGAACATCTTATATTTTTAGTAGTCAGCCTTTTGGGGTTAATTATGAAATTCAAGCAAGGGAATCATATAAATATAAAGTTATGTGATCATAATAAAGGACCAAACACTAAGCATTAGCTATCACCACCTAAGGTTGCATCCATCAAGCATCTAAGAGCTCCATTGCATCCATCTAGCACCATCCAAGGGACACAAGGGCTGGTTATTCTACATACACTTCATAGGAGGGAAGTTCATTCTATTCCATGCACACATCTATTACATTTCTTTACATCTAGCTTACTTTCTCGCTATCAAGTGTGACACGCACAAGAGCCACCTAGGGCACAATTCTGCACACACACACATAGAACTACATTGGGTCTGAGATGTAGTGCAATGCTCAGTTGTAAGATCACCATTGTGACAGCTGAGGATAGTCTGACCCCTCATTTTGCATCTTTCTTTTTTAGGATTTGATGTCTCTTTGAGGGTTTTGCAGGTCATTATTTCATTGCAGGTTTCCAGTGACTTCGGCGATCATTGTGTGACCTCATAGTGACCAAAGGTGAACAACAATGAATACCTTGTGACCACTCAGAGGAGGTTTTCTGAGCATTTCCATAGACACAGGCACCTAGAAATAGGTCTAGGGCACCCACAGGTGCCCCTGTCCCTCTCCAGGCACCCCAGTCCAGGAAGATCGTCATCTCACACACTTTTCTGAGGCTCTGTGTGACACTTCTCCCTCTCTGTTCATCCAGTCAGCACTTCTGCACAGTCCAGGATTAGTTGTGAAACAACTAAGTCATTTTACCTCTTCTTTGCACTTAGGGTTTCATATATTTTGGCTTAGTTTGCTTGGGTTAATTTATGTACTTAATTATTTATTCATTTACTGCTACAATAACAATCAGATTAGGCATATATTTCCATATTTAGCTTAATCATTTTGGTGAACCCAAACTTGATCTAAACACTCTTAGGATCCTCATACCTCCATTGTTCATATATTTCTAGGGTCTCTTCATCATGAGTATCTCTATTAATGATTTCTTGCTCATCAATCCTGAATTACGAGATAAAATGAAAACTCTCATAGCTACCACTCACATTCCCGCTAATATACATCCAGATATAGTATATCAAACATTTTTATATGCATTTTCTCAGCATATTGCTTCTCATCAAATCCTAATGTTGATCTTACTATTTTTGACAATGATCCACCTTTGCATATCATGATTCACATTTACAATGTGGGTGTCAAGCATACTTTAATTGATAATGGATCTGAACTTAATCTTTTTCCTATGTCATTCCTTGAAAATCTTGGTCTTTCTGCTACTAATGTTAGTCCATCATGTCTTTCTCTTCATGCATATGATGGTTTATATTTGTCCATGCGTAGGTCACATTACTTTTCCCATCACTGTATGGCCAAAAACCCTTAACAAAGTTTTCTTTGTCATTGACTTTCCAGTTTCATATAATTGTTTACTTGGTAGGCCATGGCTTCATGCCATGTAAGCAGTTCCTTCTATAGTACATCATTGTGTCAAATTCATACATGAGGGCATAAAATATACAGTTCCTAGTGATCGTGACCCATTCAAATATTGTGACCGTGATCCCAATACTACAATTCCTACTCCACAATCTGATACTACTAATGAACCACAACCCATGGATACTTCGGCTCATTTACCACCACTTGAAGGTGTTATTTGCATGCTAGATATTGTCTCATCTGCAACACCACCTCCTCCTGCTACTACTACTGCTATGATTCTTTATCGGGGGCATGTCCATACATTGGACGTCATTCCATCTCCTTCATCTTCTTATGAGCATCTTCCACTAAAAGGATATCCATTTACATGCACACTTTTCATGAATGAATCTTATTGGGAACACATTCCATTTGATCCTATCTCAGATACTATATGCACACATGATGGGTTGGCTTGGCTAGGCTTTACAGTTGACGACATATTTCCTCCACCTCATGATCATCATCTCTATCATGGGTTTGTTCACATTATCACTGCTTATGGTCTTCAAGTCTTTTATCTCATAGTATTTCTTACACATGCTCCCCACACTTCTCCACTTACACTTAGACAATCTTGGCTTGATTACATTGGGGGCATGTTAGATCCTGATCATACTGATATATCATTTCCCATGCCATTTGGTCATGTTTTCATTTGCAATGACTCATTCCTTGGCTATTCACCAAATCTCACTCACTGGTATGCACATGGGTGTCCATTACCTCCTTTTACTAATGAGGAATATGCTATGGGCATGTATAATTTATGTCTCAATGGATCCTTACTTGATCAACCTGACACTATCGCTTATCAAGTTTCAGATGCTTCACCATTTACTTTTGATCATGACAATGATGACCTCTTAGATGACATTACTTGATCACACTCATCATCACACACTTGGGGGGCATCACACTTATTTCTCCCCCCTAACCTCAACAAGCATCTTATTTTCTCATCACTTCACATCTAGAATTTCACATACAACATACAGATCTTGATACATGCATGTATCATCATTTCCTGATGACACACTCTCATGCTTTGGTTCACACTTGAAAGTTGAGGGAATCTTATACACATGAACCTGACACACTACACATTACACATACCTACACATACATTACATATAATCATATTTTCACACATATTCATCACTAGACAATCAACACACTTGCGACACATTCTTACTCTACATTATTGACATACATATTTCATCCTATATATACCTCAATACAATAACAACATCTCATCATACATTCAACACACATAAATTTGGTTCACACATATTACATATACACATCACACATTCAAACACATCATACAACACTTACACTCACATATTTCACATGTGACATATTCATACATTCACACATTCACACACAACATCTTTATCTCACTACACACAACATATCATCACAATTCACAATCACACATACATCATCTACATAACACACTCATCCACTCTATCAACACACTATTTCTACATTCAACATTTTACACAACATACATCACATTATACAATCAATACACATACAAACATGACACACACACATTTTACATACACAACACATACTCATTCATACATCACATATACACAACACATACACATAATGACACATACACATACAACATCTCATCTACATACACATACATTTCATCTAACACTTTCATACACATAACATGCAACAATCTACATCACATTACACACACATATCTCTTACTCACATCTACACATGCGGTTACACTCACTACCCTATGATGCACTCTAGTTCCATGGTCCATACTTGACTGTTGAGGGTCTATATCTCAAATGGAACTCATCACACTCACATTTAATCACTCACTCATTCACTCACACTCTTACACTCTGTGCTTTGCACTTTGATGATCACATCTTTCTAGTACACACATTCAAACCATTTCCCGATGACACACTCTCATTTATGGTTCATTCTTGACTACTGAGGGGGCATATATAAATGAACCTCATCTCATACATACACATCCACTTGGGGGGCATGTTTCTCCTATTATTCACATTGCATTCCATTCCATCTCATCCACAACATACTACATATCTTGGTTGCATTTACTCTTGCTTACTTATACTTTTACATGTACACTTTATTACACATGCTAGATAGATATCTTGTATGTCATTATCTTTATCATACACACATGCATGTTCACTTTCTTTCTAGTTGTGATCACAGATTATACAGATCTATTACACGTAACATGGATGTTTGGCACAATACCTATTACCAGTCCCACAATGGCTCCTAGGGGCATCCACTTTCGTACACTACAGGTGTTATTGTTTCATTTTTCATAGCACATTACTTTATCAGATTATACACATTTTGACATACTTTTTATCTTTCTAACATGCTAATGGGTGCTTCATGTGCAACATTTTTTATGCAGGACTATTTTGCTTCCATGGTTGTTTGTTACATTATTTGTCATTGTTGTCATTGTTTGACATTGTTTGTGGGATTTTCCCTTTGTAGTGTGTGCACACTTGTCTAATTTTGGCCTATTCGGACTTGATTTTCTTGTGACATCGTGAGTGGTGTCCCATCTTTGCAACCCACTTTTTTGTGGTCTACATTGTCTTCTTGCATGTTTACATTATCTTCTTTGTCTTAGCTTACACATTTGTCTTAGCTTACATTTTGTCTTCTACATGCATGTTTGTCTTTTCTTGTACTAACACTTGTCTCCTAGCCACTTTGTTTGTGTGTGCCTTGGTTTCTACCAAGCACATTCCCTTCCCCCTATAGGGCACAATTTCAGCACAACGGTCGGTCCTCCTTTGGGCTGCATACTCCTTCAGTGATGTCGCATGCACCCCAAATGAGGGGGGCATCATTTGGGTGAATCAGTCACCCCATACAATAATTCATAGTCACAGTTCAACACAACATAGTACTGGTACAACACAGTTATCAACATCAATCAGGGCTCAAAATCTAACTTGGGTCCTTAGCACAACACAAACACTAGTGCCCAGACCGCCTAGGTGCCCCTAACCCTTCCTAGATGCCTATAACTAGGGGGAAATTACACAACATTTGGTAGTTCAACACAGTCTACAGAACTCCACACAATGGATTTTACAGGGCACACAGTCCTTAGCACTTGGCATGCATGCACTACACAACACTTATTACTTTTGCGTTAGATCCAATTGTTCAAATTTTACACACCATCTGTAGTGGTGTTCTACATTGTGGGAAGTAAGTTAAAGGTTGGAGGATAACACTAGAATTTTCTCCCTACACTTCTTCCATATCATTGGTGTGAGATCACCCCAAAAACTTGTAGCCGACACAACTGGCGTGAGATCGCCCAAAAAACTTGTTCTTCTACAACATCTTCAGGATCCTTTCTACACTCTTTCCTCATCACGGATCAGGTGCACATGTTCCTTTTTCACATTTTTCATATTTTACATACTTTTTACACATTTTGATCATATACATGCATATTTGACTACTTGTTTGTTCTTCTCTTTTGCAGGTCCATCCTTATGGGAAATGGTAGTCAACATCATTCAACATCATCTACATCAAAAACAACAACAATCAACATTGACATCAACAACAGGTACATCATGACATCTACACATGTGTTTCCACCCTAGGTTCATTTTCATCATCACTTTTTGCACTTTTTCCTCCTTAGCATCCACGCTTCACATTTTTATCACTCCACACTTTGTCTTGTCCCTCGGCATGCTTTCATCATCAATCTACATGGTTATCAGGTACACATCTCTATCTACTTTATGTTATCAAGATTTCACTCAACAACATAAAGTGGGGGAAAATGTAGACACAAAATCACGCACTTTGGGTAATTATCTAGTCCTGATTACATACTACTATTCATATGATTCCTAAGTAAGAAAAGTACTAATTAACCCATGTCTTTGGCCACCTTTCTTTTCTTTCTGTTGCCACTTTTGGTCTTGCACCCTTACTTGCTCAGTCTTCTTTTTATACCTTGGCATTTATCATCCTGGACACCTAGTGCCCATCCAGGATGCCAGCGCCAGGCACCCTCATCCCCTCTGGGTGCCCCTGACCCCTTTATACTTTGTTCACATCTTTTGGGTCCTTTCTAGCCATTTGAGCATCTTATATTTTTGGTAGTCATCCTTTTTGGGGTTAATTATGAAATTCAAGCAAAGGAATCATATAAATATAAAGTTATGTGATCATAATAAAGGACCAAACACTAAGCATTAGCTATCACCACCTAAGGTTGCATCCATCAAGCATCTAAGAGCTCCATTGCATCCATCTAACACCATCCAAGGGACACAAGGGCTGGTTATTCTACATACACTTCATAGGAGGGAAGTTCATTCTATTCCATGCACACATCTATTACATTTCTTTACATCTAGCTTACTTTCTCGCTATCAAGTGTGACATGCACAAGAGCCACCTAGGGCACAATTCACACACACACACATAGAACTACATTGGGTCTGAGATGTAGTGCAATGCTCAGTTGTAAGATCACCATTGTGACAACTGAGGACAGTCTGACCCCTCATTCTGCATCTTTATTTTTTAGGATTTGATGTCTCTTTGAGGGTTTTGCAGGTCATTATTTCATTGCAGGTTTCTAGTGACTTCGGTGATCATTGTGTGACCTCATAGTGACCAAAGGTGAACAACAACAAAAAAAATGTGACCACTCAGAGGAGGTTTTCTGAGCATTTTACAGACATAGGCACCCAAAAACAGGTCTAGGGTGCCCACAGGTGCCCCTATCCCTCTCTAGGTGCCCCAGTCCAGGAAGATCATCTCACACACTTTTTTTTGAGGCTCTGTGTGATGCTTCTCCCTCTTTGTTCATCTGGTCAACACTTCGGCATAGTCTAGATTAATTGTGAATCAGCTAAGTCATCTTACCCTCTCTTTGCACTTAGGGTTTCATATATTTTGGCTTAGTTTGCTTGGGTTAATTTATGTACTTAATTATTTATTCATTTACTACTACAATAACAATCCGATTAGGCATATATTTCCAATTTTATCGTAAGGTTTATCGTCGATTCTTCTCCAGTGTCAGTTTATCTTATATTACATATTTATCCCCCATTATGTATAATGTCTAGTGTAATCCCCATGGTATTGGACACACATGTGGGTTACGTCCCCAAAATAAGACCATCAAGCTGGAAAAGGGTGTTTTGAATGTTTGATAGATGCCTCGCAAGGTTCATCAGCTTTCAGCATGATTCTAAACCAACTGATCCTTAAATTTTTCTCAAACCTTTCTCAAGCACGTGCACATTCCTTAGCGAAGTGAGTCTCAAGTTCTCAATTCCTTCTCACCAAGAAACTAAATCATGAGCAACATATGTTTTACATTTAATGAATTATTTCAAGGATCCTTGCCAGTTTCTAAAGGACTTTTGCATGTCATACTTGTGCAAGTATACATGCAAATTAGTGACTTTTTATCATCTTCCACAGGATTTTTGCTAACTGGCTCAAAACACAATAAGCTTCAGGAGATCATACTAGGACTTGAATACATGATCCTCATAGGTTAAAAAGCTATCATTGAGTAATATTATTAAATTTCCAGATGGTGCAATAATATCATATTTTTTACCAACACCCATACATTCCTATTGATATATAACCTATTCTTAAGCATGTATATAACTAAAAGTATTGATAAAAAGATTATACTCTATTGTATAAAATTAATAATTAAGGTGAACAATAGTGCTTAATAGATAATATACAATATATTTTTACTATTTATTATCTATTTTATTATACACATTATTATTAATTATTATTATTATTCCATTAACGGCCTAATTTTCATACAATGTGCATGTTTGAATCTAAACCAGTTTCATAGAAATGCAGAGCATTTCCAATCAATTAGATGATGGCTCAGCCTTGGCAGTGTTGGCTTTGCAAATCCATTTCCCATTCAGATGTTTATACCAAGAGGATCAGGTAAAAATCCATCATTTCAAAATCAAGTTGTTGCAAGTGGAGAGGAGTGGAAGGTGAAGGTGCGGAACGTTAGAACTTTAGGAAATTCGTTGTGGTTCAGGGAGTTAAAGGCTAAGTTAGATTAGGTTTGGCACAAGATTGGGGAAGTGGATGTCACATGGAGGTCGAATTGAACTGAAGGCAAATCAAATGGCACATAGGAGAATCCTCTCCTCACTTAGGTGTGGTGGAAAAGAAACCACACCAACTAGCTGATTTGAAGACTTTGGATGACTTGGGTTCATATTCATGACCCCCATGTGAAGACAAGTGGCAAACCGATTTCATATTCGAAAGAAATTATACATATAATAACTTATCTACACCATCTACATTGGTTCTTTTTCTATACTCGGTTTCAATGCTCACCTTCAAAATGTATTTCAGACAATATTGTGTGATCTTGTGATTGTATTGATACTAGGCAGACTCATAAGGGTTATAAGATTTCTTTGAAAGTTCTCCCATATGGTACATTCGGGAGTTGATCCATCTTTGATCAATAACGGATAAGAAGGCACTTTATAGTTCCAAAATACAACAGAGATTACCATAATAAACAATAAAAATCATTGAGCATAACAATTTCGATGTCTACAACAAGTCATTCTTTGATTAAGACAGTATGCGAACTTATACAATTCATGCAATTTACTCCGCTTTTGCATACATTTTTAGGTTGAAATGATCCTGCTCTGCATCTAAACTAACTATTAGTATTCTTAGTGATAAGCCATCATGTTATTATGATCCTTACAGAATTTTCTGATGGAACATGTTTTAGTATAGTCTTATTATGTTTTGTACATGCTAGTCAGATTGGCAGTGAATTCGAAAATACAGTGACAATAGAATAGTTACTATCCCTATCTCACTTGGATATCTTGCAGCTGACAAGGATTTGAATCTATAAATGCGGAGAATCCGGAATCCACTCTTTCCTGTAAGTTGTGCTCTTCTTTGCTACCTCCTAGGGCCGACTTTCTAGAACTATGAAATTCAGACTCCTTTGATATTCCAGAGTCATATCATTACCACAGGTTTTTATTGGAGTGAATTGCAAGATGAATTTGATGTCAAGTAAAATAAAACCATGTGTAGGAGTTTGATTTGCCTGGACTTGTAGGGAGATGTTTCAAGTTTAATTGGTATCTGAATAATCTCCATTCATGAGATATCCTTAAACATATGATTGTACAAATTGGAATAGTAATATAGTGAACGCTTCACCCATTTGCCTCAAGTAACATGGATTTTTTATAATGGTCGAGAAACCATAAGCAAGTGGAGGAAGTTGTAATCAAAATACCTTAGTCTGATTTCAATGAATAAGAACTGATTCATCATCACATCTTAGTGAAGTTTGTTTCGACCTAAAATGAGACAGTGTCGTTATCACTCACTACTTCATTAATGTCGTAGATTTCATTTGGGTGCACTTACCCATCTCCCGCTGAGAGAGTTGGGTCGAGCACAAAGTGCTGGATTGTAGAGGTAATGCCCTGGGCTACAAGTGACTTGCATCTATGCGTTGATCCATAAAATTCTCATAATCCTCACACTACTTATTTTGAAGAATATGAGCTTATTTGGTTCACCTCTCAGCTGGATCTAGTCCAGCTTCCATTGATACTCACACTATTGAATCGACAAGGGTTCCTACACAACCTATGTAACTATGAACTACCTCATTTCGACATGTAGGAAAAAATTTTCACTCGGGAATCTATCATCAAATTGTTAAACGTAGAATGTACAGTCTAGATTAGGTAACATGAAGATCAAACCTAAGTTTCTTCAAGTGGAAGGATTTGCACTATCCTAATTGGTTGCTGAGGAGGATTTTATTTTGTAGAAATGAAGCCCTAGCAATTCCCTTAGTGCAAGTTGATCACAGGTAATGACTATGTAGAATTTCAGAATTGAAGGTAATCAATGCCTATTAATAGAGATGACGTGGAAAAACTAACAATGGCGACTCTCCCCTAGGCCCAGGGGAGGACTCATGAAGTTGATGCTATCATAGTGTATCCAGGAGACCTCTAGTAATTAACTCCATCTTCCTCTTGATGGAACTAATGGATGCCTAATTGAAGTTCTAAGTTCAATTAGAAGTCGTAAATTAGGTATAAAATAATGCTTAGTGCATATGTCCCTCACTTCATTAAAACATATCTATGCTATCTTATTGATTCCTAATTGAAGAATGGGATTCCTTTAGTGTACTCTTTTTACAACTGGCAGTCCATGATTAGCTTAAACACTCTCCTTTTCTCCAAAATAAAAAAGAGGCCAAAATAGACAAGATGAGGGTATGAAAGGGCAAGAGCACCCAATATGGACTAGGAAGCACTTGGGTCTTACTATTTCCTAACTAGATTCATTCTCACTGGCCATAAAAGCTAAATCATGTTTTGTCCAGGGCCATATGGGTTGCAATACCAAGGTCCAGATGATAAGAGATCAGGACTGGAAAAGAGGCCAAATATAAGTTTAGGACCATTATTTTTCAAAAACATTGGATTTTAATGGAGAATGTAAGATGCTCAACTTGCATGTTTTGGTAAGATTAGAAAAGTATTTAACTCTCCATCTTACGTGACTTTTTGTGTATGCCCAATGAATTGCCAACTACTTTATGTCACAATGTTGATGATAGAAACTCAATAACATGAGTTGAAGTTCTAAAGTGATGCATCATGTATATGATCACCCTTAGAATGTAGTTGACTACATTGATAGGATGGACACATGAAGCATGGAGTGCCCACCATCAATGAGTATCCACTTCACCATGAAAGTGCACAGTTACTCTAGCGGTTGTTTGAGGGTATGTTCACCAGCTGCAATGTTGTTGTGACCCCTTGTGTGAGCTAATTCTTGTAACAACGAATAACCATAAGAGTCTCTATTTATATTAGAGCCAAATTTTGGTTACCATAATAGAGTAATATTTGTCCAACATTCACTGTAAATAAGTAAGAACATCAATAAATTTGTGAATTAAATGGAATTGAATGCTAAATATACCTGAGTATGTTCCACATTCACAATAATTACAAGTAGATAAAATAAAATTTCCTTTACACTTCAGTATAGCTAAATATTCCAATGTTGATAGGAAAATAGTTTCTGAGTAGATTTCACGCCAAGAGAGAGTCAACTCAGGTGTGATCAGAATCACACAAAGTGACAGTGTATGGTCAAGAGAGTTCACTCTCCTTCTAATCTCATTTCTCTCAACAAGGAATGGGAACCTTCCCAGTTGCCCCTCGGGCCTTCATGTTATTTTCACATGCATTAAGGAGGGTTTTAATTTTTCATTTTGTCCTAGAAATGATATTTCTCCTATAGGCCCCATTTAAACATCACTTTAGTTTGTAAAATAAGAATGTCAACAAAACACAACAAGCAGCACAATGACTTCATTCAAGCCAAATGGGAGAGGGAGGGTTGAAAGTTGGTCTCCTTTTCTCCCCACATGGAAGAAATGAAAATTCATGTGACCTGTAGATGACGAGCCTTCTCACAAAAACATCCCTCCTATAATTCCTCCACTACATTCTTAGAGGGTCAAATAACCACCTCTTTGTAACTCCACCAAAGGACTAGATTCCAACTACCCCATCTCACTTCAAACAGAGCAATTAACATCTATACAACCATCCTTTATAAGCAATATTCCTAATTCTCACTATGTTCCCTCTTTCCAAACCAACATTTCAATCCCCCCTCCAAGGACCCATCCTATGGTCTTATACCCTTCCCAATCAAAAACAAAAATGACAACTTTGAAAATAGCCAAAAAGAATACTAAAACAAAAAGATAAAAATAAGAATATCAAGCCCAAGTTACCATTTCATTTCTACCATCTATACAAGATGAACCAAATCTACAATGCACTGTAACAAGAAGGAATCAAGATTTTCTACCTTGGAGCCATTGCCAAACCTCCCTTACTTGTTCCTACCTCCTAAGAAAATTATTCCCTTGTAAGCCTTTGCTAAGCTCTCTCCTGCCACAGGTTTAGATGAATCTCCCCACAATGTTAAATCCTCGTGCGTGTAAGGCCACCACAGATTTTAATCTCATGCATACTTCTATATTTATAAATTTTACAAAAGGGAGGGTGAGTGTTGAATCCACATGGATGTCGAACTAGATGGTCCTGGCAAATCCACCTCAACCAAGGAGTATACATGATTACCCAAGGTGACATAATATTCTCGCCAATAAGTCACTAACTAAATGACCTCCACGAGCATTCATTACTCTAATGACATTTTTCCTCGTGTATTTTTTATAATAATAACAAGGCAAGGGGAACCACTTTAGCGCATAAGAATTTCATGTTATAATATTTTGTTTTATTATTTAAATTGATTTTAATAAATTTAGCTATCACATATTATATTTTTATTGTGGTCCCTCATCTAGGGAAGGACCCTGTAACATTCCCATCATTCTCCCATTTGCCACGTAACCCATAGGCCCCTTTTAGGATTAGTAATAGTTTAGGTCACAATATTAATAGTTAGGTTTCCTTCTAGCTTGTAGGTCCTTAGGATTCACCTTAGGTTAGATTACAAACCTTTAAATTAAAATCCATGTAGGATAAAACATTATTTCATAGGTTAAAACATAACCCTTAGCCATTCAATAATAGGTTCCAAGTAGGTCTTACCACCTTAGGTTTAAAACTAGTATAGTGTAGGACATTCTGTCCAAGGCTAAATACATGCCTTAATATCCTTGTATCAAACCTCTTTCCATCTTACGTTTTTCCAACTTTATAAGTTATATGTATTTAGGGAATCAAATCTTACTATGGGCAGCATGATGCCAAGTAATTATACCTATAACTAGGTTCTTTAAAATTTACAACAAACCCCAGCTCGGTTCCAAACTTCATTTCATTTGGAAAGTCAATCAATAAGATGACAATAAATGAGGCTGAAGCATACCTTGGATCAATGGAATTGATTGAAGGTGTGTTGTTAATATATATATAAATTCACCAAGTATTAAGGAAATTCTGCAGGTTCACAACTTTGCAAATCACAAGATATAATGACATCATTTCCAAGTAAGTAGAGTTACAGTATGCACGAATTCTGAATAGTAATACTTACTTATTGTAAACATGGTTTTCAGAATCAAAGAATACACCTTCACACGATGATTCTTGTTTCAACATTTGCAGTGTCAAAAATAGAAGTTATCATAATAACCATCATAATCAAGATGTTACATACTTTCCTTCTTAAAAGAATCATCGTCCCAATGATCAAATTAGTCAAATCATAGAGTTTTAGGACAAAATTAAGCTATCATCCTTCCATTCATATGTTCATAACAGAACTAAAATTTAAGTCTTCAAAATAGTATTTACAATAACCATCAATAATTCAGTAGCTGCCCAAGTTTGGCAGAACATATGCATCCCACCGGATTACTGTACCCTCACAGCATTCCACAGTACAAATGGCAAGTGATAACTATGGACTTCGTTCAAGGATTGCTTATGTCTAGGAATAAACATGGTGTTATCCTGGTTGTTGTTGATAAACTAACCAAAGTGGCACACTTTATTGCTGGTAATCTAAAAGACGATTCACCAGTGTTAGCAAGAAGGTTTGTACATGAGATTTTCAGGTTACATGGAATACTTGAATTAATCATATCAGATAGAGATCTGAGAATGACATCAATATTTTGGCAAAAACTTAATGCAACCTTGGGAACTAAACTAAATTTCAGTTTTGCATATCATTCGGAAATGGATGGACAAACTGAAAGAGTCAATCAAGTTTTAGAGGATATGTTAAGAATGTATTGCATGGATCAGTAGTATAAATGGGAGGAGTACCTCCCACTAGTTTAATTTGCTTATAATAACACATATCACGCCTCTTTAAATATGGCATCTTTCGAAGCATTGTATGTAAGGAAATGCAAAACCCCTATTAGCTAGGACCGTGTAGAGGATAGAGAGATAATTGGGCCAAAAATCCTTACAAAAATGGAACAGAAAATTAAAATGATTCGGGAATGTTTAAAGGAGGATGCCAACAGGAAAAAGAGTTATGCAGACTTAAAACGGGTTGATAGAAAATTCAAACTTGGTGAGAAAGTCTTTCTTCGGGTTAAGCCGAAAAAGAGTTATATAACTTTTGGCAAGGCTGCCAAGTTATCACCTCGTTATATGGGACCTTTTGAAATCATTGAAATAATCAACCCTGTAGCTTATCATTTAGCTTTACCTCATACTTTATCATGAATGCATGATGCTTTCCACATTTCTTTGCTTAAGAAATATGTATCAGATTTATCACACATGTTCCTAACTTGTATTAAGGTTCAACCTTGGACAAGAGGACTGACAGGAGTCAAGAAAAGACCATTCTAGATAACAGACGAAGTGAGGTGAAGGATGTATTCCATTGGTGTGTATCACATCCTGGAATATGATCATGCAAAGCATGTGAAAATATTTGGCCAAAGTATCGCAAGTGTTGGTTTCATTGTCCTAATCACCTAATTTAAGATGCAGGATGTCAGATGAATATCAATAACAGATATTCAGATAGGCTTCTTAAATGGATCACTTCGATAACTAGAAACGGTAAGAGAACCTTATATATACATTTTACTATGCATGAATGAACATGAAGGATCGGTAGGTTGCCTAGTCATGAAATGAGAGATCGTTGAAACTATGAGCCATGAAAATGAGAGATCGGTAGTTCTTCAAGTCATTTATAGCAGCATATGGAAACTGTTATATGATTGAATGGCACTAAATGTATGTTCCATATTGTGAATATGTGAACAGAGAACATTAGTTTTAAAGGGAAATTGTGTGATCCAAATTATGTCATTGTTTGGGCAGTGAACAATTATTAAAAACTTGAATGTGTGTTCTGAATTATATAATTCATAGAGTAGGGAACGTTATATATATATATATATATATATATGTATATATATATATATATATATATATATATATAATTCTCTTGTTCTGGTATCTTAAAATGGGGATGTTACAAAACCATCTAAGTGCACTCGGTGGACACACAACTCAGATGTTGAACACTGACATTGAGATAACCTGTCTAGCGGGACTATCCAAAGTCCCTAATGCACTAGAGATTGATAGATGTCAATGACACTTGATAAAGTGTCACCCAATGCCACACTTGGAGGATGACATGCTCTGATCATCTCATTTGAGATAGTTGATAGAAGTCTGAAAGAATGAGGGGCCAACAAGGAGCCATGTGTGTAACTAATAATGGGTAAATACCTGATGGAGGGGTCAAAGGAATCAGCTTTTTAGGGTGATTATTTTACATTTATAATATTTTATCTAATTATTTGACTAGATTATGTGATTTTTCATTTATTTATTTGTTCAATAACCAACAGGGCATATTCCATGGGATAAAATAAAGAAATATCCCCCCCCCCCCCCCCCCCCCCCCCCCCCTAGGGGTGAATTCTAAACAAGAACACTTTCAATGGAATTCAACACATAATTATGAAGAAAACAACCTAAAACCCTGAAACCTAGAGGAAAAATAGGAAATGACTGGTTGAACATCAAATAGAATCCTGGTTGTCAAAAAAGTAATCCAAAAGGACCTCAAGATCAGTTAATTATAAAAAGTAAAATACCTTCAATAATATGCATAAAAATAATTTAGGAAAATGGAGCACAGGAATTGATCAAGAAGCTTGATTAGGTATTGGAGGTAAATAGGCACACAGAATGAAAAATCAATGGTAGAGTCTTTTACAACCAGTAAAAATGACGTGTAAATTACTGGTTCTATATTATGGAAACCCTAGCATGTGGATGAATAATTCACCTAACATGTGTACCAACTATGCCTGAAGAATATTCAAAGTATAATGCCATGTCATCATGGCTTGTAGTGCCCGAAAGGACCCGAATGTTTATAAGGATTAGTTAATCAAATTCATGGTTTCTAGGTTTTGGGAAACATATTACATAAAACATGAGATGTTTAGATGTTCCAAGGTTCTGAAAACTATGACACGAAAAGGATATGAAATCAGAGTGGAGAAGGGGTTTCAGGAGTGACCCATTGAATGGCGAAATATGAGCATGCTGATTTGTAAGTCATGTTCATGATGTTCATGAGTTCCTAAGTTAACCTGAACAGTACTAACTTGTTTTCGGGTTTCGTTTATAGTATCCAATTTGTATATAGCATGTAAAACACCCAGATGTTAGCATATCCTTATGTTGTATAGGAAACACACTGATAACATGCTCCTCAAAAGGATATTTTAGGATATTTTTTAAAAAAAATCTACGGTTATCTTAATTTTAGCTGGAATCACTAAAATGAGATAACAAGCATCAATACAATGCATTAGTTAAGAGGCTCTAGAACTCTAGCAAAATCATTACCATCTTCCTTATTACCTACCCTTTCATGCTCTTAAGAACACATGGGAGGTCTTTCCCACAGGGGGGAAGTCTAGAAATATAATTGGTAAGTCTAGACACTCATAATTTGGTAAAATATCACATTGGCTTAGTTTCAAGTTTCACTATGCTCCGATATGCTAATGCAAAATGCTTAGAACTTAACTCCTTGTTCAACTCTTCTTGGCTCACCTTTTGTATTTTTGCTCTTAAACCCTCAATTAGATCTGCCCCAACCTACTGTCATGCATATATTATATTTCCAATGAATTAAAAGTAAAATGAGGACACATATAGACACCCATTAAGAACTTATAGGTGTAGGTAAAATTTCGTCATCAAACTCAAAGGCAAAATACTACTTTCTTTGGACTGTACACTTTAGCCATGACCCTATATACTGGGCCTTATCAGACTTGTACGGTGCTAATCACTTCTTAGGGCTTTCGAAATTGATTTCAATTTGAAAATATTGGCTTGTGTAACCATTAAATCCTCAAAAAAAATTCATAGGGATGGCCTTATCTATGATCCTTTTCATGGTATATTGAAGTATTTCTAAGCAACTAAATTATGGTGATTAAGGGCATCACCTACACAAACTCCTAGCAAGCTATTATCTGCAAATATGCATTCACATAATATCCTGAGAGAGATATTGTAGATATTACAAAATCACTTGCAGTTTCAATTAAAGAAGAAGCTACTTTTTTTCTAATGCACTCAACTAGTTTCAAAAAGTATAAAGGATGTTCTTTCCCTAGTCGTACCTAGTTCGTTACAGTCTAAGGCAAAATTCGTCAACTTTATCAACCACTAGAATTTGACATCTTGCATGTAATCCTAAAACCAGGTTATGAAATCTCCTCTGAAGCAACCTTAGTATCCTAAGACCCTCATTAGTGAGACAGGAAACGATTTGCATTTCATACAGTAATCGACTCAAGATCAAACTCATAGCTGAAATATTGAGATTCCTATGCTTCAAACTATGAATATGGTTTAACGTCACAAACTTAGGGATCTATCAGCCTTTTTGTATTTACAATACTTCATACTATTTACACAGTCATTTCTTGGTATGTCGTTTTGACATGTTATGGTTTCAAAACCCGAGTTTCCTCTCTGATATGAAAATAATCCTTAATGAGATACATCCTACTCCTTAACATTAAAATTTCTCAACTTCATAATAATCAGTCATAACAATATTAACAGGGAGATATTAAGGTCGTCGTAAAATCACCAAACGTATATCTCCTAGACTTAAAACTAATTTGAACTAATAAAATAGTAAGTATTGAATTACGTATTTCAAAACAAGAACCATGCCTAAATTATGGTCTTCAAGAGTCTATGAAACTTTCTATTCACTAAAATTAACTTGTGAATTCCTTGAAGAAGTGCATGAGGGGATTCCAAGGGAGTACAGTATATCCTTGTGGCAGTTGGTGGATTTGGAGGAGTCAGTAATGCCTTCAATAAATATGAGATGTACCAAGGAGCATTATAACATCACTATTTATTCTCATCAAAAAATTACATCTCTCACATAGTAACTTGTCTTAATATAATAATATTTTCACATTCACTATCACCTATTGGTAATATTATTATCAATTTTATCCCTAAGGACTTCTGGCATAGGTGATGGACTGTTTTCCCATATCTTTTTCGAAAGTGGATATAATAGGCTTGTTAGTAAATGTTTTCATGCACTTGAAGGGGCATTATACCTAGCACTTATGTACCACTTGTAAATTAGTGAAGTAATTTGATTGTATAGTGTCATATTCACATCTTACTAGGACATTTTCTTGAATACCACTACAACCTAAAGCACTCAACTATGTCTCGTTGAATGTATTTCTCAACAGGACTTGTCTCAGACTCCTGTACTTACTTATGTAACTTTGGATCAAACTCTGGAAGGGATGTAGAATCCATCAAGTGTCCTTCAAATCCTTAACTTCAGATGCCATACTTGAAATGAGTTTAAAACAGGTCATTGTGCCACCAGATCATTCCAAGATTCGTGTAGTACATGGACCTCCACTGAGGAGCTTGTCCATATAAAAATTTAAACGTTGCCCCCAGATCATTGAGAACCATACAAATTATTTTAATTGACCTGAGTGTTGATACTCATATTTGAAAAGTTGAGTTGAATTCAAGGCTTGAGTGTGAGTTGACCTGGAAGTCTTAGTATCTTTATACATTCATTTGACCTTTTTACTAACTATCTTAATCAAGACACACTTCCTCAGTGGATTTGGAAAGTACTATACAAGCTCCCATAACTAGACTCTTTCCTTTAAACACTTAGGATAGCCACATTAGAGAGACTCAGAATTACAAGTTATAGAGATCCATCAGAACTTAAGTGGATTTGTGTTTATGATCATACTGTCATGACATACTCATAATCAGGTCTGTAATTGCATCTGTATGGAATATGTAAGAAAACTCACATTATGACCTTATGAAAGGGTTAGCTAAACATACCTCAAAGACTGTCCAGTACTCTTGCAGCCTGTTTTAAGCCTTGGGAGAACACCTACTGTATGATAATGGTATTCTTGAAGAACCTACCACCATGATTATTTAATTTGGTACATACCTTCTGGCAAGTCCTAGAGAAGGCAATAGTCCACAATCTTATGATATCACCTCCGAAACTTATGCCAGAAATGTCAGTCAGGGGGAAACAACATGACAACTAAATTATTTCCCTTCTTGAATTTTTTATTTTGTTAGTTCTCTTGGATGAATTCCTATATGTGATAACCTCATCTTCTAAGCCTTGACTATATTCTTGAGTTCTTGATAAACATGTTGCAAAGGTGAAGGCATGCACAATGCTCATAAACTGGTAGTCAAAATGTCCTTCAAACTTCATGGAGAAATGGTTTTTTTTTTGTTTGCAACAACAACATATTCTTGTTCCTAAGACTTTATGTTGCCTCCATGGGGAATTATTCATGCATGGAGTGTCTTCACAAAATTTCCTTCTTAAATTTGATGTGATAAACCCCATAAACACACACACAATAAATTTGCAAGAGAGTACACAATGACATAAGGTTTAATGTGGGAAACCCAAACTAGGAAGAAAACCCACTGAAACTATGAACTATGCTTAGGACCAATTTGTCCTGCTTCTGTTACATTAGTTTCAAGGTTGAGCTTCAACTCAACCTGGAGATACTACTCCTCAATTTGACCAAGTTGCTACCTAGTCTGGAGGCTTCAACCCCCTGTAATTCAATCAGCTTCTACTGATCTTTAGTGAGCTTCAACTCACAAGGAAGCTTCAACTCCCCAAATGCTAAGCTGCCACTTAGACTTGATTTACCAATTTGGTCACTCTTGAGTTACTATCTTCACACAGCTGATAATGATGATCTAGATTGCACACTTTGCTCTTCTTCTATTGCTCTTAATTTTTCTCCCAAATCTTCTACTTCTTATCAATCCTGTCATGTTACCAATTCATTCATATTTTCAAACTTTTGATCTTCTCTTCTTAATCTCAACCTCAAGAATCTCATTTACTCAATCTAACTTAGTTCATTACTCTTGTTCATCAAATTCAACAATCTTGTCTGTATATCATCCTCTGTTCTCATTACTCTTGGTTTGCAAAACTGCACTCATGCATTTCACATGTAAAATTTTCAATACATTCTGATCATTCTATGTTCATCTTAGAATATTATATTAGACCTATCAATATTTAACACTTTATATCCTAGTTTTGTAAACCAATACTTTGTAAACGTTATGTATCTTCAATCTAAGACTACTTTCACCTATACACCTGAAATATTTAGAACCTCAATGATTATATTCCTTATTATCAGTCATACCTTTTTCACTGTTTTTCTAGGAATAATTAAACAAAACACTTAAAACTTCTATTCTTCAATTCTTTGTTCATACTCAAACTTTCTTCTACCTGCTGTTCTTTCTTTCACTTCATCTATCACTATTTCAATCTTCTATTAACACTACTGCTTTGCCTTACACAACTCAATACATGTTCATCAGTGTAAACTCAATTCATATTGCATTTTATGCTTCATTTCAAGATCAATGTTGCATCACCTAAGGTTCATCTAATTCAACTCTTCATTGTGAGTATCAAATGATTCTACTATCTTAACCTTCATTTCAAATCTAACTTTTCACTTTTATCGTATTTCTTGACTGCATTTCAATAATGTTTCACAGTTCAACTTCTTTACTCTAATTTCAATCTTCAATACTTATCATGATAAGTCTCATGTTTCCTTTTTCAACTTCACAACTCTCAAAATTTTGACTACATTCAAAAACTTATCATAACATACTTTTCTCACGCCCTTTTACATTGACCTTTCTCACTTCTTGTAGAATTTGTCACCAATTCATAACTATTCACTTGTCCATTCACTTTTTTTATTCAGTTACACTTCTTTATTTTCTTACTTCATCATATTATCATTCAATTACACTTATTACAAAGAATTTTTTTTACACTTCGTACTTTCACTGACTTCATGCACTATTTATTTTTGTAGTGTTCTTTCTCTTTCGCAATGTCATGATCCTTGTTGTTTTAGTGCTTGGCTTTTCAACTTCTCATGAAGATCAATAATTTTGTCTTATGAGTACAACTTTACAAAACATGTCTTTCATATCTTCAAACCATCAAGAAGCCATTACTACACTTCAAAGAGCTTCGATTCTAGCATGACATTTGATCAACTTACACATCTTCACAATCAATTGAGACTCAATAACTTGTTTATAGTTTTCACTTGAATAACACTTCTCTTGACACATTCCATTAGTCTCTTATCTTGATTAAAGTATGACATAACATGAAGGGTGAAATTTTTCAAAATTATATGATGGCCTCACAACTTTTCAATCCTTCATTCCATTGAAATTGGAACGTGTATTAGAAATCTATTGATACCATAAATCAACATGAGCTTAAGAGCAAGGTTGATTCAATTCACCTTTTGCAAAAGACAACTTTCTGAGAAACATTTCAAAACTTTGAATCATTCAGAGCTTGTTCAAGCTTATTTATGATGATCTATTAGTATTTGAAACATCATTCCAACTTTACTTACACTCCAAGATCATTTATTTGATTCTATCAATTTAGCACTTCAATTTCACCCTTGAATCCAAGAAAGGATTCTACAAAGACAACAATTGAACACCATTTTTTCTCAGTCCTTAACAAGTCTTTTCAAAATATTCATGAACTAAATTACTTCATCATACATTAATTAAACTTTCACAAATTTCTTTTGCAACAAGTTAGGATAAAAAACTTACACATATTTTCTTAAAAACATTTGGCGATTGGAATTTCAAAATGTCTATTCATTCGAGTAAACTTTTGTTTAGCAAAACCCTAGGAATCAGGGTAAAAGAGACGAGTGTGTACAATACCCGAGAACTTTGAAAAATTAAATCAAATTTCCTTCAAGCAAAATCAACATGAAATCAATTCATGAGATTTGTGCAAGGAGAGAAATTTAATCTTCTTCAAATGGTATTCTGAACCTTGATTATTTTTCCATTGTTATCGAGCTAGAATGCACATATTCCCTTGCAAAACCTTTATTTGATATGTTCCAGCAGACAACTGCTTGATAACAATCATAAAATGGTATGAACATTTATTCAACTATTGATTTGCATTGAAGAGTAAACTAGGAAATTTAGCACTAGGTCTAAGCTTAAAACACTAGATTCCTCCATAGTTCCTCATGACAGAGTTTGACACTTTGAAAAACCTTCATAGCTCAAGACTGAGAACACTTTAGTATCCTGAGTATTGAAACATTTAGTTCAAGCTTGGGATTGATCTCAGTAACAAATGGGATAGTTATGCCTTTGAATTCAATGAGTTTTGAGATTTCATATTCAACATGAGATGAGAAACACTTAAGGCATCATGAAATTTACCTTTCAAAAACATAAGGCTTGACTAGACATTTTGCTTGTAAGACATCTATCTTAAGTGCAAATGACTGTAGGGAAGAAGATGAACCTTAATGATTCTTGTTTACCTTGCACAAAAAAGGGCAGAATGACTTTGAATTATCATTCTAAGAAAAATAGATAATATGAACATCTCCTAGTCAAGATCACTTTAACCACTTTTTCACAAAAATAGTCTTCCATGAAGGAGACATGAATTATGCATTGTCAGTAAGCCACATCCATCTAGACAACACTTAAATTAGACTAGAACTTTTATTCTTCAACACAATACCAAAAAACTTCTAAGAACCTAAAACACCTTCAAGAGGAAATATTGACTGTTACTCAAGATGGATCATTGATAAAAATGTTTCTAAGTAGTACAATTTATGATTGATAATCAGAGCTCTAAAATCATGACTTCACATTGGAAAGTGGACTCAGCCTAAATATTCACAAATGGAGGATTAAATCTATGACCCTTGATAGCACATTCATGGAATTTACCTTCAAACACCTTGATGAGCACATGTAAAAAATCATCAACTGACATCTCTAAACACTTCTAGAAGTGAGAAACAAGATTTCATTGGAGATCAATTTTCACCTTTTGCTCTATTAGCCTTCAAAACAAGAATCCAGGAGAGAGAGAAAAAATTGCTTCACAAAAATTTCATATCTTTTCAAATACACCCCTTTTGAGAAAATTATTTTTACCACATGATTCATGCTTGAAAAGTCCTCTTCAAAAAATAATTCTATGATTTATCTGAAGGAGTCTCTATAATTTTTCTTGGAATGCTAAGCTAAGAGCCAGGTTGCAGCCTTAAAATACACTTTTCAAAAGACCTATTTTATTAGAACTTACCTAACTTGCTCAAATTGACCTCACAATGACCTGAAATTTTGCATGAAGCACAAGACACATTCCTCAACATCTCCCATGAGGTTTTTTTGAAAATAATTAGGTATTGAAATTTTCCTTCCCATCTCATTTTCATGCAAGAACTAGACTGTCTAATTCTCAAGAGACCAACTTTAGGATGAATTTTAGAATGTTTCCTTCAGGACCTAAACCAAGCCTTGTTTTTGCTCAAATATGACCTAGACAAATATTACTAGGCTATGCTTCCCATCCTCTCAGAGTAATCTTATTATGATCTGTGTACCATACCTTCACACTTCATCACGCTCAAGAAATAAGCCTAAATGGGCTGGTTTGAACTGTATACTTTCATCAACTGGCTTGATACTTACACTGTAGAAGCTTGTTATCATGCTTACACCATCATATTTGACCTGTAGCACATCTAAACTAACCATGTACTACCATGTCCATGCTTCCACTGGACTCACAAATAAAGCCTCACCAACCAAGATTTCTCACTAGAGCACTAAGAAGAGACAAACCTGAACTACTCTTACAAAGTCTCACTTAACCATTCACTGACTTTGCCATCAATGCCACTTGACATCAATGACAACACCAATGACCAGGGTTCAACAAAAAGAACCCTCCAAATGTGCCAAATGCCTCTTGAAATTGAGGCATAAGAAGCATCCCCCAACCTCTTCCTTGTTTTCTAACCACTATAACTTATTCTTAGTTATATGAAAATCTCCTCTCAATCTATAAACCTTACTAAAACATTCATTGTACATGTTTGTGAAGTGGGTTTCAGGAGTACCCTAGAGATCTGGTTACAAGAGGTACCACTTGACATGGTGAAACCCCTTTGGAATTGCACTATTTTAAAAACCCACAAACCTAGAAAATGGAATATACCGCCATAAAACTCTTCATTACAGTGTATTGAATTGCAAAACATATTTGGTTTTTCCCATCTCCACCCGAAATCACTTTTTTCATATCCATTTCAAATCCACCTTGGCTTAGGTTGTTGAAGCACAATAATAAAATTTGACCAATTAGCTCCACAAAGATACTTTAAATTTGAGCTCTAATTATCAGTTTTAGGTCATGTCAGTTCCCTTGCATTTTCTATATTGTAGATAATATGTTAGAAGTGAGAAATGTTCCATCAAGGTGTTTGGTGACCTTTTTGCAAGGCTATTCTATAGCCACTTAGGATATTTTATACAAAAGAGAAATTGGGTCAAGTAAGTCCATTTCAATCCTTCATGACACTTTTAGTGGGTAAAGAAAAAGTGGCATTCAAAACATGTTTTTATAAATATAAATGAGTTATTGGAACACTTTAAAAAAAATGGTGATGGAAGATCTAGATTTACGTGAAATATTGTGCTCCTGATTGAACCTCCTTAGTGACAGTGTAAGCAAAGACTATGTCGAAATAGAATAAATCTCCCCAAATCTATAAAATCAAAAAACAAACATGATTTAATTCCAAATTTATGCATAAAACTTGATGGTTATATCTTTCATCTCATCTTGATTATTTGGATAAATTAGTTGATTACTTAAAGGAAATGTATGAATTTCTCTCTTTACATCTCTCTCTCTCTAAAACCCAAAATGTGTAATTATGAACTGATATGTTGTGAGAAATAGAAAATTGTTTTTCTTTCTCTCTATAAACTATTGATGGAAGTTTTATTAGTGTTCTAATATAGGAAGGGTGGGGTCCATGGTCGCTCTTTTGTTGACCCGTTATTACATGATTTTATAGGTATGTAGGTAGTATAGCGGAATATAAATGAATGATGAAATTTGAATTTGAAATTTGTATATACTGTGTGATATGCTTATTTATGCTAGAATAACGAAATGTATTATTTTATGAATAATCGTGCTTTTAGTACAAATTTGATAGAAGAAAATTTTAACTATCATGTATGTATTTTATTTTATATGAATGAAGTTACAATTATATGTTGTACTTATATGGTTCATATGCATGAAAGTAATTGTTTACCATAGTATTTAATGCAGTTCCCTTGCAACATTCATAGTGTATGGTGTTAAAGTAAAACACCAGAAATATTGAAATCAAATGATTTCTCTAAACCTTTCCACTATGTTTCCCCTCTCAGTTGAGCCATGACTAGATTCTAAACCCCTAGCATCATATACAATAACTTTTGAATTGTCACAAGTCAATATTCAGTCATACATCTATAAGGAGTCTATGTATGAGACCTATTCTTTATCTTGAGTGACCCTATGAGAGGTAGGACTACATTTTGTAACCTCTATCTTGTCTTCGGTGAGTAAATTTTATACGTCTAGGTGTCATAATTCTAAGAGTCATTAGTGAATAATTTGAATTCAATATGTTTGTAATAACTTTGAGACCTAGTGGCTAGCCAAGTTCTTGTGAAACTAGTTTAGGGTGATAACATTGATGGTTGACTCATTGTGAGATCTAAACGATACAAGTGGATTCAGTGTACCAATTCATCTATGCACTATTTTTTGTGAATGATCCCATTAATCCCTTATGGATAAAAGTGTCACCTTGAAAAAATCCTATTTCCCCGCCTAAGATGACGAAAAGTGAAACAATCACTTTCAGAGTGGTGCGACTGTCTGTAGTCTAAGAACCAACTACGTTAAGTACAAGTGTTAGCACATGCAAGAAATATTTTCTTACACAGGAGGATGTACAACAAGAAAATCCAATTGTATATCAGGTGTAAGAAAAGCTTATTGATGATATGGAGTTAAGAATGTAGAAGAGACGAGAATTTAATAAGAAAAGAAGAATCAAAAGCACAATCCCCAAAGTTGCAATCTAAATACTAGGCACACCTTCTCCTCCTCGATCTCCGAAAGAGGTAAAAAATCCATCTAAAACTGGTGCACTGGAAATGCCAAGTGCATAAGAAATGCACGAACAAGAAGACATCATGAAGACTAATGCCTAGTAAGTGGAGCAACTAGTACAAATAATTGGGCAATAAGACTATGTAATCAAATAACAATGCTTGAAGTAGAAGGAAGATGAAGAACAACTACGCAAACAACAAGCTGAAGAATTACAAAGAAAAGAGGAATAAAGAGTTCTCAAGGAACATGAAGAAATGTAGTAGAAGATAAAACTTGTGTAGATTGAAGCATAAAAAGACATGTAAATTAAAAGAAGCAAAAAGGACAAACAAATAGAAGAAGAGGAAGTAAGAGCTAAGGCATAATCATAAGAAAAAGAAAAGGAAGCAGAAGAAGTGAAGAGAAAAAAGAAGAACAAAGAAGAAAGAAAAAGAAGAAGATAAGAGAGCAACATGAGAACAAAGAGCTATAGAAGCACAATAAAATAGAGGCCGAGACATTCATCATAACACCAACAGAGGTAGAAGAAGCAAATAAGGGGGATGCACAAAAAATTGTGTGGAAAACATAATCAATAACATCAACACGAAAACGTAAGTTGATTCTCCCTACGTCTCATGTTAGTAACTTAATCCCACATATCGCTATGGCGATTATGTAGGCTATGATCTCATAGTCTATAGTTAGTACAGTGGAAGTCGATTTAGAGCAATTACCATTGCAAACATAGATCGAAAGAGTACATACACTACACTACAAGAATATATATATATATATATATATATATATATATATATATATATAAGATCTTATATTATATTAACAAGTAAAATGATATAAGATAATTCACAAAAAGTGAGTGGTATGGAATCATGCCCCAAAACCACGAACCAAACTAGGCTATGGAAAAGCCTATGAACAAAGACAATTACAAAACATCAAAAAGCACAAAAGTAGAAAGATTAAGCCACCACTATGAATTGTTGTCCTCTAAGGGGTGGGTCCTGATCATGCCAACCAAAACTAGGAGAATATTTTCCACTATTCGGCACGTCCCAACAAAATTTTGGTTGGATTCCTTCTTCTGTATCTTCAACAGGGACCCGAGATGGTGAGATGGTGAGAGACAACCTTGGAAATTTATCACATGGAGGTGGGAGACTCCAACCATCATGAGTACATGGCTTGAGGGAAACCAAGGAGCCCCAACTGATTTGGTTGGGTAGTAGGGGGCGTCCCATCTTTGGTGGTGATAATAAGGCTGAGAAAAAAATATCCTCTGAGGAGGCTAGCTGTGAGGGGGTTGACGGGCATAGCTGAAAGAGAAGCATTGAGAGTGGCTCCGGAAGCCACCACCCCTCTTTGGCACCCACTAACACCACCATATAGCAGGAAGAAATGAGAGCGGGATAAAGGTTCTCTAGAAAAATTACAAGGGGTGTTGCCCCAATGGCACAAGAGCACTAGCAGGTGCTCCACCTCAATCTCCACTTTGTTAGCTTGAACTTGAATATGTAGAAATAAATTCGTGATAACCACAAACTTGTTAAATATAGAATTGTTGATCAGTTTCAATATTAGAAAATAAAAACAAGAATTCCTTTCTTTCCATAACGAGAATAAGATTTCCCCTCTAAAAGCATGCCAAATTTGGGAAAAATTGTGCGACATTCGAGGATTGTATCCTAAGAGAATATGTTGCTAAGTGAAGCACTCTGACTGAAAAGGGAGGAAGAAAGAATGAATCTAATTCCAAGCCCTCTAGGCTTTACGATAGTACCAGAACAAGTGAGAAAAACTTTCCAGATGTCCACAGAGGAGTCATTTAGGGGAAGACACTCCTAGATGCACCAGACATGCACCAAGCAGAAAGCCTTGTGAAGAACACACCACAAAAATTGTGTAATTTTAGGTTCCACATAGGTGGACCAAACAATAGCAAATATTATTTTCTAGATTGATGATGAGGATCAAATTCCCCACTAGATATTGAGCTTGCCTGCATGGGAAGATGTGGTGAAAGGTAGGCATAGCCTTGGCTAGCAAAATAAGTCTAGAATGGGGTATCCACATATCATTTCCAGTCCATCCACCATAGACAAGTTTGAATAATAACAATTTTGTGGATCATATGATTTGACACAAAGGAAATGATGTTGTTGATGAGAGCTCTATCTAGCAGAGCTAGTTTGAACTACACTTTGAGCTCTTACAAGATATCCAAGATTGAGCGCATTTGTAGAAAAGGTATTAGATAGTGTGAATTCTACACTTGAAGAGGAAAAGATCTGGAATCCAAGGCACCTTAGCTAGACAACGATCCTGGAATTGAATAATGGGAGACCCACCACAGAGAGTGAAGATTAAATGAAAGGCCATCACCATAGTTGTTTCTATTCCACCAGACCGTGTCAAAATTTTCAAGTTTTACCTTTCCAAGACATCCCAGGTCTACCCATCCTCCGCACCAGCCTTACTCAATCAGTCCAATGACCCCCAATGGATGTTAACTCAGTCCCCTAGGTGAATTAGGAAATTCAAGTCAATCCCCTAGGTGATTTTAGGAGTTCTTGAAGAATGCTAATTTTGGGCAGTGTTGGGAAGGGCTACCACTGGCCTTCCCAGGACTGGTGCAACCCCCTGGAGTGGAAAAGAGGAGAAAAATCCAACATGGAGATGAATCGAAGGTCTAATAACATCAAGGAAATGATATTGGAAGATTCAGGAAATATTTGGAGGTTTTGGGGCAGATTCATCAGAAACAGGGTTCTCAGGCCTAGGTAGTGCACAGGGCCAAAAAAGCTACTGAGCTTCGAGAAGTGATTCTGGGATCTCTAGTAGGATTTAGGAGCTAAAAAAATACATCATCGGAAAGGTTATTCAGATCTCTACAAGATGGTGGAATCATATTCTTCACAACACCTAGGCGCAATAGGTATATATCTAGTTTTTTCTCATGCTTAGTCATGGAGCCTAAAAAAAAATCCAATTTTTCAGGGCTTAAATGGAGGAATAAAGAGATGATACCCCCACCATTGGATTTAGAAGGCCATTTTCAGTCAAATTCATATAAAATTTGTCCAAAATATTCCATCGGGAGCTCAAGTTATTGTCGTCACAAGTTGTCCTCAAGGTGAGCTTTCATACTTAGCCAATTCTTGAAGTGGACACGTGTCAGCTCCAGGAGCCTGGTGCATTTTGATGTCCCTTTCATCCCTTAAGCTAAGGGATAGTAAAATTCACCCAGCCCTATTTTTCCCTCTGGTCACCCATGGAACCCTCTACATCGCCAGTTCAACCCCTAGGTGCTTGTCAGAGCCTATCCCCTAGTTCAGATGTGACAAGTGTCGCAACCACGGATGTGCAAAATGATGACCCTTTTGTCCCTTTGAAAAGTGACACGAGGGACATGAAAATGCACCCATCCCCTTGTGGCAGGTCATCAATGTGACCTTCTACAGTGCAATTTTTCAGCCCCCAGGAGCTAGTTGGAGCCAAATGCACAACCGTTGGATGCCCGCCAAGTGTCAGCTCCAGGCGCGATGTGAAAATTGATTTCCCTTTTTCCCTTTAGCTAAAGGAACATAGGGGACAGTAAAATGCACCCAGCCCCAGGTATGCCTCTTGGTCCTCCATACGTCTTATTTTCAGCCCCCAGGTGCTTTTCTCAAGCTCCCTAGCCCAAATGCTCAACCGTTGGATGATTGACAAGTGTCGCGGAGGTGCGATGTCAAATTTGATGACCCTTTCATCCTTTTAGCTAAAGGGACATCAAGGACATAAAAATGTGCCCCACCCCTGGTATGTGTTTTTTAAATGCTTTAAAGCTAAACACTTGACATTTTTTCCCTCCATTTCTTCTCCACAACTTCACACCCTACCAGAGCTCTATTCCATTCTTCTCTAGACACCAAACCACCATTTTGCACTAAAAAAACTCCATAAAATCCATCACACCATGAAAATAAAAATATCTCTAAGGAAAATTTCATCTAAGGAATGAAGAATGGAAGAGAGAAACAAAGAACTTCCATCCGAAAACCCTCATAGCTGTGAATCGAAGAAATCAACATATCTTGCAAACCAGGGCATGGATTGAAGAACCATTTTTTTTATCTTCACCATTTTTGAGAGGCCATAAAAACCCAATAATAGATCTCTCCATTTACAGCAAGGATTTTTTCACAGTGAAGAAATCTCTTCTTCTTGGCACAACGAAAACAAAAATCAGATTTCCTCATCAAACCGACAATCGGTTTGAAGAGAAAATTCACCGGTGGAATAAGAAGAAAAACCAACATCAAAAATATAATTTTCATCATGATATGAGGCTGAAAAGGAAACCTACAATTTTAAAGCTCCATTAATGGCTGTTGTTTCCATAGCTGCTGCCAGGTGAAAATTTTTAAATTTTTAAATCTCCCAAACTAGTGATCGGGTAAGCCTAAAATTTTAGAGGGGTGATATCAGGAAAAAAACCATATAAGAAAACTTTCATTCCACCATGATCCAACCACTAGAAGCATACTTACTAAAAATAGCAAGCCTTCTACATAGGAGACTGCTATTTCAGGTAAGCCACCATCTGAAGAAGCTGCGAAGGAGGCAGTGAACACAGAAGAGGTATCACAGGAAAAAATCATCGAAATGGTCATCTCGGTCTAGAATTGAAACTTACTAAAAATAGTAAGTGGTCCCATGAACACCTGCTAAAATAACAAACTAGTTCAGAAGGTGAGGGGAACACAGGGAGAAGAAGGAATTCGAGTTTCCATATCCAATTGAGGTTTGAAGGAGCTGAATTTTCATACTTACTAAAAATAGTAAGTTGTCTCATAGGCACTTACTAAAAATAGTAAGTCATTCCAGAGGGTGAATTTCACAAAAGGAGCATTCTGAGAGTTGAACATTCAAATTGGCAACTGTAGTTGGAGTTCAGAGAAGAATTTTCACACTTACTAAAAATAGTAAGTTGCTCGTTTAGAAATAGTAAGTGTTGAGGAACCATGAAGTACAAGTTTTTAGGAAAAAATTCATGGCACAACCTTTCACTTCTGAGTATGAGATAGAAGATAGTGATGTCTCCTATATGGATTTCAATGATCTAAAGGCTCACATGATGGCCAAGGAAAGAGGGAAGATCAAAGATCAAGTATTCACAAGTGGTTTTTTCACAGCTATGGGACACCCTATGTCCGTACAAAGCACTAAGTTCGTATTGTCCTACTCACACCACTATGAGCCTGAAACGCAGACCATTCGAGCCGACAATGGCATGACAAAGGAAGTCATTAACCCTAGAACCATCTCACTCACTCTACAAATTCCAACATCACCCAACATGGTCATCATCACAAAGGATAAGGTCGTGCACGAGTGGGAAAAGATGGATGCATACGTGTAAGGGATTGCACTAGGATCATGGATGAAGACAGGGAGAAAGCCCTCAAGGATGCCAAAAACACTTTTGAGATGTGAGTTTTTTGGAGGCTATTCAGATGCAATCACTCTCCTCAGTAGAGTGATGGGAGAAGTGAACACGAGGGACTTCCAAGATTGGATGGCCCTTTTCATCTTGACAGTGACTGAAGGAAAGCAATGAATTGACTGGGGGTAGATAATCAGTGACAATTTACATCTACAACTACTCCAAGTGCCCATGACAAAGAAGTTCCACATGACTTCTTACTTGGTCTATTTTCTCGCCAGCTTCAAGATCATTCAAGGGATTGGTTCTCACACAGAACATTGTTGCCAAGGTGCCCACATTCGAGAAACTCCCACAATTGGTAATGGAAGAAAGTCACAAACACTTCACCTGCGTGAATGATGCATTCACGATGTACGTGGTCCAAAATTTGGAGGGTGATTTGGAGGCAAGGATGTCGCCACAAGTGGCATCCTTAATCAAAAAATATGGCTCCTATTTCATATAATTCTCGACTTTCTCCTACTTATGATTCTCTGGCTTCGACCAAGCTCCGCTAAGGTTACCCAAGTACCTTAGTGAAAAAATTATATTATTTGAGCTCTACAACAGTTCATACAGGTAAACAACAGACTCAAGAGCAAGAAAAAGAAAGCTTGATTTCATTCCCCATCTCTCTTGGGGTGTTCACATGTAAGAATGTGAATGATGCATCTCATCTGGAGGCTGCCTTCACACATTTGACTTTGCATTCCTACACTTACAGACCCAATTTTGACATTCGAGATGATCCTGACTCTTTTCATGTTCCAGACTTGTGCCATGATCCACAAATTGAAGACTATTGGGCCAATTGTGTTGATGAATTTGAAGTATGGGAGAAGGATCACATGAGGATGACAGTTGATGAGATGAGGAAATTCAAGTTCTCTTGGTATGAAGATATTTTACAAGATGATGGAACAAAAATGTATGATCCTGAATATGCAGCGGTCAAGGTTTCTCCATTGCCTCAAGTCAATTGGCATGTTCGCGAGTCAGGGGATATAAAGGAAATGAACTGAGAAAGTGGTCAGGAGAATGAGGGATTGGTTCCAAAGAAAGAGAGCCATGATCATTCAATCACGAGGTACCCCCACAAGTCAGAAACAAGCTTCTCGTAGTCATCATCAAAAGTTGTGGAAGTTACTTCAAGTTCAAGATGCTCTGGAGCAAGTTCAAAATTAAAATCCACGTAAAATTGGAGACTTCTTTTCATGAAAAGTCACCAAAGAGAGCCAAGACAGAAGAAGACTCAGTTGCAACAATGCAAGAGGAAGACTTGGTTGCATAGAAATGCAAGAAGAAGATCCAGTGGCAGAAACACAAGTAAGAGGAAGAGCATGCAGTTTAAGACCTAGTCTTCAAACCACCATAGGAGGTCTCACCTCTTATTGACACTAATGCCTCTCCCATCCAAGATATACCTCCTCTTCCTAGAGCAGGGAATGATTGATGCACCTCTTCATAGAGCCTGAGTCTAATGAAATGTTCCCATGGATGCAAGAAACAATAGCCCCTGAAACTCCCACTGTTCAACAAGTGGCAGCCCCTGATTTATCAGCAATTACCTCATTATCAAAGGGAAGGAAAAGGAAATCTCACACACACGGCCTCATGGTTCTACAGTGGAGAAACAGGTAATCAGTATATTGAAGTAACCCGACCGAAGGTGATCAAGCCAGTGGATGAAATGACACCGACTGATTATGAAATGAGCACAATCCAACTGGAGCCGGCTACTCATGAAGGGGATTTGCATATGTATCAGCAATCTTCCACTCGCTTGGTGGTAAGGAACAAAGAATAAGAAGAATATTGATGAGCTAAAAGAACAGTGTGCAAAACTCTTTCATCCTATGTGCAACACCTGGTGGATCCAAATGCCTCAATAAATTCCCATTGAATAAGTTACACCCATCAGCAGCTTCAATCCAGAATCTATCAAGAGGATGCATGAGCTCACGATGCATAGATGAGCTAATAATGAATGGATCGGAACAATTTCTGAAAAGGGAAAGTCAGTGCTCCAAGAGGTAGTCAAACTCTTCACCTACATGTGTGCAACTGCAAATAGGACACAGACACTTAGAGAAGATTTGGAGAAAGAAAGGGATCACTGGGATCCTCTGGGTCAAGTGGTGAGTGAAATGAGCAACACTCATTCTCAGGAGTTGATTAACAAGAAGGTTTTTGGCACCCCTTCTGAAGACTTGTCACACGTATGGGAAAGGGCCTTAGCAATCAGATTTGAAGCAATCAACCGAGCCATCACTGAGTTGGATGAAAAAGAGGAACAAGCATACAAGTTGCAAGATAGTATCAATCGCCAAATTCAGAAACTTGGAGTGCCTGCAATGGGAGAAGACACAACTGCTGATGAGTTGATTGGGCCATTCAAGGAATATGTTAAGAAAGAGGTGGGAAATCCATTATCCTTCAATAAGGATACCCTGGAGTTCCTCTCAGAGATTCGAGCTGCCATTGCACTCATTGCAGAGAAACATCCATCATGGTTTGGAAAGTGCAAAGATATCAATGGTGTGTCTGATGGGTGGACAGAGACTCTAAGTTGTGTGCACATTCCTCATGCCAACAAAGTGGAACATGTAGTGGCTTGTTTCAGCAAGGAATTTGGAAAAATGGAGATCTTCTCAGCAGCGTGAGATGGAGACTAGTCAGGGAGCGAGATCAAGTCCGATGGAGCAGCTCATTCTTCTGCTAATGATTATTCCTCCTTCTTTTTCTTCTTCCTTCTCTCTCTCTCTCTCTCTCTCTCTTCTCTCTCTCCTCCCAACTTTCCAATGTTCTCTTCTTCAATGTTCTAATTTCATGTTGGGGTTTGCACTTTTTGATATGTCTCTAAGTGACTTTAGAAATATGATGTAAAATTTAAGTCACCTTGTTTTTATAAAAGGGACTTAATATTTAATAGGAATATGAACATCCTAAAGTCAAAATTAAGGCATATGAAAAATCACCGGGAAGATGAAGAGTTCTTATTCTATAAATTGTAATGAACTACTCATTTGAGGGTCTTCTTAGTTTTTTTTGTGAATTCATGAGAGAGAGATCCTTGTGAAAAATCAAAGAGATAGCAAATTCTTCCATTCCCCCATTCTCAAATTTCCTCTATTCTCACACTATGTACAATTTTGTTTAAGCATCAATACAAGAAGGAGTTTCTAGCCCTCTTTTGACTAAGGGATTTATTGATACTTTGTGCTCATAAATTTTAATCGGTCTTGTTGTTATTTGCAGAGTTGTTTCTTCTTAATTTTAATGCATGTGATGAAACTTCTAACTGATGTATGCAAGACTCTAATTTTCTACTTGCAGCATTAGTTCTCTTATCTAACATTCTCACTCCCTTTCCCACTCTCCTAGAAAATTCCTCTCTTGCAGGTATCTGCAAGCTTTTTCCGCAGGGTCAGTGGAGTGCCCCTGTTGGATCCCCGACCGCAAGGCCAACCCAGATAAAACTCACCTTACTCATGCATGCATATGGAAGTTACACCATTTAAGTAGAGGGACTTATATTCCCAGAGCATTGGCAAGAAACCCACAAATTTGTCCCCTGACAAATTTTCTCGCCGGACAACTTACATTCACAATCTGGCTCTGAGGTTCTACACTACAGGTTACGTGCACTCCAGCTATCTACTTGGCACATTTCCTTGGATGCATTTCCTCACGTTCCTTGCGCACTCCGCTTATGCGCCTTCCTTCCATTTTCCTTTTCCTCTTTGTTCCACTCTTCCCTTGCATGCACCTTCTATGCATTCACCTTCTTCCTAAAAGTTATTCATCCTACGTGTGCACCTTAGACTTGCTTTCCAAATCAACAAAGTCCCTAACATTCGCGCACCCTTTCTCCTTGTTGTCGCACATTATTTTGTAATAATTGTGCCTCTCCCATATGTTTCTTCCTTAGGTATTTCTCCCATTTCATCTTACATGTGTTACCTTTGTGTGCCTTCCCTCTGTTTTCTTTTGTGCCACATCCTTCCATGCACATTTGTTTGCACCTTCTTTTGTTCCTTCTGTGCCATATGGAAATCTGTCAGTCTTGAGTGTATCACACACAACCTATCAAAGTGTGCCACAAGGCATGTCAAATCCTTGCAACAAACCAGTGTGAGACATGTGGTAGAAATGATAAAACAAATCAACAATTGGCCATTTCTTCAGCCAATCCATGTGCACGCCATGTGTCTTGCATGCCCAGTTACACTACAGATCTTCTGACAGTCATAACTTCTGTTCCAGTGCTCAGATCCTTGCACACTCAAACTTTTTAGAAATTTGCTAATGTGGGCTACATGCTAGGCCATTCAAATTCAAATTTAAGTGGGATTTGGTAGGTGAGGAGCTGGAAAATGTCTTTCACGCCATTAATATGTGATATGATTACTTCAACCACCCAGATTTGATCTGATCTGCCTTCCTTCCTTCTCTAACATGCCAAACAGACATGGAGAACCACACTTGACAGATTGCAGGTGGATTTGTATGCATTGAACAACTGGTGGTTGATTTTCATCTATAAATGTCAGATTTCCCTCCTTCTCTTCTTCTAAGAACTCCTCTTTGTATTTTGATCGCTTCATCTATAAATGTAAGATCTTGGCTCATTGTAAAGGGTTGGACATTTTTTCTCCTCTTAGTGTTTTATAAGGACTGTTGTCCATTTATTTATATTTAAAGTAGGTACATTGTCATATCTAGATGGGCACTATCTCTCTAGATGTAGATCTCTAGATCTAGCTGTGCATGTGAATATCGGCCTCTTCACCATGATAATCTATTATAGACTGTGCATCTTTGAAAGTAATAAAAGCATTGGTTTTGTGGTATATCTCTATGCCTTAGCCGTGTTTATATTCTTCTTTCTTGCCTCCCTCTTACATTATGTGCCTGTTGTGTCACTTTAAATTCCTTGCATCACCATTTTCTGGTTGTGTTTCATGAAATTGATGGTGTAAATGCTTGCTGGTTTGTGCTACACATGCCTAGCCTTCCCTCATGCTTTCTCTTTCATTTTCACTCAGAACAGATAGTGTTCATCCCTCTTTTTCTGGTGTTATCACCTCCCTTAGTTTAGTTTTCATTCTGTTATCCTTCTATCCCTTGGTCCCTTGGCATTTGAGCTTAATTTTTCCCTTCCAGAATTAGGAGTAGCTGTAGTAGTAGAAATAGGTAGAGGAACCGGCCTTCTTCTGGAGATCCATCTCAAGTGCGCAAGGTCCCACAACTTGGAGATGGTTCCATTGTTGTCTCAAACAACTCAATTCTTCCAGATCTAAGACACGGGTGCAAGTTTGAAACCAAGAGTTTCTTACATGCTCAGTGGGACAAGCATTGATAGCTTAAATTTCAACATTGCTAAGTTTTGTGTGTGACTTAGAATTTCCAACCTTTGGAGGCTCATTTAACACATCTGACAACTCCCAACACTCAGATCTACTGTTCTAGTAGCTAGAGTGCCTTTTATGAGAAGAGTGCATACAAACATAGTGCTACAACTGAAGGATCCTTTGAATATCTCCAGATTTTGCAAAGAATCATACACATGCAGTAGAGATCCCACGTGCACATCCCCATCTCCAGCGCACCGTCAGCACATTACTCCTCCTCACAATAGACCTGTGCACCCTACCATGGCGCTACAACCACCTCCTCCAAGGAACTTTTCCAGCTTCACTGGTGGAAGCCCGCTCAATCTCAATGCACAACATGATATGCCAGTAGCCACGCGCTCAAGAGCATTCCATACTTCACGGGAGAAAATCAAGTCACCCATGTTGAACACATTCAAGATGTGGCCAATGTGTGCTTTGTTTACCTGATCATGCATGATGATGTAGCAGTTAGCTACTTGCAGCCTCATTCAAAGGTAAAGTGCTCTAGTGGTACTATGGCCTGAAACTTGCATTTATTGCTACCTGGGATGAGCTTGGAACAAATCTATGCAGTTACTTTGAAGACAAGTTAGATCATCTATCACTGGTGGAGCAACTGACCACAATAAAGAGGGTGCCCAACGAGCAGATGACTGATTTCAACATCAGATTCTAGAAGACTTGGGACAGAATTCCTCAAGTGGTAAGGCCTACAGCCCAACATGTTTTCTTGTATTATCTAAGGGCTTTGAATAGTGACATTTCAGTCATGATTCAATCCATGGGAGGTAGAACCTTACCTGTTGCATACAACATTGCCATAAGGGCAGAGAATAGTCTCATCCAGGTGGGAAAGTTGGCTCCTAGACCTCCCATGCCCTTGTTTCCAGAGATGTCTCCAGTGCCCCAACCTTATATTGCTCCTGTTCTAAGTGCAGAGCGTGTAACCCGTTGCATCTACATCCTACTCTCCTGTGCAGTAGAAAGAAGATGAAGAAATGAAGGCCCTGATTAGAAACTTGTCCAATAAGGTCATATCCTTAGAGAAGCAGCAGGCACAAGCCTTCATAAATAGTTCTAATCAGGTGCATAACCAAAGCTATCAACCTTGGTGGAATCAAGTATGGGAACCAAAGATATGGGTAGAACCAGCAAAATGATAGATGGCATGCTAATGCACACTTTCCCTTGCAAGTTATTCCTCCTGCACAACCTCTTCCAGCACCCAACACAAGTCAAGCACTTGTCCCAGTTCAGAACAACATGGCACAAGAATCAGAATGGTGCTTCCCTTGCAACATGCCTCACAGTCAGTATCACTAGGCCAATGTTGTGTGCACGTAGGCCTATATGATCCAGAATGCTTCTAACTATGAACCTTCCATCAATGCAAGTGAGCCTGAGAACCAAGAAAAGCCAGAGGCTCCTCCTAAGGCCAACTTAATATTCTTTGGCACTGAGGAATTTTATGCAATCAATCAAGTTGCAGATGATGCTAATAGACCGTGTGCACCCAAGTTGTTGACAACACAAGATACAAGAAGATAATGTTGGAGTCTAGTGTGCAAGTCTCATTTCCCACAACACATGTGATCCTCAGAAGTAGAAGGATGCAGCTAAGGCATCCAGTAGTAAAAGTTCTCAAGTTCCTACATGTGAGGCTCCATGCAAAGCTCCTTCTGAAGTGCACATGTGCCCCTCCTTTGGTAGGTCAAGCCTCTGTGCCAGCTAAGGCTCTTGCCTCTGCACCTAAACAATCAAGAAAAGATGTCATTGTGCCTCAAATGCATAAGTCAGTGGGTCTTCCATTCAACATTGTGGACCAGATGAAGAAGACAAACATAAATGTCACAATGTGGGATGCCCTGACCATTCCATCTCAGCGTGACCTGTTGCATGAAGCTCTGGCCCAACTTCCACGCTGATCCAGCTATTTAAAATTTGTGCACCTACTGTCAATATCTACCAAGAAGAGGAGAAGGAAGTAAGTAAGTTTGTTAAAACCCCACCCTTACATATTTCCTTGATCATAGGAAAACATCTTGTCCATAACTACATGATTGACTCAGGTGCGCTAGTACTTCTATCATGCCTAAGAAAATTGTTGATGTCTTAGGTCTTAAGTATAACCCCTTAACAAAAGGAGTCTTGCAACTTGATGGTTCAAATCATTACCCTAGGAATCATCAAGGATCTTGAGTTAACCCTCCATGCATGTCCAAGTCTCACCATAACTCAAGATGTGTCAATCATTGACCTACCCCCTTTGTTTGCCCTATGTTTGTCAAGGGATTTTACTGCTAAAGTGGGTGGTTACTTGTCTTCTGATTGGTCCCATATGTTACTCAAGACAAGGTATGGTACCCAATTTACCATACAAGTTGAGCCAATATTTTCCTATCATGTGGAGTCATATGTCCCATCCCCTCTCCAAGCCAACTGTTTAATATAAGAAGAACAAGTTTCAGTTTCTGAAGAGAAGCCTCTCTCACCTCCTATCCTAGACTTAGTGCTGGATGAATGGGAAAAGAGACACCATAGATTTGATCCATATGCTGAGGAGCTAGAAGCTTATGAAACTGGGCTTGGTACCTATTGCATCCTTGAAGAAGAAGTTGTGTTGCCACGCGCGCTCAAGAAAAGTGAAGATAACCCTGGTCTGTGGAAGTTATACTTTGATGGATCCAGAAGTAGAAATGGCATAGGAGTGGTAGTTATTATCATTTATTCTAAGGATAAGAAATTATTCTTCACACATAGGTTGTAGTTTGTATATTCCAACAATGTGGTAGAGTATGAGGTGTTGGTGCATGGTCTTCTTATCACAGAAAAGAAAAAGATCAAGGTGTTGCAGATCTTTGGGGACACAGAATTGGTTATCCACCAGGTCACAAACAAGTGCATGACAAAGAATAAGCTTCTCAAAGCTTATAAACATAGAGTTTGGGACCTCCTTGAGAGATTTGATGCTCTAAATCTATAGGTGGTACCACGCAAGATGAACAAAGAAGTTGATCAGATGGCCGTGCTTGGTTCACAGTTCTCCCCTGCTGAGGAATTTTTAAAAGGAAACACACAACACATCAAAATGGTGATTAGGCCATCCATTCCAGACAACAACATCAGCTGGAAAGTGTTTGACTGTGACACATAGATCATCCAGTTCATCCAGAATGAAGTTGAGTTCTCATCAAGCATGCAAGCTGACTTGCATGATAGCTATGGTGACCAAGTGATACAACTAAAGACAAACAAGTTTCCTAAAGGGATGGTCACCTTAGAGAAAATATTTATCCCTGATGATGAGTTCAAGGGTGAAGAAAAGTATATGTGCATGATGTAAGAAGACTACTCCCCAGTCACTATTGCGTGTGGAAAGGAGTTGTTGCTCAGTAAAGCTTGCATGCATGATGAAAATCAGGCCTTCATCTCTCTATCAGAAATACAAGTGATATATTCTCATGGGAGTATGAAGACCTCAAAGGTTTTGATCCAAGTGTTTCTCAACACTCCATTGACCTTGATCCTAGTATAAAGCACATCAAGACAGAAGTAGAGACCAGTCAATCCAAAGATAGAGCCCCTCATGAGGAAAGAGTTGTCCAAACTAATTGAGGAAAATATAATATTTACGATCAAGTACTCTACTTGGGTTACGAATCTAGTTCCAGTGCGTAAAAAGAATGGTGAAATCAGAATCTATGTTGATTTCAGAGATTTGAACAAGGCATCCTTGAAGGATCATTATCCTTTGCCTTCTATGGAGTAGATTTTACAGACTGTGGCTAGCGCGCAGAGATTCTCTATGTTGGATGGGTATTCTGGCTTCAATCAGATCCTGGTCAAGGAAGAGAATCAATTCAAAACATGTTTACAACCAAGTGGGGAACATATGCATATCAAAAGATTCCCTTCGGTCTGTCAAATGCAGGCATGACATTTCAACATGCCATGGATATTGCCTTCAAAGGTTACATCAATGAGTTCATCTTGGTTTACCTTGATGACATAACAGTCTTCTCAAAGTAGAGCATGGATCACATGACACATCTGGAGAAAGTCTTTGAGAGATGCAGAAAGTTTGGGGTATCTCTTAACCCCAAGAAGTGTAATTTTGTTGTAGCACAGGGAAAGCTACTAGGCCATGTGGTTTCAAAGGATGGCATTGCAATTGATCCTGAGTGCATTTCAGCCATCCTATCTCTTTCCCTACTGGTGCACAAGAAAGCCTTGCAGTCCTTCCTTGGAAAAATCAACTTTGTTAGGTGCTTCATTCCTAACTTTGTAGGACTGGTAAGGCCCATCACCCTCATGCTCAAGAAAGGACATAACTTTCAAATGGACAACAAGAAGGAAAGGAAAGTTTCAACAAGATCAAGAAAGAAATTTCTTGTGTGCCAACACTCATCAACCGGATTACTCAAAGGATTTCATCCTTTATGCTTATGGCACTGATGCAAGTGTTGTTGTTGTCCTAACACAAGAAAATGAACAAGGACTAGAACAACCAGTGGCTTTCTTCAGTCAGACACTGAAGGATTATGAATTGAGATACAGTCACATGGAGAAATAGGTCTACACCATCATGCACGTGCTCAAGAAGTTCAAAATCATGCTCTCCAAAAATCATATCAAGGTGTTAGTTCTCACTCAAGTGTAGAGATACTTCATCATGGGAGCATAAATCAGTGAAAAGAGAGCAAGCGATGGGTGACCAAAATCATGGATTTTGATGTGACTATCAAAGCCACAAAACTGGTTAGAGATAACACGCTCTGCAAGCAACTTGTTGAGGATGCACAGAAATGAACCTAAGACTTCATTGTTTTTGGATGAAGATCTCCCACGCATAGAACCTGAACAAAATGCAACCCCTGGCATGCGACTGGATGAAGGACATGATCACATTCCTTTTTAAGGGTGCATACCCTCCTAGTTTAAACAAAGCAAAGAGAAGACATCTGAGGTTGCAATCTATTCCATATGTGTTGATTGATGGTCTTCTCTTCAAGAAGAATCTTGATGGCGTGCTGTTAAGGTGTATTGACAATGTGCAGAATGAAAAAGTGTTAGCAGAATTTCATGATGGATTCTCTGGTGGACACTTCTCTACCAAGACTACAACAATGAAGATCATAATGCTAGGACTCTTTTGGCCTACCCTTGTTCACAGATGTGCACAAGTGGGTCACAAAATGCAAAGAATGCACTTTCTTTACAGGAAAGAAAATATTGGTAGTGTTTCCCCTTCAACCAATCCAAATGGATCAACCTTTCTTGCAATGGGGTCTTGACTACATAGGCATGATCAATCCTCCTTCAAGCGCTGGCCACAAAGTGGGTGCTGACAGCTACATGGATTACTTCACCAGATGGACAGAAGCTTGTCGCGCTCAAGGAATCAACTGAGTCAGTCATCTTGGAATTTCTTGAAGGCATTGTAAAAAGGTTTGGCATTCCTCAAACCATTATCTTTGATAATACAAAGGCCTTCCTTTGTACTAAAATCACTGATTGGGTGCTAAGCCTTGGAATATAATTGAAGACTTCTTCCAACTATTACCATCAGGGCAATGGCTTAGTAGAGTCAACAAACAAGAATCTGATCAGAATCATGAAGTAGCACAATGAATATCAACCAAAGATAGTGGCATACAAAGGTCTCGTGCACGTGCTCTAGGTAGATAAAATTATAGTGAAGAAGGAAATAGGAACTTCACCTTATAAGATTGTCTATGGAAAGGAGGCTACACTTCCTTTGATACTTGAGTTGAATTCATTAGCACTTTCCCAACAGCTGGAATTCAAAGGCATGGACCAAAGAGAAATTAGAATGGTAGAGCTGGTTGAACTTGAAGAATCAACAAAATCTGCCATGATCAAGCTAGAATAACATCAACAAATCAACAAAGAAGTGGTTTGACAGAAAGGCTAGGCCTCAAGCTTTCAAAGTTGGGGACTTGGTCTTAAAATGGGATGCTGACAGAGCTAAACCAGGGTGCCATTCAAAGTTTGATGCACTTTGGAGTGGCCCATACATTATCAGTTCATGCAAGGAGGCTAACTCTTTTGAGTTGTCTCATCTTGATGGAGGCACACTACAAATCCCAGTCAATGGGATCTATCTCAAACCCTTCCATTAAGTTTGCTGCATCATTTTGTATATATTAGAGTAGTTTCAATTCCTCCAAGTGCATTGTGCACACATTTTTTTGTTTGTACATAGTTCTTTCTTCTCACGTGATTCTTATGTGCACGCTCTTTTTTGCTTCTAGGATGTCAGTCATCTTCAAGCAAGTTTTTCAACAGTTTTGTAGGATTCAAAACAGAGTTCATAAATGATTCATTAAGTGACTTCAAGGGTAGTTCTTCAAGGTTCCAGATCAAAATTTCATGATTACATAGCAGACTCCATGCCCAATGGATGCTCCAGGCTACTGATCTCCTTCATCTAGCAGGAAGATGGCCCCAAAAGTCACCAAAACTGTTATCCAAATAACTCCCCTAGTTATTTGGACAACTTACATTCACATTCTAGCTCTAAGGTTGTACATTACATGCTTGTGTACACTTCAATCATCTCTTTGGCACATCTCCTTGGTTGGCAGTTCCTTGTGCATCCTTGCGTGCTCTACTTTGCCTTTTCCCTTTTCCATTTTCCTTTTCCTCTTTGTTCCATTTTCCCTCATGTGCACCTTCTGCATTCACCTTCTTCCTAGCATTTATTCATTCATCTATGTGCCTTGCACTTGCCTTTTCAAAATCAGCTAAGTCCCTGCACCTCTCATGCACCCTTTCTCCTACTTGTCGCACATTACTTTGTAATAATTGTTACACCTTGACCATATGTTTCTTCCTTGGGTATTTCTCCATTCCTCCCTGTGCACATTACCTTTTACACATGCACCTTCCTCTATTTTCTTCCTCCCACCTCATTCTTTCTGCACATGCCTTTGCACCTTCTTCTGTACTCTTCTGTGCCTCGTGGAAATCTGTCAAACCTTGAGTGTGCTACATGCAACCAATCAAAGTGCCAATAGGGGCACTGAATCCTTACAACAAACCAGTGTGACACATGGTAGAAATGACAAAAAATAATCAACAGTTGGCCATCTTCTTCAGTCAATCAATGTGTGCCACGTGTCTTGTGTGCCCAGTTTGATAAACACTGTAGATCTTCTGACAGTCATAACTTTTGTTCAGAGCTCAAATCCATCACATGCCTAGAATTTTTGGAAAGCTGCTGATGTGGGCTACAGTGTTAGGATATTCAAATTCAAATTATAGTGGGATTTGGTAGGTGAGGAGCTGGGAAAACATCTTTCATGGCCATTAATGATGTGATCTGATTGCTTCAACCACCCTTGATTTGATCATGGATCTACCTTCCTTCCTTCTCCAACACACCAACAGACATGGAGAACTGTACTTGATAGATTGTAGGTGGATTTGTAGGCATTGATGGCTGGTGGTTGAGTTTTCAAATCAGATTTCCCTCCTTCTCCTCTTATTCTTCCATCGCTTCATCTATAAATGTAAGAGCTTGGCTCATTGTAAAGGGTTGGACATTTTTGGATCTTCTAGCATTTTGCTAAAGGACTCCATATCTTTGTATTTTGAGTTGCAGACCTCTAGATCTGGCTCCTGCATGTGGATATCAGCCTCATCCACCATTGTAACAGACTGTGCATCCTTGGAAGTAATAGAAGCATCATTTTGTGGCTATTCTCTACCTTAATGTGTTTATATTCTTCTTTCTTACCTCCCTCTTGCATTGTGTGTTTGTTGTGTCACTTTAAATTCCTTACATCACCATTTTCTGGTTGTGTTTCATGAAATTGATGGTGTAAATGCATTGTTGGTTTTGTTGCTATGCATGCCTAGCCTTCCCTCATTCTTTCTCTTTCATTTTCACTCAGAACATATAGTGTTCATCCCTATTTTTCTGGTTCTATCACCTCTGTAAGTTTAGTTTTCCATCATGTTATCCTTTTATCGCTAGTCCCTTGACATTGTTAGCTTAGTTTTACCTTTCCAAGCATTAGGAGTAGCAGCACGGGTGCATGTTTGAAAACCAACAAGAACCCAGCAGGAGTAGTAAACATACGTGGATTTAAGAACTCTAGAGATAACGACTATTTACTACTTCTCCACAGAACTAAACATAGGCCCACAATTTACCTACTAAAGATAACGACTTAGTGATCCAGTATTCCAACTTTCGGGCCACCCGTTGCATGACATATTACCATAGCTTCACAAGAGAAGCTTGAAAGGAAACAGGAATGCCAAGAAACTTAAATATTTCTATGTGGTTGAGCATCTTCCAATTATAGGATGCTAACTGGTGGGGTGTGAGAAGGAAGGATTGTCTGTAATGTTACATTTTTCACCATTTGATGGAAGAGATAGATACTAAACAAAAGGTTTCTAGGCACTACATGACGTTATTAATGTTACTTTCCTCTTCAATATATGTAAGGAAGGATTCACCATGAAATGGCCATTGAGAAATTGGAAGCCATCAGCAGAGGGTAGAACAATTCCCCTTAAAAGCCCCTAAGATTGAACTTTGGCAAGAAAGTATCCAAATCGTTTGGCCGCTAAAACATAGAGGGTAGATGCAAGGGGGCATCCTTTCTAGATATATCTGAAAAGACCAAATGACTCTGAATTTTTATCATTAATGGTCATATGGGTAGAGGCATGCACAAATAGCATAATGACATTCAAAATTAAATTCAAACCAAATCCCAACACTTTGAGTATGGAAAAAATGAAAGGCCATTTTACTTAGTAGTAGGCCTTCTCAAAGTCAATTTTAATGAAAAGGGCTTGTTAATTGGATCTAGGATCCCATTACATGTGTTCTCAAAATACAATGATGTTGTTAAGGATATATCACCCTTGAATGAATCTAGTTTGTGTAGACCAAACAATGACAAGGAGGATATGTCGCAACCGAATGGCATGAGCTTTGATTATGATTTTGTATGACACATTAAGCAGAATGATGGGATGCCAATTACTTATTAGCTTGGGGTCTCTAGGTTTGGAGATGAATTTGATATTCCCTTTGTTAATATGAGGGCCAAGTGTCTAAGACTAGAATCCCTCCATATAACCCTGATGGATATCCGGTCCAACCGTGTGCTAAAGAGCCTTGCAAAATTCGTAAGGAAATCCATCGCATCCGGGTGTCTTATCATTGGCTATTTACATAACCACTTCTTATAAATCCTCAATAGAGAGAAAACGATCGATCATAGGTAATTCTTTGTGCCAGAGAAACTTTGCATGGCATAATAACCGAGTATTATTTCAAGGAAACATTCTGCTTAGGTGAAGGGGTTTGGGCTTGAAACACTTGTTCTAGTGTTTGACAAACGCCTGCAACATGAGTTCGGGATCCATGAGCCGAGTTCTCCCATCACATATGACTTTAATTTTCTGAAAGGAATGCCTAGATTTAAGCATTTGAAAGAATTCCTTTAAGAATCAGTCCCCCACTTTAAGTAAGTGGATTCAGTGACGAATTTTTGCCCCCCGAGCATTATAGTTATTAGCAATTTGGATTTTTTGTCTAAGTTTAGCCACTTAGAGTTTTAGGATTTCAGAGAAAGGATTTCTTTCAAGCACCACCACCACCTAGCTAAGTTTATATGAGGTGGTAGAATAAGACCGATGCCTAATATTGGCTAGTTGTCGCCCATATATTTTAAGGAACATGGCAGTCATAGTCATAGCGTCCGCCCACCACTTAGTCTAGCTAGACATGAGAGGTGGATGATGATTATGCAGATGATATGGCCTAGGAACTAAGTTCCACACCTATTTGATATGATTGAGTGTGGGATTGTGCTTCATAAGGGCCATATTAAGAAAAAATTAGCTCTTATGAAAAAATGACTGATTGGTTTGCCAAGTGATGCGAAATCTGATGGGAGAGTGGTCATAAATGATGAAATTTGGCATCACTTCCACAGGAAAATAATTTTTTTTTTCAAAATCAAAAAGTATTAAGTGGACAACATAGCCTTGTTGAGCCATTTAAGAACCTGATCTGATCCACATCGTAGATTGGTCTAAGTGAACCAAGTTTCAGAGTTATGCCGACGTGAGGCATTTAGGTCATAAAACAAAAATTTATTACACATGTAATACCAGGCCTCTCTTTTGTTAGCTGTCCATCGCATAGGAAGGTTCCCTCACTTGTCCACGGGAAACTCAACCATATTAAAGTCACTCTAGTGACCTAATATGCATTAGGAATTTAATTGGCTATCCATCGCCAAAGATATGCTCTTCCCACCACATCATTCAAAGCATAAATTTTGATGATGCCAAAAGGGTTGCTTTCACTATTCAAGAGATCCCAAATATTCCTATTAGTGGGGTCTACACCTTGATCGATAAAGGAGGGACACCATTTATGGGAAAAAATACAAATTAAACCCCACACCCTATCATGGTGGTTGGTGAATGTCGGGTTGTTAGGAAAAATGGTTTTACAAACCATTGATAGTTGAAAACATGTGACTTTAACTTCCTGAAAACACAAAGCATCCAGGTTCACAAATATTTGGCGAGCACTCTAACAATATACTTGCAATTGGAATCAGTAAGACCCCTCACATTCCATGACATGCAATTCATGATAAACATGGGTCAAGGGCTATACCATTGAAATTTAGGCCATCTAAAGCATTGAATTGGTTTTGTAGGAATTGTGATTCAAAAAATCATGCAATTCCACTTTCCTTCATCCAACATACTCAATAGTATATTCCTCCTTTTTTGAATCCACAATGCATGCGGGGCTATGATCACAACTTGGTATGCGATGTTGTGAGGGGCTTTGGGCCCTTTTGGATGGGCCTTATGAGTTGGATGTCAAGAATAAATGGGAGGCAATAAGTGTTGAGGGAGGCCAGAAGGAGTTTGACAGGTCCATGAGGACCGCAATCGCTTTTAGCATTCTAGAGAACTTGGGTAATGAAATTGGAGAGTCTTCAGAAACTAGCTCTGGCATATAATGCAAACCTAGAGTATGTTCCTTAACAATTGATTATTTAGAACCATTGTTAACTATCACCTTGGTTTGAGATACCTTGTTCTATTTTTTCTTCCCTCCTATAGTTTTTCACACTTCCTCTTGTGGGGGTTTAGTAGACTCAGCATCCACCTTATGGGATGAGTTATTGTGTGGCACATAAAGCAGACAATCCTTGATCTTATGATCAGAGGTCTGACATTGAAAACATGTATTAGGCATATTAATGTAAAGAACTGGATGAGAATAGTGAATATCACCCATTTGAATCTCCACAAACTATCTTAATTCTTATGAGAGATCAACCTCAACACAAACCCGTTTCTTAGGGTAGCCGCTATAAAAGTGTTCCAAATCCATGCAAATAACTCACCCAATTGAGGAGGTAATTTGATGAAGAAAATGCATGTAAGGTAGCAGTAAGTCAGGGAATTCTACCCAAATGAGGAATTTAAGGAGTTCCAAACATACCAAGTCACTAAGTGGTTTAGAATAGTTGGGGCATGCAAGGGGTTAGAAAACTGAAAAATAAATAACCCTTTAGTCATGTTTGTATGCTCTCAAGATTGATGCCATGGGCATCACATGCTGAGCTAACCCAGGATTTGAGCATGATTTTAGAGGGGATTCAACCCATAAAATAGACAACGAGGCAAAACTATTCAAGCCATTGACAAACAACATTGAATATAGAAACATGTATAACAACATCAGGAAGAGAGATATTACCTCCTAGAAGACCTTCAAGAAAAAACTTTCGAGGATGTTTATGTGGTAGCACCATTGGTCGTAACTCCAGTATCTCCATCCTCGACATCAATATTCGAGCTCAAAGTGGAGTAGCATTATATAGGTGATCCCAGAGGGTGGAAAACCCTAGAAATTAATAAGGAAAATACTATCCTGTAGATCCCAAGGTGTTTGTTGTATGACATGTAAGTAAGAAACCCTAACAAAGAAAAAAATCCAATTCACATTGAATAATAATCATTTTCACTGAAAGAAAATATTAGAGCAACCACACTACAAATGGCCTAGTAGAAGGAGAACTTGCAGAAGAAACTACATAATTTGAGGTCGTATGTCAGACAACACTGTCTCAAGTTGGTCACAGATACCATAGGCAACCAAGTCATGAGAGAAATAATGCAGATAACACTTCTCATTGGTAAGCTGGTGGACAACTGGAACAATAATGAAGCAATGAAAGTTCACAACACAAATAGAAAATTCTAAGCAAGAAGTAAAAGATGTAATCATGATACTCAAAGAGTATATAACACTACTAAAGTAGATCAAAACTCAGGTGAAATAACTAACATTCGAGATCCTGAATTAAAATACATACTTGCATGATTCCATAAGAGATAATAAGAATGGTATTGAAGCAGGGACAAAAACTACACCAATAGATGCTGACAGAGGCAAAGGATCAAAAAATTGAAACAGATTTGTAGTCATCATTGCAATCTAGGGATAATGTTAATGAGCAATAATGGGAATGGGAACAATATGTGTCAAGGAATATTTTCACAAGGGTTCAAGCACAACGAATGAGAGACCGAATCAAGACACTAATTGAGGATATCCAGATCATGATTTTGATTCATGACCAAGCTTCCCAAAAATTCAAGGATGATCAACTATATGAAGCTATGTAGGTATTAAAGCAATTAAAAATGTACTACATGAGAATAAATGAATCCTTTACGGATTGGAATACATACAAGGCAGATTTAGAGGTCATTCTCCCAAGTGCATAGAAAATGAAGACCACACCAAGGTTCACTCCATTGGACATGCTTTTTCAAAGAGCTACATCTGCACTCATAATGTCACCACCATTGTTCACCCCTCACAGTAAAACTGTGTTGATGAAGCAGAAAAAGTAGACTGAGAAACAATAATAAACAAAGAGCATCATAATTTTACGGAAGGTAATTAGGTAAAAATATTAAATGCACGAATTTTTTTATATCTATGAGTAGTCTCGTATAGTCTGAAAACCTACAAGGGAAGCCTATGAGGGAATTTTCATAGATTGAAAACTTGAAAGGGCCTATTGGGAAATCTACTTAATTGAAAACCTAAAAGGGCGGTTAAGTAGTGCACAAAGGACAAAAAAATGGTAAACGATGTCCTCTATGTCAATTGCGAATAAAATAAGTTACAATGCAGCAAAATCACCACTCGACACTAGACATAAACAAACACAAAGACAATTCTCCAACAGTTCAAATCAATTTTGATCTCATGATGAGATAATTATTAAGCCCGAGAAAGTGTTGGATAGTAAAATATAATAGCAAGCCGACATGGATATAATCTATAAGTTTGCAATCCTTTTGTATGTATATAATTAGTATAAGACAAACACTAGAATATATATCTTCCCTGTGCATATGTAGAGAATATGAAAAACCTCTAAATATATAAGGAGATGAAAGGAATGGTAAGTCAATAGTCACCGTATTTTGTATAAAGCTATGTAATCCTAACTACAATAAGTTTTATCTTGGATCCTAATAAAAAGTACTTTAATATGAGTTCCTTTGTCTCATATGTGTTTTGATATAGCTATGTTTATCCTAATTTCCTTATAGATTATTGTGATATGGCTCTTCTGTTCTTAAATCTTTGTATTATGTCTATTATGTAATTGAACACTTAGTTATATCATATGTTTTAATCTAGACTACAACTTATTGCAAGTTTTGATGTTATAATCTAAGAACCTCTTCTAACATGGGTTTCAAGAGCACCTTAGAGAGCTAGTTATAGGAGGAAACCACTTAACATAGTAAAACCCCTTTTGAATCACAGTATTTGAAATATCTATGGACCCAAAAAATGAAATCTACCACCTCAAACCTCTTCTTATAGTACAATGAATTGCACAACATATTTGGTTTCACCTGTCTCCATCTAAAACCACTTTTTCGCATCCATTTTGGAACCATCTTAGCTTAGTTTGTTGAAGTACAACAACAAAAATTGACCAAGTAGCTCTAGAAATATACTTCCAATTTGAGCTTTGGTTAATGATTTTGGGTCCCATCAGTTCCCTTACATTCTACGTATTATAGAGAATAGGTTATAAGTAAGAAATGTTCCATCCAGGTGTTTGGTGAACTTTTTGTAAGGTCATTATGTAACCACTTAGGCTAGTTTGTATAATAAATAAACTAGGTCAAGTAGGCCTATTTCGACCCTTCGATAAAATTTTAGTGGGTAAAAAAAATGTGAAGTTTGGAAACATGTTTTATAATTGTGAACAAGAGATTAAAATACTTAAACAAACTTGTGATGAAAGATCTAGATTTATGTAAAATATTGTGCTCCCTATTGAACCTCCTTAGTGGTAGTGCAAGCAAAGATTGTTCGTTAAAATAGAAAAACTATCCCAAACTCAAAAACATGTTTTAATTTCAAAAGTCGTGTAGAAAAATTGATTGTTATATCTTTCATCTCACCTTGGTTATGTGGATAAATTGGTTGTTTACTTAAAGGAAATGTATGAGATTCTCTCTCTACATATATCTCTAAAACCTAGAATGTGCAAATATGAATTGGTAGGTGATGGGATATAAAAAATTGTACTGTCTCTCTCTCTCTAAACCATTGATGCAAGTTTTGATAGCATTGTTAGATAGGGAAGGGTGGGTCCATGCCACTCTTTACTGACCAACATGATTACATGATTTACAGGTTGCAGGTAGCGTGCAGAATATAAATGAATTATGAAATTTGAATTTAAAGTTGTATATAACTTGTAATAATATTTTATTTCTAGAATAAGGAAATGTTTTGTTTTATAAATAATCATGCTGTGAAGTACTAAATTGATAGAAGAAAAAGTTTTCAACTATCATGTATGTATTGTATTTGATATGAAGTTGCAATTATATGTTATACTTATATGGTTTAGATGCATGAAAGTAATTGTTTACCATGGTATTTATTATAATTCCCTTGCAACATTCATAGTGTATAGTATTAAAGGAAAACACTTGAAATATTGAAATTAAATGAGTTCTCTAAACTTTCCACTATGTTTTCTCCTCTTAGTCGAGTCATGACTAGATTGTTAAACCCCTAACATCATATGAGAAGACATTTGAATTGTCACAAGTTGTTATCTGATCTATACATCTATGAGGAGTCTATGAATGAGACTACTTCCTTATCTTGAGTGACTATACAAGAGGCAAGACTATACTATGTGTATACCTCTATCATGCCTTGGGTGAGTAAATTTTGTACTTCTAGGTGTCGTAATTCTAAGAGTCATTATTGAATAAGTTGAATTTGTTATGTTTGTAATTGTACTTTGAGACCTAGTGGATAAGCAAGTTCTTAGAAACTAGTTTAGGGTGATAACACCAATGATTGATCCATTGTGAAATCTAAATGATGCAAGTGGATTCAATGTACTAGTTATATATGAAATAAATTTTGTGAATGATCCTCATTAAGCCCTTACAAGATAAAAGTGTTATCTTGACAAGTAGCAAGGGAATACCATTAGTTGTGTAAAGACCTTTTGCAAGATAAATATATGTACTCTAATTATGACCTCATAGTGTGGACCCTTTAGTAAATTGGTATTATTCCTAAGTCCCTTTAAGTGCAAAGTGGAATAAACTAAGCCTAAGACCTCTTAAGAGGTCATTTAGTGGATGAAATCTATAATCAATAACTATTATGTCAACCACTAAAATGTGTGCAAGTATATTAAAATGTAGTTCCCCCCTTTAAAAATGTAAAGTGAAACTTGAGCCCCTCACTCTTTAACTAAATGTTAATCCTCATTATGTTAATAAGTAAAATGAATTGTTCCATGTGGGAACATAACCTTTTGAAAACATGAATCCCTAACTTGAAAATGAGTTCTATGTGACTCGTATGTATTTTAAAATGATGCTAACTAAAATTAAAACATGAAATTATTTGTAATGAAAAATGAAACAAATAGGGGTGCATTCTTGTGAGTAAACATTATAATAAAATGGGAAAACTTGTAATTTAAAAACGAGAATATATGATTTGTATGTACATTAAATGTCATACAAATCAATGATTCAAAACAAAAAAATTCAATTATAATTAAGATGTAAACCATGAGAACTATTTACATTTTGGATAATGTCCTTTCTTCTATCTCTTTATTTTGGTTGTATTATTGTATCGTGTATCACTCTTTGGAGCAATGTGGTATTAATGTGAATATTTTTTCATCATGATTATGTGTAAGTTTCATTATGTTGGGGTGAGATTGCATCATTGTTATTGGAGGAATAAGGTGTTGTTAGTGAAGGGAGGAATAAGGAGTATTGTGTGTTGATGCTTTTGGAGGAACCAAAGGAATTTGTGGCTAGTCTTAGTGGAGGTATAAGCGCGTGTGTAAATGGAGGGATAAGTGGGCCTGTTGAAGTTGATGTGGTGTATTTCATCTTGGAGGAACCAAAGGCTATCCAAGATTCCTTAGTGGAGTTATAAGTGGTAGTTGCAATGATGATCTCTCCCCCGTTGCAAGCCTTGTAGGTAGGCTTGGTAGTGTGATTTGTCTTTACTTTTTGTCATAACCACTTTCTCATCCAATTGTATGAGTGGGGCCTTATTTGTGTACGTGTATCATGTGGTGTTGGGATGTACTAAGTGATCCCTGGTGATTTTGTAAAATAAGAAAAGAAAAGAAAAAGAAATTATTTTGGTTTATTTTGGCTTGTGTTTTGGTCTTGCTATTGTGGACATTACAAAGACTTTAGATTCTTGTATTTCTAAGCATGCAAAAGTTCTAGAGGCATGACTTAGCAAGAGAAAAGTCACTCCAAATATTGTCAAAGGGTTTTAAGGGATAAAGGTTATGTCACATAGTTGAAACACACTACACTACACTACTACAATGCTCAATACATTCTCTATTATATTGTTATCCCACTATCTTTGTGTTAAGATACATAAGGGCACCTAGAGGGGTTGGCTTAGATCACACTCACACTTGCATATGCACTTAATTGAACTACATGAGTCTTGATCCCACACAAGGGCATATAATACAATACTTGGATTGGTTCGACGGGGTCAACCGCCAAGGGTAATCTAACTTTACCACACATGATTTTCTCGTTTTGATTATCTAATTATTTGATAAAGGGTATTATAGGTTTCTTCCAATTTTCTATGGGTGATTATAGGTCATCTCAAAGTTGTGTGAGTAAGAGCGGCATATAATGAAGCAAATTTACAAGAAAATAAAACACATAGAAAGTTTTTGAACCAAAAAACAGAAGGGTCTAAGACCTACATCTCTAACTGGGACCGTACATAAGTTATATGGTCTTGCAACAACTTTGTTTCTAGTTCTAGTATTGATAAGGATAAATTTACAATCATTGATATTGCTTTTCTACATGTCTTCACATACAGATCTCCTCTATTCTAACATGTAAAACTAGGTCTTCATCTTCTCTTATGTATTTGAGCTATCATTTCATCATTTATAATTGTTACAAGTATTAATGTGTTATTCTAATTATGCATGATTAATTGTGAATTAATTAGATCAGAATAATCTCTTGTAACAAACCCTTACATTCTATTTACTATTGTGAACTTTCCCTAACATAATTTAATTATGGTGTAAACATTTTGTGAAGCCAAGTTTTGAATCGAATCTAGTGCTTAAACCCTAAAGGTTGTAGGGTTTTCCTCTTTCTAATTTTGGCATGTTCTAACTCAAGGCTTTGCCTTTTTGCATATCATCATGGATGATTATCATTATTTTCATATTTATCTCCAACCATAGAGTTCATGCCCTTGTTCTATAAGTAGCTACTATGCTTTTAATCAGGTCCATATTCCTCCTTCATGCGAGGGTTAGGAACCATATGTTGATTCTACTTGTGTTGATATACAATTTGATGCTACCATCTCTAACTCTTACATGTATACATATTCTATTGTTGATATTTTTACGTATTCTATCTCCGAGATTTTCACTAACAATATACAAGGTGCGGGTTCCCATAACACATTTGATAATTAGTCTTTATGTAGTAATGATGCACAAAAGTTTACATGATTTTTATAAGAACATCATGATAATATTGGTATTCTTCTCTATATTGTCCCAAAACAACTCAAGAATACTCTCATATCCTCTATAGTTTATCCCAATAATCTATTGTCTAACCTACATACATCCACTATTCCCGTTATGTCTATTCATATGTGACCACTATTGTTGTTACATCTCCAATAAATACTCATAGTGCTCACATTTTTCTTCTTTTATCACACAAACTCTTGAATCCATTATTCATACTTTACAAGCTCAAATTTTACAATTACAACAAGGCACATTTGCTTCTTCTCATGCTATAGATTCTAATCAATTGCTTCATAACCCACATGCACTAGAATTGGCCTCCTATCATTTTTTGATTGAATTCATTGCTCCCAAGATTCTTATCTATGGAAACAAGGGTGATCATGAAGAACACATACATACATTCCATGTTGCTTACTTAGATTATTCTTCAAATGACACATTACTTACCAAAAATTTTCCTTGGTGTCTCAATGGTTTTGTTTTACAATGTTTTTATGATCTCCACATGCATTCTGTTCAAAATTTCACTCTTTTGGCTAGTAAATTTCTTGCACAACTCTCTATCAATATTTGAGACAAAGTTTCGTTTGCTCAAATGACTAAAATGCGTCAAGGTTCCAATGAAACAAGTAATGATTATGTTATGTACTATAATACCATGCTTACTAAGATGAACAAAAATTAGAAGATAATAAATGAGAAGATCTTTGTACACAAATTATTCTCACTCTGTTACAAGAGTTAGTTATCTTTGACAAGTTTCACTCGTTTGATCATCTATACCATACTTTGAAAGAACATGAAGCTAAGCTCCTCAGCCTATTTGTTTGTAGGTTGTGGCTTAGTTAGTATATCTATCTCCATGCACCAATGGGCATAAGAGAACAACCTCAACTCTACTCACTCAGTATTTGTTTTAATATTTTCCCAAAAAATTCCAAAACTTTCTAAAAATGAAGGGGAATATTTGGAAGGTGAACCCATATCGACATTTTGAACACTATCATTATGTTTGGGTTAAAGCCAGGGAACCATAAAATTAAAAAACCCCTTCTCTACCGCATAACTAAGGTCTCTCATTTAAAACCATTTGAAAATATTCTTTTGAAGACAAATGTACAATGAAAAATCCTTTGGAGAAAAAATGGATTTTATAGAGTATTTGGTTTAGTATGTGAGGATTCGTTGATACAAATTTGCAAAACAGCAATAAAACCCATTAAACTGCATATTATTGATAATATTGACACATATCTCATCTTCCTCACTTAAAATTAACATGGTAGGCACCTTGTTTGCTTTATCCACCATATATGGGATCAATGTTGGGTTAGAAAATACAACCTTATTCTTCTCTACATCTGCAAAAGAAGCAGGTTTGGAGACATTGAGCCCCCTAAAAGCCCCTTCACTACTTGTTATGCCTTTAACTCCACTATCTTATCCATTGGAAAACTTGCCCCTGTTCCCTTGTCATAGTTAATGTAGCACTTGGATAATAAACCCTATATGTCACTAAAGGATGCAATCGTTGCTTTGATAATAGATTTTATTTTTACAAAAATGTTCCTAACTCCTATTTTTTGGTGCTATAGTGTGTATCTCCAACTTTTATTAGCACTGCAAATTTTTTCAACCACTTTTTATCATAACCGTCTTGTGTTCCCAATTAATATATTGATGCCTTCCAACCAAAAAAATTTCAAAAGTAAACCTTAATTAGGGTCTGCTAGGGTTTCATGTATATTTTTTTATCTCGTTGCTTACACTATGCCTCCTTAGCCTTTCTAGGGTTTTCCTTTTGGTCCTATCATAGTGTTAGCCAATTGTTTTCTCATCGATAAGGTGATGAGTAGCCTATAAATGGCTACCTCTCTATCCATTGCAATGACTATTGTGACTGGTGGCAAAAATGGCTCCCAATTGTGTTTGAAAGTTTGTGTTGAAGGTCTATGACGAGGTATAGACTCTGGATCATCCCCAGATGTTGTGATTTCTAATGAATTCTTAGACCCTATGGTCTATTGGTATCGTAACAATTGCCTTATTTCTTATTTCTGTGGCCGCATTCCCTCAAAATTTTACCTGCAAAATTGGATAAAGAACAATTGGGAGTCTAACGATATCCTAATTTCAGGAATCCATAACCTCATCAAGGGATTTTATCTCTTTTCACTTCATGAGCCTTATTAGGTCCAAGCTCTCCTTCTTAAGGCTACTTTTTGGTATTTAGGCAACACCTTTTTTGTGCTTTTTCAGTGGAATTCTGACTTTAGCCCCACCAGCCAAGTTTCTTTAAAAATCCTAGTTTGGATCAAGCTTCCTGGAATCCCCGTTCATCTCTGGTCTTTCCTTCCAAAGATAAATACACCCATGGGTGATATACCATGAGAAGAGCATTTTTTTACACTTGTCTTAATAAACAAGTTTGTGTCGAAGTTGACCTTGCAAAAGATCTGCGGGACCACTTGGATATTCAAGTTATGTCCCTACGTATCTCTCAAAAGGTGGTTTATTTCAACCTCCCCAACACTTGATTTTGTTGTCAAGCCCTGGACCATCACATTTGCGATTGTCCTCTTCTATCTCATTCTAAACAAGTGGTGATGCAACCCTCGACGTCTAAGCCTAAAAGTGATCAACCAACTGATGGTTGGAATGAACTTGGGAATAAGAAGGCCTACTTTTGTGGTGCTCTCAGCTCCTTTTCCTTCCCCTTTTCCATCCAAGGATAAGTTGGGTCCGGGTCCTTCCCCCTTGCCAATTTTCACTCCTTCCAAGCCCTCGCAGAGCAAAGTTTTTCCCTCATAAATGAAGAGCTCTGGGAATTTAGCTTCAATGTCTCTACCTCTGCATCACTCATGCAATATACCATGGGAGGTGTCCCATGACTTGTAGGGAGCTAATGGTGTTAAATGTCACTCCATTCATGTTGAAATTTCTAATTCAGACAAAATCTTGCTTGCTAATAATTTTACAATCCTTGGCTCAAAGGATGACATGTCAGACACTCAGGGCATTTTAATATGTCAGATTTTTCATGAATTTCATTTCTTGGAATGTTAGGGATCTCATAAATCCCTCTCGCAAATACTCTGTGTGGTTAGCCTTCTCAGTGTTTTAAGTTGTTTGGATATTATTTGTTTAACAGGAAATTAAAATATTCTTGTTTTTTGCTTCAGGAATACGCTAACTTGTATTGCTCCTCTTTTTTTCTCATTTTCCTACTCAACATATTGATGGCAAAGGTGGTGCTAGTATTTCCATTGCCCTGAAAATTTTCTTCCTTAATCGCCTCCTCGGGAAAAAATCGTTCAAATCGGGTCGTGTGCTTGATTATGGCATGATTAATGATCTTTCTTTTGGTATTCTTAATGTTTATGCTCCCAATGATGTCACAAAACGAACGACGTTATGGAAATTATTAGGTGATAACTTACCTTTTGCTTATTGCTCAGTTTGTGGCAGACTTTAATATGATTAAACATCCTAACAACAAGTTCGATGCCCTCCATATGCGTTGGTGTATTAGCAATTGTGTGGCCTGGTATAAATTTAATATCTGTTGGGGGCTTTTCTGATCCTCTGATCCTGATGGCGGCAGGAATTTAAGTCTCAATCTTGGTATAATTGGACCAATCTTTGAGAAGGATGTGATCATGGGTATTTAAAAGGATTGATCGTGTACTTCTCTCTCAGTAGACAACTATTTGAGTTTGACATGTAATGCCTCTCCCCTGTCATGGTATAGCCAAATGTAATTTTGTCATATCACATGTCTGATCTTTTTTAAGATTATATTGACGTGGGGGGCCTCTTCAAAGTCTCGTCAAATCATTTTTTTCTTAATGTCTCCTTGTTGAGTCACTCGGGGGTGGTCCCTCTTATTGCTAAAGTTTGGAACATGTCACCACGTCCGCCTTTTGCTACCAGTTGGATTGAGTCGTGGGAAGCAGTGCATTTCAACGCACTACTTAATTCATCTGTACCAATTTGGTAAGCATGTTGCCTTAGGTGCGTAAGCGAGCGGACTCGGCTCTACGCACATTTAATTCTAGAGGGTCTTTTATTTTCCTCAAATCCAATCCTCTTGACACCCCTCTTCAGTTACAAGCTGTCAGCATTCGACATAGGCTCAAGCTCATCATGAAATCTCACTCGGCCCGTGGCACTCATATCTAGTCGAAGCTACACTAGCTCAAGGTGGGAGGCAAAGCGTTTAAGCCCTTTTTCAAATCCCTCTATGCCAAGCATGCTCGTAAATAGATTAAAGCCATTCAAGTTGCTCAAAGTTGGATCACATATTTTCTTGATATCACTAACACTTTTGTGGATCATTATCAATTAATTTTCCAAGTGCAAGAGGCCACCAATAAGAAAGCTACCACTTTGCAACAATGCATTGAGGTGGTTCCTATCAATATCTCTCCTAATGATCATGTTTGTTCTAATGCCCCTATTTCTTTGGATGAACTATATACTGCTATGGTGTGTCTTGTTGATGACAAATCTCTTGGAATGGATGGATTTCATTATGAATTCTACAAAGCTACTTGGTCTTTTGTTGGTCTAGAATTGCTTCGAGTCTACAATGAAGCTCTTCAATCCAATTCTTTAGGGAGCTTCATCAATCAAGGCAACATTAAGTTCATCCCTAAAGCGGGTGATCTTGAACTGATTACTAGTTGGCAGCCTATCACTCTGTTGAATGTTTCTTACAAATTTCTTACCAAGGACCTTGCGCTTCACATTGCCTATTTGTTACCTAAGATTGTTCGACCCAAGCAGACAAGATTTGTCAAAGGTCGCTACATTTTGGATAATCTCATTGTGGTCTGGGAAGGAATTGAATGGGCTCGTTTGTCTCTGCAAAGGCCCTTATTTCTTAAAATTAAATTTGAAAAGGTTTACAATCGTATCAAATGTTCTTTTATTCTGGCTATGCACACATCTTTAGGTATTGGCAAATTTTTTACCTTGGTTGTCTGAACTCTGTTTTCAAACACTTCTGTTTACCTCACTATCAATGGTCAACAGTCCTCTGCGATTGGAATTTTTTTTCTCTATCAGACATGGGTGCCCTCTTGTGCCTACTCTTTTTGTCTTAGTCGTCAATGCTCTTAGATATCTTATTGCTAGGTGTGCTAATCAAGGTTGCATTCAGGGATTTTTTGTCAGATCATTATACTTAGCTCATTAATGGGCACTTTGTTGATGATTCTTTTCTTACCCTTATTGAAAATGAGTAGAATTTTGTTGAAGTTTTTTAATGCCTTAACATATTTTGCTGAAATATCCTAACCCTGTTGTCTGTGTTTTTTTATATATAATTTTTAGGCTTGGAACTATACTAGTAATGTCAATAGAAATCATAGAATACCATTATTTCACTGCATACAAATTAAATAAAAACAAACCCTACAATACTGGATAGATGAAAGGAAATACGCCTAGGGTTTTAATGAGAAACCCTTCACAAATATTTCATAAATGAATACGCTCCATTCAGGCCGTGAATTAAAATCTGATTTTTAATGACAAATAATTGACGGCAAAATAACCGGACGTCTGTGCATATGAAAAAATAATGAAATACTGTCCAAACCCTTATGGAAATTAATTCAAACCAAGTTGATTTGACTTGCTCTATATTAGCAGATGGAAAAATGGCATTACAAATTTGATATGTAAATGCCTCTGGACATAGTACAAAATCTTTAGAAAGTGAGTCACCCCGCATTATAGGAAGTTGTCTGGATGTTCACTGTTTCAATTTTATTTATTTCTACAAACACTGCTGGAATAATAAATAACTTATGAATAGTAATGGAAGTCTCCTAGAATAGAAATTCCTCTCACTTCTCTTGGGGTTTTCACCCACAAGAGGGAATAATACATAGGGTTTTCGTCCTTGGAATTTGTTTTGCAAAAGCTCTCTGAGCTCCTATTGCCAAAAAGAAAATAATCAATAATAACCCGGAATGATGCCAAAGGCAAGTCGCACTTTCTCTTTTAAAGAAAAAAAAGGACCCACAATGGGAGAGTTGCATTTCCCTAGGCAAGCTGGATGTATTTTATTTTATTTTATTATTTCTAGAGGCTAGTTAGCACTTTTTCCCTTAAGAAAGTACATTTAAGTGATTTAAGTGTTTTAAATTTGTCATGCACTTTCATAAGTTTATTTTTACATGTTAAGTTTATTACTTCATTATATGTGCCTTTGTAGTGTTATATTTTATTTAATTCCAGCACAATATAATAAAATTAATAAAACGTAAGTCACCCTAGAACTCACCCTTTGGCCGTCGGGTCTTCAATAAAGGGCCAAAGATCTTCGATCAAACTATTCGAGAAAGAGGGACATTATAGTCCTCCCTTCCTCGGGATTGTTTGTCCCCAAACAACTGTAAAGATGGATGTTGAAGTATAGACTCAACATTCCCATGTAGCATCCTATTATGTAGCAAATCTCTCCATCTGACTAGGTATTATTGAATCACCCGACTCTTCAATCTTCTCTCTCACCTATCCAGGATCTCCTCTGGAAACTAGATCCGATCTCCCCTCCTCATCCAAGAGTGGAAACTCTGCTAGAAGAAACCATGTGCTATCCCAATGCCTTCTTCAAGCAAGACACATGGAAAACATTGTGTATCTTACTTTCGAGAAGGTAACTCTAGCTCATATGCTACCTCTCCAACTCTCCTCAGCAACCTATATGGACCATATGATCAAGCCTTGATTTTTTTTTGCACCACTCTTCTTGAGAGTACTCTGTCTGTATGGCTGTAGGCACAGAAATACCATGTTTCCCACCTCAAAAGATGCTTTCAATCTTATGACAATCCACATACATATTCTTTCTGATTCTGTGCATGATGAATATTATCCTTAAGAACCTTAATGATGTCCCGATTATTCTATAAACTCTCTTGAGCCTTGGAAGTTCTACTATGTCCCCCAAAATCCAAATCAACGAAAGATGTTGCATCATATCCTATATAACGCTCGGAAGGGAGTCATACCAATATACATGTGGTAAGTAGTATTATAGCAATACTCACACAAATACAACCATCTCACCCATGCCTTTTGCTACCCCAAAACATCGTTGTGAAGATAACCTTCTATCCATTTGTTCACATTCTCCGTATGTCCATACTATCTAAGGGTGATAACTACTGCCTCAGAGTCAACTCTGTACTAACCAAACTTAAAAAGTTCCTACCAAAATAGTTCTCAAAAACCTGTTATCTCTGGTCGCTAACAATGTTCTTTGGAATTCGATGCAACATGAATACCTGGCGGAAGAACAAATTAGCCACATGTGGTGCCTTAAAGTTAGTAGGAATGATGCAAAAAAATTGTGCATACTTTGCCAATCTGTCAACTACATGCCTAAATACAAGCGTTCCCTTGCATTATGGGAAGGCCTGTAATAAAATCTATCGAAATACCTCTCACATTTCTGTTCTAGTATCGGCAATGGTTATAATAAACCTGCCACGGAAATATGTTCTAACTTTTTCTACTGACAAGTTAGACACTCATAGATATGGCGCATAGGACATCCTCCTATGAGACCCTTCCAAGAGAATCTCTCTCTAACCTGCATGTATGTTTTGAAGTACCCCGAATGTCCTGCAAGTGGTGCATCATGGACGACATGCAAAATCTTCTTCTTAAGCTTAGATTCGGGAACTAGGTAAATTCTGCCCTTATAAAAAATCAAATCAGCTATCACCTTGTATCGTTCATCATGAATTTTACCATCCATAATGTCACATGCTAAAGTGTTTTTGAAATACTCAACCTAATAGTTGAGATTTCCAATCTACTGAAATCTCACTCAAAGAACATAGGACAGTGAGATGTGGTTTCCTAGAAAGTGCATCAGCCACTACATTCTTCTTCCCCTAAACATGTTACAATGTCAAAATCATGTGTGTAGATCCTGTTGACCCACTTCTGTTGCCTCCCATTGAGCTCCTTTTATTCCAAGAAAGTATTTCAGGTGCTGTTGTGATTGATCCTCAACACAAAATTTTCCACTTACCAAATATTGTTTGAACTTTCACCAAGGCATGCATAATGGTGAACATCTCCTTATCATAGGTGGAGTACAACATCTCATTATATCTCAACTTCCTACTCTCATATGCAATAGGATGGCGTTCCTGCATAATAACTGCACCAATCCCCAATCCCAAAGCAGCACACTCCAATATGAAGGGCTGTGAGAAATCAGGAAGAGCCCAAAATTGGACAAGTACTCATAATCACCTCGATCCTATCAAATACTACCTATGCCTCGTATGTCCATCTAAATGCCCCTCTTCCATGTAAAATATGTCAATGGAACCACAAGATAAGAATAGCCTCTAACAAACCTCCTATAATAACCACATAATCCCAAGAATCCACGCAATTCTGAAATGTTCCTAGGTGGTCGGCCAATCTTGCATAACCTGTATCTTCTCCTGATGAACCTTGAACCCGTCGGCCCTAATGACATGTCTAAGATAAAAAATCTCTAGTAAGTACAAATTCGCATTTGGACATCTTAGTAAATAGAGATTGTGTCTCTATGATGTTAAGTACCTCATTAAGATGCCTCAAATGCTAAGTACCTCATCAAGATGCCTCAAATGCTCCTCCCATGTTCTGCTGTAAACCAAGAATGTCATTGAAAAAGACTAGCACAAACTTCCTCAACTGCTTATTGAGGAGATGGTTCATGCATGATTGGAACACGTAGCAAGGTGCATTAGTGCGACCGAATGGCAACACCAAGAACTCATAGTGCCCATAGTGACATCTGAAAGGCCGTCTTGTGAATGCCCTCCTCATGAACACGGATCTAATGGTATCCTAATCGAAGATCAATCTTTGAAAAATAGATAGCTCCATGCAATTCATCCAAAATCTCATATATGTAAGGAATGGGATAGTTGTTCTTTATAGTATTCTTATTGAGTGGCATGTTAGTCAACGCACATACTCATGGTCCCGTCCTTCTTCTTCACCAAAACAATTGAAGAAGCAAAGGGACTAGAACTAGGAAAAATATGTCGCATATCCAAGATCTCTCTAATGGCCTTCTCTATCTCATCCTTTATATTTCTTCGGATGGTGATAAGACATAGTAATCATTGGATTAGCACCCTCCTCTAGCTCTATAACATGCTCAAACCCTCTATCTGGTGGTCTACCTGGAGGAATGTCACCAAACACTGGGCCGTGCTTATCCAGTATGGACTGAATGTCTATATGAAAGGGCTGCTCACTATCTGAAGAAGATTTGGATGAAATGAAACATTGGGCTGCCCATGCAACCTCTCCATGTCTGACTATAGACTCCATCCTGCATGCCATCAAACAACTCTAGGCCCACCATCAAAAAGTGCCCTAAGCACAAACTTCTTCCCATCTGCCATAAACTTCAACTTCATCCTCAAGAAACTCCTGCACATATTTGCCAAGGGACTGCAACCACTAAATGCCCAAAAGTGTATCAATCTCACCGAGCCCAATCACATAGAAGTCATCGGTCAATGTGTAGTCCCCCATCTAGATACTAAGTTGAGGAATCCTCTTAGTGCAACTAATAGCAAACTCGTCTGCTACTATGTACACTAAACCCATCAAAATCCTCAACCTGTAATCCACGCTTCATAGCCAACCCCTCATCAATGAAGTTGTGCGTGGCTCCACTGTCAACCAAACAAACAATACGCTATGCCCCTTAAGTACTCCTTTCAGCTGAAAGGGATGGTACCTAGGAACTCCTGAAAGTGTAGTAATAGTGACATTGGATGAATCCAATGCCTCACTCTCTCCAAGCTCTATTTGGGGCTGCTCCCCCTGTGCATCATGACTGCTATCATCACTCTCTGCATTTGTATTTGGTGAGTGCTCATCATCCTCATATGAAACCACCTCAATGAGACGCACCTTGCCTTTACCAAGGCAACGATGTCCATGCTCCCAATGAGCTTTGCAATGAAAGCAAAGCTTCTTCCTCCTCAACTCATTACGAGTTTCCTGATCCACCTTAGGAGGGGGTGAACTCTTCTGCTGAATAGTAGAGCATTGAAATGGCCTGGAGCTCGTGGGAAACTTCTTATTGGGCTGATAAGAAGTGGGGGATGTGTCCAAGTCTAATGTCGTCTGAATGGCATCATGCAGTGTCCTAGGCTTAAGAGCCTTGACCAATCCTCTCATCCTGTCATGAAGGCCCTCTATAAATAGCATCACTACCCTCTTCTTGGGCATCTTCTGGAACCATAATTGTTATATATGCTGAAATTCGTTGATGTAGGCATCAACGTGACCAGTCTGGTGGAGCTGTGCCAAATCCCTGTAGTATAGCTCCACATCCTTGCGATCAAATCTCTCTATCAGTCTCTCACTGAACTCTCTGTAAGACTGCAAAAGGTTATGGTTCTGTGTAACCAGCCCATGATGCTACCAATCATATGCTACTCCCTGAAGTGTAGAGTGCCGAACTGTATAGCCTCCTGCTCCTGCATAGGCTTGAGGGTAAGATATGTGTTGAGCTTATGAATCCAAGCCCAGGCACATTGATCTTTCCTGCTACCATCAAAAGTGGAAAGAGTCACCTTATTGGTAACCTGCTTCAGCTCCCTATTCTGCTGTGCTCTAGGCCTCCTATCCTGTCTAGCCCTCAAGTTATCCCTCCTCTGAGCACAATACTGCGGAAGGGGAAAAACGTCCCTCACATGCTGTGGTAAATTCCTCCACTCATCGCTGGCTACCATAACATTATCTTGAAAGGCTACTTCCTCAAGCGGAATCTCAATCTCTGGTGGATCCTCTCTAGGCAAAAAACTAGGCTGCATAGGCCTATCTGCTGTCCAGGTAGGCCTCCTCTCATCTGTATGAGTGTGCCTCCTCTCATGGCGAGGTGATCCCCTCACATTGCCAATCTCCGAAGATGATCCGTTGTGCCCCATATGACTACTAGCAACTGATATGGACTTGTCTCTCCTGTCATGTCTATCTCTTGGCCTATCCAAGACCAACCTGTCCAGAGTAGAACCCATACGCTCCATGGACTGAATCAACCGCTGCTGAGTGGCTACCATAGTCCTGAAAAGTTCTCTATCTGGATCTGCCTGCTCATCCCGGGGAGGACTCTCCTGTCTATCACCCATAATTTCAACCCTGACACCTGTTTCAAAACCAGCCTCAAGTCGTGCTTGTCTACGGGTGTAGTATCTGTGTGGACCAATCTCACTTCGCTGCATTCAAATCTGTTTTTTTTTTAAATTAAAAAATCCAATACCTTGCCACACAGGCTGGGAGAATACACTGCTCTGATACCACTGAAAGATCCCAACCCTGTTGTCTGTATTTTTTTTTATATATAATTTTCAGGCTTGGAACTATACTGGCAATATCAATAGAAATCATAGGATACCATTCTCTCACTGCATACAAATTAAATAAAAACAAACCCTGCAATACCGGATAGATGAAAGGAAATGCGCCTAGGGTTTTAATGAGAAACCCTTCACAAATATTTCATAAATAAATACCCTCCATTCAGCCGTGAATTAAAATCTGATTTTTAATGACAAATAATTACGGCAAAATAACCAGACGTCTGTAAATGAAAAGATAATGAAATATTGCCAAAACCCTTCTGGAAATTTATTCAAACCAAGTCGATTTGCTTTATAATTGCAGCTGAAAGTGACAATATAAAACTGATAGGAAAATACCTCTAACACAACATAAAATATCCACAGAATAAGTCGCCCCACTCTGGAAGTTGTCTGGAAACCCACTGCTGCAATTTATTTCTTTTTCTAACACTGCTGAAATGATAAATAACCTGTGAATACAATGAAGTTCCCTGAATAGAAACTCCTCTCACTTCTCCTGGGGTTTTCGTCCGCAAGAGGAATAATCAGGAGGGTTTTTGTCCTTGGATTTGGTCTGCAAAAGCTTCAAGCTCCAACTGTCGGGAAAATAATAATAATAATTTGATTCCCCCCAAAAGCAAGTCGCACTTTTCCTTTAAAGGCCAAAAACCCCTAAAAAGGCATAAGATACCAGAACAAGGGAATTTTTTTTTTTTTGATAACGTTCTCTGTTATGAATTATAAAATTCAAACACACGTTCAAGTTTTAATAATTGTTCTCTGCCCAAACAACACAGTTTGGATCACACAATTTCTTTTTAAAACGAATGTTCCCTGTTCGCATATTTACAATATGGAACACACATTCAATGCCATTCAATCTTATAACAGATTCTATATGCTGCTGTAAATGACTCGAGGAACTGCCGATCTTCCATTTTCATGGCTCGGAGTTTCAACGATCCTTCATTTCATGACTCGGCAACAACCGATCCTTCATGTTCGTTTATGCATAGTATATTATATATACCTGTTCTCATAACCGTTTCCGGTTATCGAAGTGATCCATTTAAGAAGCCTATCTGAATATCTGTTACTGATATTCATCTGACATCCTGCATCTTAAATTAAGTGATAAGGACAACGCAACCAGCAATTGCGATACTTTGGCCAAAGATTTTCACATGCTTTGCATGATCATATTCCTGGATGTGATACACATCAACGGAATACGTCCTTCACTTCACTTCACCTGTTATCTAGAATGGTCTTTCCTGGTTCCTACCAGTCCTCTTCGTTTAAGGTCAGTTTTAAACTTCCAATTCCAACTAGTAATATGAACGAATATAGGAAGGCACTCCTGGTAACTAAAGATACGCAGACATACGGTGTCGTTTCCCCACGACTCCGTGTGTCTAGTTATCTTTAGTATTCCGGAGTCACTCCGTATACCAGATCATACCCTATCCCCTGCTAAGAGTTACACATTCAGCCTATGTATTCTTGATGTTTTAATTCGGGAGGGCATTGCAATATGTCAGCTGCAACATTGTGTCGTCATGAAGACCCCGTCTTCATGGAGACACCTTGCTGTAGCTGGCGTATGCCAATGTCCTACAGAATCCTCCCATCGAGAATACACATCCTGCTCAAGTGATTTGGATACGATTTAATAATTAAGAATCAACTTTCAGCATCCATGTTGTTCCCTTGATCCTTGTTTCCGTTACAGTTGTATATAGCTAAGAGGGACTAAAACCGTCCATTAGCTTGCCATGCATCTTCTCCTTCGTATCGAAGGGCTACATTTCTCTACTTGGTTCACTTCTTAATCATTGGATTAAGCAGTCCGTACCGACGGACGTGATAAGTTTAACCTATTAAACTTAGCCAAGATTTTCCCAACTGTAACTAAATTCAGAATACTAACTTATTAGACGTCATTTAAACGAGGTCTAATTCCCAAGAATGTATTCATTTGTTCTCCTTAACGTTATATAGTTAAGGTCCATTAGTTATGGATATACTTATCCTATATCCTTTATTCTGAATTTAGCATACGAGATCATTAATGGAGTTCGAAAGCGAAGTTCGAATACTCCGAAGTTAATTGATATTCCTTAGCTCCTAAGCTAATCCTGAATACCCTTTCGATTATGGAATCATATTCTTCTTAAACCTTTTTAATGTCAATTAAAAATTCATCTTTACCCAAGTATGAACTAATTGCATTTTTCAACTTAAAAGTTGCATTTAGATAAGAATAGATATCAGTTTCATTTAACATCCATCCAAGGACAATGAAGCAAATCCAAATCAAGAAATAACATTATATTTCCAATTTAGCCAACAATATCAAACTGATATAATTATTAAAATATCACACTTGTAATTGTATTCAACATTTCATGTCATAATCTATACATTTGCCAATCCGACTGAATGGGCATGGTTTACATAGAACATCAATACAATTCATAGACAGAAGAATATACTTTCTTCTTTCCACAATTCCTCGAAGAGGAATAAAAGCAACAATTACAATTTATCTTTCAACTAATCAAGAAGCATCAGAAAACAGACATGTCTTCACTCTAATCAAATTCCATTTGCAAAATGATTTGCACGGGTCAGTTCAATGAACTGAGCATATTAAGCACTTATCCTTAAAATACGGTGCTTCAACTAACTGTCTCAATAAAAGAACCCTGCTTTTATGAAACGACAGTAAAACATCAATCACGAAATAGGCACAAAAGAAAGATCAGCATAACAACTGAACTATCAAAATATCATCACAATCAGCCAAAGGACTGCTGTCCCGTTTCCACATAACCGTTACAAGTCTTAATTCACAATAATTACAAAGTTAGAAATACAAATAGCTTGCTGCTGATATAACATACTGTTATCCTTTCCACGCCTTTCATTAATAATAAATGCAAGGATGAAACTAACTGAAATGTAAACCTCTTTACTTTCCTTTCAGTTCATGCATCATATTAGAATCCAAGCAATCAAGCACAGACAAGAAAGGCGAACAGCAATGCATATAGTCGCTCATATCAAAGCACTACAAGATTCGTTACCAACGAATTATAGATTTCCAACTGAATGAAAGAAGAACAGATCATTTTTCTAAGTCATTCATCCATGTCCCTATTTCTTTCCAAATGGCTGTTCTAAAAATGGAATCCAAACGAGACACAAATCAAGATAACAGTTCAGAGTGAAACTTACAAAATCCATTCAAAATTCACTTTCCAGCAGTAGAGTAATTTCATTCATAATCAGCTTTAAAATGAAAACAGGGAAGAATTCATCATCCATAACCATATTTCATTTGAATCAGGTTCATATGAAAATCCAAAACAGGTTAGTACCACATTATGTTCATCCAAGATCAAACAGTATAAGGATGCAAACCATATATTTACCATACTAAAAGAAACCATATTTCTTTCACTGTATGCTAAACAGATAAACCGTTATACAATCATACAGTCAATTAATCACATGATTTCTAATCCTATGAACGTATCCCATTCAAAATAACATTTTATTCATTGCTGTTACCTACAGCAAGTCCAATAATCACATGACTACGAATTTCACCAAGTCAGAACAACAAACAGAAGAAGAATTCATTTCCCTATAATTTCATTAAGAAACAATCATTTTGTTCGGAATGAAATAAAAACACCCAAATCGTGTTTATCTTAGCATGACAACTCAACTTATAAAGATAACAAAACAATCGTTCTTATTGAAAAGCAACTCACATAGCCTGTACAGTTTCAATCCAATATACCACAAACAATGAATATCCAATTCGGGTTCTATCTCGATCAACCGTTAACTCCAAAAACAACATTCTCCATTTTCTTAATAAGGTACAGGACTCAAAATATAATATTCATATATCAATACCTCTATAAAGGCAAACCCGCATAGGGTGTTAATTGCGTAAGCTTGGTACAGTCAGGTCAGACTCAGAAAACAAGCAATTCCCATATTTTCCATTTATTTACACAGAAATCCAAGTCAAACATTCACAAGACAGTTCAAATCAGAAGGTCAAACCACAACTTGCAATGGAATCAACTTTCCAAACAGCAAGAAGAAAATATAATCATTCATTGCACAGAATACAAAACCAATTTGTAATCGTGTCTACAGTCCGAACAGGAAGACCGAACAACATCATTAAAACACAATAAAACCATCCTATCCTCACAGCAAGGAAAACACAATTCATTAATAAGTTCAGAAGGAAAAACAGTTAACTTTTCCTACTTTCACGAATACCCAATAGTGAAATATTCGTTCATTTCCTATACAAGAAAAGGCACAACAATGAAAATATTGCTATACTTCATTCAAATCGAGTTCAAATACTCATAGAAAACCCAAATTCCATTTCCATCAAAATCCAAAACAGTAGAAGGAAAAGGATCCATTTCACCTAAAAATTTCAATAAGAAACAACTTCAAACAACTATTCTTCTTTCATTCCAGTTCGTTAGCAAAAGAACGATTGTTTCAATAGTGAAAACAACTCATATAACATGTACAGTCCCATGATACACATGACGAATTCCCCATTACTGTCAAACAACCAGCACAACATGGAGGTGTTTCCACTCAATTAAAATGCAAGGACAGATCAATCACAACAACAAGAAAATGATTTTACCCCATCATTTCCAAAAATGACAGCAAGGGTCAACGAACCCAAATCATAGCAACATAACACGACTGTATTTCCACTTCCTTTTTACATGCAAGGACAGTTCCAAACACAACAGCAAGGAAAAGATTACACAATAAGGAAACAATTACACAGCCTGTTCCAATTTCACATAACACGAACAGAGAAAGAAACTATCTATTTCAATCCACCATACTGTCAACCAACCATACAGTAATTCATGTTCCAACTCGATTCGTGCAAAGACGAATCAAAGCCTAGCAACCAGAAGCGATTCTTCTTATCATTTTCCAAAAAAAAGAAAGCAAGAATCAACGAAATCCAAATCAAATCGACTCGACAACAATCACACAATCCAAACCCAAGAGCAGGGTTGTTTTAATGAGACACTTAAACAAAGCAAGAATTTTTAAAGAGAAGGGCTTAACATGCCTGTAATCTCTTTTCCAGAACCTCGAAGAAAGCTTCGTTTGCCGAGTTATTTCCTTCCACAGCGGCAGCACAAACTTCCCAACACTCCTTTCTTCTTCAGGCTCAGCAACAGCCTTAAAATCTCCAAGAACAGTGTCAAATTCCAAGAGCTGGTTCGACTGAACCAGACCAGAAAAACCAAATGCAGAGCAACTTTGCAAAAGCCCGAATCGACAAAATGAAAATCAGAATTCCCTCATACACTTTCCAAGGCGAACTGGTCGCGAGGACCAAGAATAATCAATGCATTAAAGGCTCTGCCTTTTCCTAACTTCCCACGCCACTGCCAACTTGAGTTGGCGAACTCAAATTTCAAATTTCCCATGCAAAACCGAATTTGGCTCTATCTCCAAATAGATACCTCCATTTCTTACCTGCCCCGCCAAAACTGGCGCTGTCCACGTATGGACTTACCAATAAATGCTAATGAATACCCTCCTTCATCCTTATCCTTTCCCTCCAAGGGTCTGCGCGCCCCTTTAGATTAGGATTAGTTTAGGTTGCATATAGTGTTCAACCTAGGTCTTAGTTTAGCCTTAGGTTATTAGGGCTTAGGTCTATTTTTCCCCCCTTTTTTTTGTAATTTAAAAATCCACTTAGGATAGTAGTTTAGGATGCATGTTAGGACTTAGGATTAGTTTAGGGTTTAATTCATACTAACCACTAACACTAACCAACTCCTAACCCAACCTCTCAACTAACCCCATATCTATGATGTGCAGGACGTTCAGTCCTTTGGATCACGTGTCAAGGCCACCCGTGTCCAGGCATTTCTTGCCTCACGAGGTCCCAAGTTCGACAGTACAGGGTTCAAGAATCGAACCCCTGTCGTTGGCATTTACGTGCCAGCTGCTCATACCTGCAATCAGGCGCTGCACGTTCATAACAACCTCGGGTTCGGTTCAAGAGTAAATCGACACAGAAATCACAAGAAGCCCTCAGCATACTTTGGATCAATGAAATTGATTCAAGGTGTGCTGTCAATCAGCAACGAGAGTTTAGCAAGTATACGACAATTTGTCGTCACATCAGCAAACACGCAAGTACAATAACTGCTGTCCTATACAATAAATCACAGCATGCAAGAATCCAAGTTAGCAACACATTCCTTTAAGATCAGAGTTTATCTTAACATGTTTGCCTTCATTCCAGCAGTTATAACAACATGAAAAACTTTCACCAAGATAACATACAAAATCAGAGCGTTACAGCAAAACATTGTTGTATGTTCTAAATGGGTGGTGCGTTGCCTCTTGGGTAATCAAGCTTGAAAAATTATGCTTCGTCATTGGATTGCTTAAGGTTTCCCTTACGTAAAAAGATGTTGGAATAATATAGGGTTACATATCTTAATTATCACCAAGACACCTTTTAAGATTACTGACACGTTCTTTGACAAAAGCATATTGAAGGCCTTTGAAGTTGTGAAGTTGTTATTGCGTTGGATTGGAGATGGATTTTACATTGACCCGTCTTTTCAATTCCCAAAATATCCGGTGGTCTCCCATTATTAAAGAAGATAGTATCCCGCTTGTTGAAACTTCGGGCATCAAAGTTCTCTGTTTATCTCGAAAAGGGATTCACGCTATTCAAGATTTGGTTTCCTGGATTTTCTAGCCCGAGCTCAAGATGAAATTCAGTCTTGCCAATTCAAAACTTTTTTCTATCCATAGAATTCAAGAGTTGATGCCTGATGTCATGCTTCATAAGTTGGGTCTTAAACCTCTGGATGCATGGTAGCGGGATTGGCGGTGGATTCATAATATTACCTTTCTTCACTATAATGTTGGCACCATTTACCAGCTATTGAGTCTTATTTCGCCTACCATTTCCAAACTCAACACCCGTTGGGGTTTGTAATCTCCCCCAACTACTTGGCTTCGTTAGCTTTCCTGTGCCTGGAACCCTTTGTTGGAACCTAAAGTCAACCATTTTCTATGGTGCCTTATTTATCAAGGTCTTCCTGCTGGTGAACGACTTAGTCACATTAGGCTTCCCAATCCGAAACGTCCCTTTTGTTCTCAACTAGAGTCATCTAAGCATTTGTTTTGGTCTTGTTCCCATGTTCAAGCCGTTTGTTCTTGGATTCATACGCTATTTTAACCCTACCACCCTGAATTCTTTCATTGGCATATGACATTGTTTGGAGATTTTAGTTCTTGGCCTACGTTTATTAATACTCTATGGCAATTGTTTAGATTTTGTATTCTCTTTCAAATTTGGGAAGCTCGTAATACTGATATATTCCAAAGTGATCAATTTTTGTTGTATTTTCCACTAATGATAAAGTGGTTATTTTGTCTACTGTGTGCATACAAATTCAAGCTCAAGTTGAAAAAGTTACTTTGGAGTTTGCTCACATGCAGGAATTGCTCGCACACTGGGGGAGTGCTCCTTGCACGATGAGTCGGGTCCCTCCTGACCATTTGTTGTCGCCATCTCGACCATCTCTGCCACGCTGGCCACCTCCACAAGGACTGCATTGTAGATGTCACTCTCGCAGCCACCGCTCTGCCTCTATATGGGGTAGCCCTTCAGCCCTGTCCTCTTTAGGGCCGAGATGGAGTCCTCCACGGGGGAAGGCTGTGGTAGGTTCTTTCTTCGTGGTGGGCCTCTCCTCTGCATGGAGTTTAGATGTTTGCTAGCTCTCCGCCCCCTGGATGGGGAATTATGGTGCCTCTGCAAATGCAAACGCCCAATCAGGATGGCTGGCAGGTTGATCCTCCTTTGGCTGAGCCATCGAGTGGAGCTTTCATCCCCACTCAGGATGATCCTCCTCCTCCCCTCAGAGCGGCGACACGTGCTTAATGTTCTCTAGTTTTATATAGTTCTCGTGTTTGCCCTCGTGGCGTTCTCTACTGGCCCTTTGGGCATTTTGTATTGCCCTTTTAATTTTTTGTGGGACCGTGAGTATTCCGCTTGCCCTTACTCTTGTAACTCTCATTTATTTTTTCTAATAAAAAGGGCAATTCCAATAATAATAATTAAAAAAAAAACCCCATTTTATAAAAAATAAGAAAAGAGAAAATGGCCTATTTGCTCGTGGCTTGTGGTTTAGTTGGTAGAAACAACCACTTCTTTCTCACTAAACGACAAAAATAAGAAATAAATTGTTTTTTCCTCTTAAAACAAACTAATATTTAAAATAGAGCTCCAAACCACTAGTTAGGTACCGCTTGAACACATTGACCTTCACCTTCCATTTGGTAGTGTGTGACGCGCACCTCTACACTAGCTAAACAAGCATATGAGACCAAAGCAAATTCCATACACCGACATATCCCCCGTCGATCCGCCAAAAAGAGCTTCCCTGGGCATTCACTCCATATAAAACTCTCCAGGTTGTTGAGCCAAGAATTGTGGCCTTATTTCACTACCAAGAGTCACCAACCGATGCCATCCTCTCCTCTATAATATCATTCTGGGATCGAGGCCTCTAAGGACTTAATAACAACATCACCCTACATTGAATTGATAAATGCCCGCAGAAGCCGGCATTGAATTGAGGAATACCTCCCCCTCCCATAAGTCTCCCCCGAATTGACCATTATTAACCAGAGAGGTCTCCATGACCAATATGCATACAAGCCTCCATTGAATTAAGTAACACCCACAAAAAAGCCTACATTAAAATAAGCAATACCCACATAAGTCTTCGTTGAGTTAATCAATACCCACAATGCAGATCTGTGTATTTGTAGCTAAATAGATCTGTACTAATCATAGAGGATCTGAAAATGGCTAATCCTCTGGTTCAGGAGAAGGAAAAGCTGCTGCCTTCGGTCAGGGGATCGAATCCCCTCAAGCAATCTGCAAATTCTTCGAGCAGGGTATTCACCATAGGCCTAGTGGGTGCCTGGTATTGCTCAAACATAGGGGTACTGCTGCTGAACAAATATCTTCTCAGCAACTATGGGTTCAGGTTCCCTATATTTCTGACCATGTGCCATATGACCGCCTGCTCTTTGCTGAGCTATGTGGGCATAGTGTGGATGAAGATGGTCCCAATGCAAACAATTAGGTCAAGGGTCCAGTTCATGAAAATCTCTGCACTCAGTGTGATTTTCTGCACGTCTGTTGTGGGTGGGAATATCTCGTTGAGGTTTTTTTGCCGGTGTCATTTAACCAGGCAGTTGGGGCAACTACGCCATTCTTTACTGCAGTGTTTGCCTATGTCATGACTGTGAAGAGGGAGGCCTGGCTGACATATCTTACGCTTGTTCCTGTTGTCACAGGGGTCATCATTGCCAGCGGGGTCAGTTCTATTTTCCCACCTGTTCTTTTTATGAAACTAATGTGTGTGTGTGCGTGTGTGAATATATGTTGTATGTCCCTGTATATATACTTGTCTGGGTGGTGTTATATGTACATATTCATGTGTTTACATGAATATGTACATGTATGTAAAATTCACACACGTGTCTTGGCAGAGATACAATTGGCTCCCATGTCCCCCTGCTTGTGTGCCAAGGAGATTCTCTGTTCAATATATATATATATATAGACACACTTTATATATACATAAATGTGTGTATATTTGTATGTACACGCAAATGCTGGGTCTTGTGCATGTAATTAAAATTATTTCATTATAGCAAATCAGATGCCAATTTGGTTTATGAGACTCCAATTCCAGTTTGAATGCCCACTACGGAATTTCTTTCCATCTAATTTATATTTAGTCAAATGTGAACACCTGGATTTCGACCCAGTGACCAAGCTTGTGAGTAAATTAAACCTCGTCAATCCATATACACTGGGAGTACCAGTCTGGCCGCATGTACATTGGAAGTATCAGTGCCTCTGGGCCATATGTGCCCCTTTGTAGAAGAAAAAGAAAACCTTATCGATTTTGGTTGAATACATTGTTCAAGTTTTGTACTCAGATTTTGACCTCACGACTAAGTTTGGAGCACACTGAGACTTGCTGATCCACCCATCCCATGTATACACAGACGAATACACACATACTCATACGAACATTTACATTCATGTGAATGTGTGTTGGCAGAAATAAACTGGCTTCCATGACCCCTGTTTTGTGTGTTTGGGAGGGGGCTTCTCTGTTCACTTTGTATCTTTATTTTGTATTTACAATTATATTAAAAGAATATGAGGGATAACCCGCATTATTTGACAGAGCATGCCTAGATTGTTGGTTTGCTCTTTTGTTTTCTTTTAATGTTTTCCATGTTGCTGCCTTTATGTAATAGTTTGCATTCAGTGCATGTATTTTTTGGTTCTCATGTTTATTTGTGTATAATCTTCTGTGTTAAAGAGCATTAAAATCATTACAAGTGACTCTGTTTTTTTGGATTTTGTAGTACAATCTGCTGTGTTAAAGAGCATTGCATCATTACAAGTGACTCTGATTTTTTGGTTTTTGAAGGGCGAGCCAAGTTTTCATCTCTATGGATTCATAATGTGCATTTCAGCTACTGCTGCAAGAGCTCTCAAATCCGTGCTTCAGGGGCTTTTACTATCTTCTGAAGGGTATTGTGCTAAAAAAAACTTGAGCTCTTCCTTTTTTTCTCTTCAGGGGCTTTTACTATCTTCTGAAGGGTATTGTGCTAAAAAAAACTCAAGCTCTTCCTTTTTTCTCTTAGACCATTTGTAACTGTTTGCTAAGATTTGGTTCCATTAATTGAAATAATTGGTAATTACTAGCATGCACAAAAGCGTCTGTGGTGTTTGGTATTGAAGTGATTAAATTAACAAGAACGGAGAAGTTTCTTTTCCATGCTACTGAATTTTTCCCCTGTAATCCAAACTTTCTACTGAAGGAAACCCCCTGAATGCTCTTTTTTTCCTGATGACTTTAAACACTGGCATGGTAAAGTGCTTGTATACTTGCAATATTCATCTTGAATTATAATAAAGCATGTGCCATGTGGAAAGGATGTATTATGTTTTTGAAGAGTATGGAAAATGCTTTTTGATCAATCAGTTTCACTTGCATATGATAGAAGAATCAGGTTTCACTAGTGATTGGCTAGATGTGGTGCTGTTGATTGAAATATTTGAACAGGATATGAGCTCCTCAAACTTGTGTTCTGTGCAATTTTGTTCGTGGATCTAAGAGGAATGTAGTGTAAATACATCTGAAGCAGAATTAGCCTAGATTAGAATCGATTGAACTAAAAGCTCGAATGTTCATGGGGTGTTTGGACATCAGCAAATTATTTACCTCCTGACATATCTGATTTAGTATTTTGCAGTATGTCCAATGCACATCTTATAAGTCCCGAGAACTGTGTTTAAAAAGCATGCAAAGAATTTTAGTACTACTATTTGGGCATCTCACAAGATTATTTATTGAAATTAACAATATAATTACACGCCTTTTAACAAAGTATTCCTCTCTGCAGCATAAGAATGTGCATTAACAAAACACAGTATTTGATAAAAAAATGTTCTTTCTTGTAAAGAAAACTACTGCAAATGCACCCGCACCATGATGGTATATCAGTTTTTTGCTGCAAAATTTATCACGGGATGTAAAAATTAACTTTTGATGTTCTGAAGTATTTTGAGTAACATGCCCTTTTCAATATTTAAAAGCATCAGAATATCTCATTCTCTGTCTGTTTGTTGTGACCAATGACAGGGAGAAGCTGAGCTCCATGAATCTGCTTCTTTATATGGCTCCTATTGCAGTAGTAGTTCTGCTACCTGCAACACTACTTATGGAACCTAATGTGCTTGGGATAACCATAGCACTTGCAAGAAAGGACGTGAAAATTGTATTCTACCTTCTTTTCAACTCAGCCCTAGCGTATTTTGTGAACTTGACAAATTTTTTGGTCACCAAGCACACTAGTGCTTTAACTCTCCAGGTATGTTGCATTCTTTAAGTTATAACTTATCCTGTTCCCTTCTTATGCGTTATGATGAAATGATTTTTACCATCGATTAGTAGTTTTAAGTATCCACCATCCACCTATCTTCAGAACAAATTTTGAACTAGTTTTTAGTCATGAACTTTGAAATTTGTTTAGATTTTACTTGAAGATGTGCTTGATTGGTCTTAATGCATTTTTTTTAATAATATGTAGAAAGCTATGCATGTCCATATTCTGTAGACAATTTTGTTTCATGTGGGTAGTTCTACTTCTGCCTTGTATTTGCATGTCAACACAAGCTCTTATAAGAATATGGACTTCATGGCCTGACGCTGGTCAGATTTGTAGGGTTATACTGGGGGACTGCAGCAACTATCTTCAGATGTAGTTTTCCCTTTAGATCTAGGTTATCTTGATTTGTGGGCTAACATTGCAAATCAATTAAAGTGGACAGTGGCTCACAGATTGTGTTTAGAGAAAACTGGATAACATGTGCTTTAATTTGCTTTTGCATTATTTTGGCTCTTCTGAAGTAGCCAGCTAGGGATACTAGTCACTTTTATAGAAAAATATGATCTGCCTTGAAATTCTTCTTCCATTGATCTTTATTGCGAACTCTTATGCTTGGAGGTATAAACAATTGTTCCACACGCAATGCCTTATTTGTGGTAAACCACACACAGTCTACATCTGCATAATTGTTCTTATAATTCAATTCGTAATTTCTTTCAAATGGTCGTTACTGATGATGAATCATGGGTGTCGATTCGAAACGTGTCGATTTAAAAACTCTCATGCAGTTCCAAATCCAGAATCCTGTTCTCCATCTTATGGACCGTGAAAATATTGAAACTTTAATTCAACTGCATTGTTGAATCCTTTTATATTGATTAATCTGATCAACAGAAGTAACCAAATCTGTAACAGTCGAACCACTTTGGATTACCCTGGCATGATCTTCACAAACAATTCTTGGCCTCAATGATCCCACATCATTTCATCTTCATGCCCAACTGTCTCTAGAAAATCTTGAAAAACTAATAATGTTAATAGTAACAAGAGGTTTTGTTCTAATCTAATTGAGAGGTCATGCCCTTTGATGTATTATATATATGTGTGTGTTGATATGTATTATGTATTTGCTTCTATTGTTTTCCCTGCAGCGGGAATGAATTGAACAGGTTAATTACTCCCTGCAGGTTCTCAAAGCCTAGGGTCAAGATTTAATCAATTGAAACAGATTAAGATAAGATTCAATGCAGTCATTCCACCTGCATGTTGATTTCTGTCCATCAGAGTTCTGGTGTTTTAAGCGTACAGTTTATTCTTTTCTTATTCTTGTGCTGTTGTTAACAGAAATATTGAGCTATCGAGTCGTTTATTAGCTTCATTTCAATCAGCCTTGTGTAACTTTAAACTGTCAGCCTGTTCTAAATTTTTTGATTGTGATTCTAGAATTGTTTTCTGCTGTTGCACATGTTGCATGCCGATTCATTTGCTTGAGAAAACTGACATGTATCTGGTGAATTAAAAAAAAACAACTTTTTTTCATTTGTTGACACACTAGAACTGTCCGTGGGCTTACTCAAGCCAATTGTTACATTATACAAAGTTTCCAAGCACTAAGCAAAAGCAGAGGGGGTACAGTGTAATATCTTTTGTACTGAACAATTCGCCACTGAAGTAAGATCTATTGCATTTCCTCACTAGTACTGTCCAACCTGATCACAATCTATCTTAGGTCACATGACTAGAGAGATGCAATGTTGGATGATTGATTACGATTTTATGTCTTATGGCTCTTGAAAATAATACATGTTTTAATTAATCATCTTCCACAACAATTAACTATCTGAAAGCTAATGTGAATGCTTTCTTCCTTGATCATTTCTTTTGGGTTTGACTTGAAGGTCTACAGAGCCCTGAGTTGGATACATCTTGGTCCACCTTGATATACATATTATGCCTTAGATTCATCTCTCAGTTTGGTGAACATGTTAGAGATCTAATTTCACATCATATATTGGATACTTCACCATAGAAGCAATATCTATTGAACTACCTCATTTATAATGAGTAATCTGATTACAGTTGACCTATTTCTGTTGCTACAACCCATACGACTTGAGAATGCAATTTGGTCAAATCAATACTTGAATACTTGAAAATAATGATCGACTTTTCAATTCAATTATCTTTGAGAGCAATTGACCAAGTGCATGCCCGTCTGAATACTTTCTTTGCCATCTCACTTCATTTGCTCTCAATTAAATCTTCAGTTCTCTACATTTTGGCCTACTTGAATATGTTTCGTATCATTCGCAGTTCAGAAGAATACTGTCACTCAACCAAAAGCTGTCTTGTTCATCCTTGGATTATCCTGAGTTTTTCTTATCTTTTGTGAGTTCACTTTGTGCTTAATCTTTCATGTCACCAGTTTTCTAATACAATGAGCCAATGCCCAGTTGGGTAGGGAAAACCTTATTGTTGGGTACACAAAGGTGATAGTAATATGAGTGTTACCAGGCGCATGTTTCAGGTGCAGGGGGCGGATGACCCTTGTGCTTGTTCACGTGTTAGTGCAATCCCTGGACAGTGGGATCACAGGCAGTTTGGATGCAACCACAGCGGTAGCGCACGTTTGGGGGTAATTCCCTAGACGGTTGAGGCTCTAACTTGGAGGATGAATAAGTTGTTGCAAGCATTGTCCTTGTACATCACCTGCTCAAAATCAAAATCAAAATCGTAGCAATAGATCCATTTGGTCCTTCCCATGTGTTGTGTCTTTTGTTTCTTTAGGGTGTTTGTCTTATGCTATTTGTAATATTTATTTCACACAGTCTTAATTAGGAAGCAAGCAATTTTGTATGCAGCGATCTCCTAAGATGATTGGGATAAAATTATGCTGTTAATTGGCTGGTATCCGGCATGTCTTTTTAGAAGAGTTCAGGTTTTCTATGCCAAGAGCACCTTTTTATGCCAGTATTTGATGCTGCAATCCATGCCTTACCCAAGTTGCCTAATATGGCTTTGTATATTTGTAACTTTCAGACTTCAGAATAATAAATTACTCTAGGATGACAGACAATTGAGCTCAGAATATGGAAGGCAATCTTTTGAGTCACAAAAGTATTTTGCCACCCAGATTAGTCAGACACTGCAAGAATCATGGTAGCAAATAGGGATTTCCCTCGGATTTTTATAAGGATCTTCATTTCGTATTGATTAAGCTGTTTTTCTTGTCAACTGAAGCTAGATGGCAGTATCTTTCTGTATTTATTCCGCAATGTAGTTGGTTTTGCAAGAAAATAGGGCAAGAGAGATTTACTTCCAAGTTTCAACTTACTAGAATGCAGTTCTGACATGTTTGATATATTGAAAATATTTTTATGTTGAGAACACTATTTAAAATCCTCAACCTAATTTAGTTTTGTTTGAAGCATGCCACTATTAATGTAAATTAATATCTAATCACTAACTAATTAGACAGTAATGTTTAAAATAATAATGTTTAACATCTCAAGAGATCAATTTGCATAGTCTGTTTTAGGAAAACATTTTAGAAATATTTTATTTATTAAATATATCCGGTTTTAACATTTATACCTACTATGGCTGCTTTATTCAACTCAGCTGGGCTTTTCGTTCTCCAAGATTTTTCGTTTCCTGAGAAACATCTGTTACAGCATATATATTCATGTGAATAATCAAGATGGTCTCAAACTTTCCATCTGCCTTTCAAATTATAACTTTGGATTTTTGAACTTTTTTGTTGGATTGCGAGACCTTATGTTGAAAACTTTAACTCTAAAAAACATGCCTAATCAGTAGTATATACCACACTGATGTTTGACTATGGTCCCAAGGTAGCAATTTAGCTGGAATCCTATAAATATATATTGTTGTTACAATATGTTAGGCTATTAGAACCTTAACACAATCTTGTTTGTTATTTTTAATGGCAGATGTGTCTTTTTTGTATATTTTTCAAAACTCAGATGGCCACATTGTTCACATTAATGGAAACACTGGGGTGAATTTGTATGTTCTGATTGTTTAAGGCCTACTTATAAGATTTGGCATTACATTTGCTGAGATTCAATGGAACAAACATTGCTTTGCTGATAAAGTTCACGTTAGAAGGAATTTTTAATGATCTATCCACATTTTTTTATGTCCAAGATCATTGCTTTACGGAGCTTTAAAGTGGCCATCTCTAGAGTAAGCCAGTAACTAATATATAGTTGTCACAATATGATAGGCTATTATAACCTTTCACAATATTGATTAGAGTATTAGTTATTTGGGATTTCACAATGTTATTAGGGTAATGACTGCTCATGGAGATCATCATGAGATGACTTAAACACACACACGAATAAAATCCCCAAAAAAAAAACGGAAATCTAATTAAATTGCACGCAGAAGCCTTCAATTACAATATCTTTTGTGTAATTTTAAGAGCAGATACATCTTTTTTTATATTTTTCAATTCTCAGATGGCCGCACTGTTCACATGAACAGGAGCGCTGGGGTGAATTTGTGTTTGAGGCCTACTTATAAGGTTTGGCTTTACATTTGCTCAGATTCAATGGATCACACAAATAAAATCCCAAAAAAACTAGTAATCTAATTAAATTGCTCACAGAAGCCTTCAATTACGATATCTTTTGTTTATTTTTAATGGAAGATAAAAACATTTGATTTGGCCTTTTTCTGTATTTTTCAATGCTCAAATGGCGGCCATTTTCATTGCTTGCATGAGCAGGATTTGTACCGGAATGATATGAATTTGTGTTGTTAATGCATAGTTATATGATTTGGCCACTTTCATTGTTTACATGAGCAGCATTTGTAAAGGGCTGATATGAATTTGCATGTTAAATGTTTAGTCATTGTGGCCTCAAGTAAGCTCAGGTTTGATGGGAAAAAAGTTGCTTCACTGATAAAGTTTACATTTATCAAGATGAGGATTTTTCTTATCATTCAACCACGTTTTGTTTTTGCCCAAGAATATTACTTTACTGAGCTTTAAATTGGCCATATTTCTTATTTTTAACATTCTTTTAAAACTATAAACATGCCCCTATACAGAAAACATGTTCTGGGTTTTAGTTGATTTATTTGAATTTATATCTATTACATGAAATAAGTCTGCTTTTCATGTGGCAATTTCAATTTATAATATCTGAATCAGTATTTTGAATCTCTTATTTCGTGATATAAACTTCAAGTGGTTCTGAAAAGCTCTTTCTCAAGGGTAGTTTTGCAAGCCATAAATTTGCTTGTTCTATGTATTTTTTCCTGTTATTTTTATCTATCTATTTTAATTTTGCATTCCTTTTTATTTAAAATTGATGCACCTCACAGTTTTTGATAATTACTAGCCCCATTAGAACTGTCCTTTTTGCTTGTCAATCATTTCTTCAAGCATTTCAGGTAATCCTACAAAATATTTTGCTTCATTGCATTATATCCATATTACGTTGCGAATTAGGTGATAGGCAATAAAGTTATCATCTTTATTTTCTTAAAATTTATACCAATGTATGGTATTTGAGGTTGTTGGAGATTGCTGGATGGGTCAGTATATGATTGAAGAAAGCTCTCCTCCAAGGATTACTTATGTTTAGAATGTGAAGAATTTCATAAAATTGTGCCAACTTATTTTACAGGTACTAGGCAATGCAAAGGGAGCTGTGGCAGTAGTAGTTTCTATCTTGCTTTTCAGAAATCCTGTATCTTTTATAGGAATGCTTGGTTACACCCTCACGGTCATTGGGGTAATTCTATACAGTGAAGCAAAACGGCGATTCAAATGATTGTGAATTCAAAATTAGAGAGTTCCTATGTGGGTTCTACATGTGATGGAATCTGCACCCTCTTTGGAGGCAGTCACATCTGCCCTTTAAGGTTCATCAAGGGATGCATTGCATACTGTAAGCTTTTTATTGGAAACCAGATAAGATTCGGGATCCGATTTGAATTACCGGGAGGCCAAAAGGAACTATGAAGAAAGTAGTAGCTGCTTTTTGGTCTATTTGTCTTGCCCTTGTTCCATGTGATCCTACAGGATTATGTAATTTCTTTATTCTTTTTGAGATCAACAAATTTCAGTTGGCAATTCACATGTCATTTTTCTATTTTATTAATGAAAAACCTGTCTTTTATTATTTCTATATTGACTCTTCTGCTAAGAGCAGGGTCTTTCCCTTCATTTTTTAAAGAGAGACTGTTTCAATATGCCAATTCCAGAGATCTTGTATTTTTCTTTCTAGTTTTCATTTTTCATTACATCTAATAGATGGGAATTCCTAGGTTACAGGTTACTGCTTCTTGATAGCATGTAGGTACTTGCCCAAAGTGACAAATTGGAGATATTGTATTGCCACTCATGAGGGGAAGTATAAGTGCAGCACTATGCACTTACGATTTATCACAATTGTTTTGGTTGTTTTAGGCGTAAGATTGACTCTTCTGCTAAGAGCAGGGTCTTTCCCTTCATTTTTTAAAGAGAGACTGTTTCAATCTGCCAATTCCAGAGATCTTGTATTTTTCTTTCTAGTTATCATTTTTCATTACATAAAATAGACGGGAATTCCTAGTTTACAGGTTACTGCTTCTTGATAGCATGTAGGTACTCGCCCAAAGTGACAAATTGGAGATATTGTATTGCCACTCGTGAGGGGAAGTACAAGTGCAGCACTATGCACTTGAGATTTATCGCAATTGTTTTGGTTGTTTTAGGCATAAGATTGTTTACTTTGAAAAGTACAAAGTCATATATTTCAAGTGTATAAAAATGGGATACACCTATGACAAACTAAAAGCCATGAAAGTAAGAAGAAATAGGGCTAAAATCAAGATACATTCTGGAAAAATGGAACTGTTAGTGCAAATCAGCAGGACCCTCTGGATGTTCTATAAGATTTTTTAGTTGACATTTTAGCATCCAGTGTGATTGCACAACATTGGATCTTCCAGATTAGAGGCTGGTTTCTCGACTCCTCTGTTCAGGTGTGCATAACATTCTGCAGAGAGTTTACCTATATTTTAATCAAACTTTGCCAAGGAGACAAGGTTGAGAAGATACAAAGAATAAACCTAGTCTAATTAAGGTGATGCACCAAAGGAGTAGTAGACACCTGCTACTGCAAAACATACACAATTCACAAGGAAATACAGCACAAAACATGCTCAAATTGCCAAAATGTAATGATAGATCAGGAAAACAATGATGAACGTATGAAAGGATTGAGAAAATTTTAATCACAGAGTATACATTATCATTGCAGGTCCAATACAGTGCATTACAATGGCCAAGAGGCAAAAAGAGATGTTGTAGTTGTGTGAAAAGGTAAAAACTCTATAAATCTACCTGATGAGGAAGAAAAGAGAAGTTGCAGAGCAAGAAAAATGTCTAATTGTTTCAAAAATGAGCCCATTTTGGCTTTTACAATGCCCATTCGAGCTCAGGAGAGAGAAACGCGAGAAAATATGAAAGATGCTTCAATCATCGACCAAATGGTATTAAAACAACATGGGCACCCTCAAAAGTCCATCCCCTGACGATTTTAACCATGTCGGGAGAGAATGCGTGCCATACTTCATAAAAATGGTGGTTGATGTCAATTTTGTTCATTTCCACGTGCCAGAGGCGTTTTCCAATTTTCTCTCTCCAAACTCCACCAAAACACAAAATCAAGCCCGGAATCATGTTACATTGATATAAAGAACGCGAAAAATCGAGCTTTGGATTGAAAGATATGCCCTTTTGAACATTTAAGGCAAAACATGGCCAAAATGGGTTGGCGGGCCAAAAATTTGAAATTTACCCACTTTTTTGTATTTGGGAAAATTTCTCCAAAAATCTCCGTGCCTCGTTGTCCTGGTGCCATGTGGCATGATTTGATTGGTTGCGGGCCCTTCCTGCTTCATTTTCCATCGTTCAGGCTTTGGGAAAATTTTCCAAAAATTCTCCGCCAGCTGGATGGCCCGAGGACAAGTGGCGTGATTTGATTGGTCACGGGCTTTGCTCTCAACTCTTCCGTCGCTGTTGACCATCTTCCTTGAGCTGGACACGTGGCACAACCCCATTGGACGCGGGCCTTTCATGTTCATTTTCCTCTGCGGGCTTGCCTTGTGTTTTTTGCCGCCACATGGACACGTGGCATGATCCTATTGGCTCGGGTTTTGGGGGGGGGGGGCGGGCTTTCCCTTCAATTTTTTCTTTGATTTTGCTTTGGAAAAAATTCCCAACTTTTCCCCGTGCTCCACTGGTTTGAGGACATGTGGCAGGGTTCTGTTGGTTGGCGGGGCTTGGGGCTAAAATTTCCTTTGTGCTAACCTTTGTGAAACTTTCCCAACTTCTCCCCGCCGATTCGACCCTCGACGCCCCCTGGGACACGTGGCCTCTTCCCATTGGCTCGGGTTTTGGGGGCGGGCTTTATTTTTGAAATTTTCCAAACTTGGGCGAAAAGGAAAAAATCCTCTCGCACCTCTGAACCCGACGCCCCGAAGACACGTGGTGCGATCTCACTAGTTGGCAGGGCCTCGGGGCAAAATTTCTTCTTTGCGCCCCTGCCAAACACTTTGGCAATTTTTTATATTTCCTCTGCCCCCTAACATTCCTTCGGCCTAAGGACATGTGGCACAATTCTATTGGATGCGGGCCGAAAAAATTGTTTGCGCCAATCCTTTGGGAAAATTCTCCTAACTCCTCCCCGCCTTGACACGTGGCCTCATCTTATTTGCTGGCGTGCCCTCGGGGCAAATTTTTTCTCTTGAACCCTGCCAAACACTTGTTAAAAATTTCTAAGTTGACTCCGCCTCCCACCACTTTTTGCTGACGTGGCGTGCTCCCATTCGTCATGGACCTTCCATGGGAAATTTTCCCGTTGCACCAATACTTGGTAAAATTTTGAAAATTTCTCCCACCACCCGATGCCACGATGATGATGTGGTAGTTTCTGATTGGCCAACGGAACTGTCCAGGGAAAATTTCCCACACAAACTCCACCGAGCCATAACTTCAAAAATACATGGAGTCAGGAGGAAAACTTTACCTTTCCGGAAAGCTGAGAATGAGCTTTATCCAATGGTGCCATTTCGATAACATTTTGAGAGCCTGAAAGTGAAAAATTCATGACTGAGGCACACAGGCAAGGAGGAATGAAGGGGGTTAGCCAAAAAATAAGCAAGGGGCTTATTTTGGATAACAAGAACTTACATGGAATAGAAGCAAATTAAACTCTTTCATATTAAAATGATCTAAAGGTATAATTTAAAATGAAATTTTCAGTTTGTAGATGCCAGATCGTGATTTAGTAATTTCAGTCAATCCCCGATCAATTTTTTTTTTCATTTCATCTAATTAACATCCAAATTATTTAAGTTTATATTATATTTATTTAATATTATTCTTATTCCTTTTGCTTTCATTCTAGTTCCAGACTGTCTGCATGATGGAAGGCAATTCCTTCATGTTTTTATCACATTTAGTAATGTCCTGGATAAAGGCTCATGTGTGAATAATTATTTTTAGGCTTTTTTCGGAGACATGAAGTTTTCGACCTTTGAGAATGCACTGCACAATTTTTTTTCAGGGGTTAGTACCAATTCTAGATCTTCTAGTATTTTGTCTTTTGGCAGTGTAAATGCTTCAGCAGACACCTGTGACAATGCAAGTGTGGTCTTGTGAACACATGGATTACAAAATATTATGCTTGTGAATGCACATGTGCGTGCCTAACAATATAATACATTCAAGGCTGTTATTCAATAACCTGAAGTTTTGGACTATTGAGTATGAGATGCACAATTTTTTCAGGGTTTACACCGATTCTAGATCTTTTATTTCTGCTTTGGGGGAGTCGGCCTATCGACCTCCTACATTGCAAGTTTGATCTTGCGAATGCACATGGATTACAAAACATTATGCTTATGAATGCACACATGGCTTTTAATAATATGATACATCAACTTTATGAATGTTACAGATTGAATACTTGGACTTCTTGCAACAAAATTATTGATTATGAAATGTGGAAAATTAAATTCAACTGCCCAGAAACCATTGATCAACAAGATCATAGAAGATTGTATACTTGTGCTCTTCTGGCCCCGCTTTGATCCAAGTCACCTAATTAGTTGATGTCAAGGCATCATATCATCCTCATCGCATTCCAGTGTCTAATCAAGAGAGGTGTTGAAATAACTCAACATCCACACATAATTCCAACATTCACAGAAATCTTTCAGTGCTAAGTTCCCAAAATGCCAACAAATACAAACAAGAAGCCTATTTACATGGCGTTCATAGATTTTAAGAAAGCCTATGACATGGTCCCACACGAGGCATTGTTTAGGAAGCTTCGGGGGGGCGGGAGTGGGGGAAGGCCTTCCACTTCTTTCAAGAACTGTATAACGGCTCATTGGTTCGTGTTAGGTATGAAGGTTTGTTGTCATCTCCCATCCTTGTGAAAAGAGGTGTAAGACAGGGTTGCCCGGCTTCCCACCCTCTTTAACATCTTCATAAATGACATAAATGACATAATTAATGATTTTGAGGGGATGGGCGTGGCGGTACCTGGGCTTATTGAAGCTATTATTGTTGGGTTGATGTTTGCAGATGACTTGGTGGCTATGAAAATTTTTATAGGAGACCTCAAGGAAATGCCACAGAAGATTCAAGTTTGGAGAGATAAATAGGGGATGGAATGCGACATTAACAAGTGCAAGGTAATGAATTTTTTTGGCAATTAAGAAGAACTCTAGCAACATGAGTTTCTGATTGGGAGCCAGAAGATTGGGGTATGTAACAACTATATGTGGATAGAGAATGATCCACAATTATCTATAGAAAGAATCATCAAGGAAAGAATAGTGCCAGGAAGTAGAAACCTTAATGGTGTTTGCCACTTCCTAGCCCCTCGAAGAATCCCGAGGTGGTTTAAAATCCTTACTTTCAAGGCGTTAGTGTACCTAGTGTTCACGTTTGGTGCATAGGTGTTGGTGAAATTATTTGTTGGAGGACAAATTAGTGATTTTCACCAATGATCACGGGGCTAGGTCCCTCCTTGGGTATGGGGAGACTCTCATTTATTGAGTGTAGGAAAAAAAAGATGGTGGGTGGCTTGCTAAGCCGAGGATCACACAAAAGTACTCCATTAAACCTATGGCACAGGGCTTGTACAATGTACAAGATAGGAATTTACTCGGAAATAGGTAAAGGGAAGTAGGAAAACATAGAGAAGGGGTTAAGATTGTGAGTACGCACTTCCAGATTTTCACCAATATTTATTAGAGTTTGTCCACATTCAATATGAAAAAATCAACCATGTAAGCAATAGCAACACTAATGAATCAGAGACACAAAGTTCTACGGATTCATTAATTAAAGATAGTTCCTTCTTGGTTGTACAAGATTACAATGCTTGCAAAGTTGGAAACGTAGAGAGAGTAGAAGAACATAGGCAAAGAGATAGAAGAAATGTAGTTTTATTGTCTGCAATAGTAGTGAAACATAGGCCAACCAGTTAACAACAATCAACAATTGTTAACCCCTTTGGAATGGGGAAGATCATCCCAATTTATAGCTTTTACAAGATGTCGCTTCCTCTCCCCCCATGTGACTTTTCATCTCACCGCCACTTGTGACCTTTCAAATTCCCTAGGAATGAAATTAAGTCATTTTCTTATTTATGAAAAGTGACTTTTACAATGCAAAATAAGGCCACTTAAGTGAATAAGACGAAAGATTAAAAAGTACATTCCCAATGAAGAAATAGAATATTAGTGAGGGAGGGAGGGGAAGAGAGAAGAAGAGAGAGAAGTGAAAATCCGGAGACGGGGAAGCTTCTGTTGATGAAGAGCCCGCTTCCGATGAATCTTGGGAGAATGCTTCGAAAATGAAGCTCTTTGTCTTTGACCTCCTGTTGAATTGGAACACTAATTGTAACTTCCTCTTCTTATGAGATGCGGACACACTCCAAAGCATTGAATAAATGTTCTAAAACACTAACATTAGATATGCACTATTGTGAACCTGAGATCACTGCTCGAAAAACTCCAATATGATGATCTTGGGTACCTTGGTAGCCTGCAGTTCAAGTGGCAATCTTTTACACATACTAGTTTATTCTGACATGTTCCTTGCCATGGTGTGATTCATATGATGTCTCTCCTCTTGGAAAGAGATTTGAACACAAGGTCGGAGTTGGAATGTGGAGATCATCACCTTCCTCCTCGTGACTCCCTTGAACTTCACAATTCACCTTAGTGACAAAGATACCTCCTTGGATGGAATCAACCTCAGGAGACCTAAGAACCTCCTTGTCCACCCGTTCCTTATTGAAAATGTCTTCTACAAATGGGGAAAGAAGAAACTCCACATTCGCCATCATACTCATCAAACAAATCCCCATCTCGGATCTTGGAAAGATGATTGAGGATTGGGGCTCACCTTTACTGACCTTGTTTGATATCACATTCCTTTCATGGTCTGCATCACTTATCATCCCAAGTTTGATTGTTGGCAAGTCAAGATGTCTATGACCCTTATCATTGCCAAGTAGAGAAACTGCTCCCATACACAACTAAAAGTGCATACTATGAAATTTTGGATCCATCAAGCCACCATGATGTTCTGCAACTGTCTCAAACACATCCAGGTGCTCTTTCATCAGCATGAGTGACTCAGCATCCATGTTTCTCGACCAATATTCTAACACTTACTATTTTTAGTAAGCCTTAATATAGGAAGTCTATATTCAGTTACTAGTTGCTCAATTTGACACTTTTGAGTTTTCCTGATGTGCAAGGAGCAATAGCAACTTAGAGATTGCACTGTTGCAACACTTACTATTTGTAGACTATGAAGCTTAGGAAGGCTTACTATTTTTAGAAGTGGGTCTTCTTGGTGTCGGAATGGAACTAAGAGTGGTTTCAAAAGTTTTGTTATTTCACAAGGATGTTTTGCTCCAATTTTAAGAAAAACTAAATCACCAAAACTCCATAGATCTAAAAAATGAGTTTTTAGAACAAAAAACATTGTCTGACCATTAAAAATAATGTAGAGCACCATTGGATGCAAGGTTGGAATCATTTGAAATGCGTTTTCGAGGAGTTGTTAAAATTTCATGGGGATTGGAAAAGGGGTTTGGGAGATATGAACAACTTTCCATTTTTAATATGAGGTCTCTAGCATAATTTTCAATAGCATAACAAGGGGAGTGAACTTAGAGGGGAAATGGAGCTTTAAAACTTAAAAATGGTTAAGTGTTTGAATATGAAGCTTTTTAATCTCACCTGCACACCTTAACTCAAGTTTGACTCAAACAGGCTCAACCGGGGTTGGATGAGGGTTTGAAGTGGAGATGCATCCTAAAACATAAGGGACAAGAGGGGCAAAGGGACAAAAGGGACACAAGAATGCACTTTACATTAGATCATGCCAATTGTCATGAGAGGCGTGGAGGGGCGTGGAAATCTAGCACTTGGGGCTCAATTGTTGTTTTTCATGTTCGGGGCTAACCGAGATAGGGGGAGCACACTTTTTTGTCCCTTATGTCCCCTTGCACCTTAGGAAAAAGAAAATGGGACACACTATCTCAAAAAATGCGCCAAGGGTGAGACTGTCATGAGGAGGGGGTCTGACTTTGCATTATGCTTACCTAACCAACCAAGTCACAAGTTTTAAGCGACAAAAGAAAAACATGCATAAGGGGCACACTTTTGTGTACCTCATGTCTCCTTGCACCTTGGGACAAAGTAAAGGGGACACACATGGTCCAAAAGTGCACTCAAGGCTTTAAGTGATGTTGATGTCATCATCCCAATGTAGAATTAGAACAAAGAGGTCACTTTTTCGGCTCCAGGAGCAAAAGTTAGAGTTTAGACGAGAAATCTTATATGATTTTGACTCCAAAGAATTCACAACTTTCAAGACTTGATTCAACTTTCAATTTGAGTTATGACACCATTCACCCTTTTGGCACCAAGGAGCAACAACAATGACTTGAGCTATCACGAAAGATATTGAAGACTTAGACAAAATTGATGTGTCCATCATGTGGATAATTCAGAGAGCTTTCCATTGACTATTTGATGGGCTTTAAAATCCTTTCGAAATTCCCAAAATCTTTAGAACAAGGGGACTTTCTCCATTGAAGTCTTCATTCCATGTGCCTGAAACAACCTAGTTTTGCTTGAATTGTTCCCAATGTCAATTGCCATCACAAAATTTCCTTAAACTTCCTTAGATCACTTCATTTCTCTCCTACACTAATCCCAGATGGGTTGATCCTTTCCAGTCAGTTTCCGGAGGGTGTCTTCATGCTGCAATATGCCTAAAAATAGCCAATTTAGTGCCCTGGAGAGTACTCTTCCACCTCGAAGCTTAGTCTTACTGTGAATTCAACTTGGATCCATTCCCTTGCACATGAAACACCCTTGAAAACCATGTTAGCACTTTTCTCTCAGCCATAATGAGGATGCCACAAACCCGAAGTGACTACGTGGGTTGTCAAATGGCAGGCTTAATTGTCATGACCAAAATTTTCAATTTTGAATGTTAGACATTCAACATGACAACAAGAGGTGATTGAGATGTTTGATGTGGCGAAGCAGAACTCCCTACGAAGAGTAGTAGTGGAAGGGATGACGTGGATTTTTGGGAAGTCCTCCACTTCTAATCTTATCGGGCAAGCAATCATGCACAAGAAACTCAATATTTTCCTTATCCTGTTTTCAATGCGGGTTTGTGGGCTCGGGCCCTAGAGAAGTATGAGGGACTTAAGATTGTCATTATTGATTGTAATGAAATTATTTAGATATGAATATCAACAGTAATAGAACACCAAAGAAAATCAAAATGTCGAGAAATAATCACAATATGCAAGTAGAATAACTTAGCCACTTTGAGGGGGCAACGTCCAAACCATACAATAAGACTTAAGTGTTCAATATGATGGTTAATTCCTATACATTCTAATTCCTATATATTCTAACTCCTATATATACTATTCCAATGTTATGGCCATCACCAAGACCGGCCTACTAATGATATTATAACATATATGAAACATATACAACATAATAATAAGTTATGATAGCCACAAATCAACTATACACATCTAACATAAGATATAGGATTAAGGACGTATCATGCCCTTCCCCTTCGGAGCAACATTGTCCCTAATGTTGAGAAGCTCTGGATACTTCTGTAGGAATGTTTGCATCGTTCCATGTTGCATCTTCAATGTCTAGATTCTTCCACTTGATTAGATACTCAATAATGACCCTTATCCTCAATCGTTTAGTGCGTTTCTAGAGGATGCATTATGGTTTCAAGATGATTCTTCCCTCCTCATCGAGCTTAAGAAACACTGTCTAGGATGATACCCTTTGCCCGATTACCTTCTTCAAGCAAAAAACATGGAAGATTGGATGTATTCTGGTTGTCTGATGGAGTTCTAGTTTGTATGCTACAGTACCAGTCTTTTGCAACACTTGATAAGGGCCATAATACTCAAGTGAAAGCATGTTATCCTTATCTGTTGTTTCAAATACATTTGCTTATATGGTTGTAAACACACAAAAACCCAATCAACGACTTCAAAATGCCTTTCATTGCGATGTTGATCAACCTGTTGCTTCATGTAGTTTTGTGCCATGGACAAGTTCTCTTTGAGACTAAAAAGTACCTCTTGTTGGTGGTGAATGTGCTCTTCAACTTCTCTAACATTTGGCTGGCCTATCAAGGATGAGGTGATGGATGGTGGATGGTACTCATATAATACCAAAAAGGAGATATTTTAGATGAAGTATGGAAAGAAGTGTTATACCACCATTTTGCAAGTGGCATTCATTGGACCCATCTCACTTGCTTCTCCAAGGTAAAACAATGAAGATATCCTTCCAAGCACTTGTTTACCACCTCATTTTTCCCATAAGACTGGGGATGATAAGATGAGCTACGAACTAGCTGAGTACCTAAACATAAAAACAAATTAATCCAAAAATTACTAGTAAATACATGGTCTCGATCACTTACTATAATATTTGATGTCCCATGTAGCTTTTGAATTGTATCCATGAAGGTTGCTGCTACTGTAATTGTGACAAATGGGTTTGACAAGGCACAAAAATGGGCATATTTGGTGAGTCTATCCACCACAACCATGAGTACATTTTTTCCTTCTAATTTAGGCAATCATGTGATGAAATCCATGGGAACCTCGTCCCACCTCTGACTAGGAATAAATAGAGGGTTGTAAAGACACATGGACTTAATTGTTTCAACCTTATTTTACAGACAAACCATGTATTTTGCCACAAATTTTGGACATCCTATTTTATCCCTTCCCATAATAAATCTTGTTTGATTAGATAGCAAGTCTTTAAGAACCGAGAATGCCCCCTACTGGAGAAGCATTGAGTTCATATAGAACCCTATTTTTTAGGGTTGAGTTCTTACATAGGTATAATCTATCCTTGTACCATAAATCATCCCCTTTCCATACATTTTTTTTTTCTAACATGCTTGGATCGTGTTGGAGATTCTGAATGATATTTTGTGTACTTGGGTCATCTTGTCATTCAAACCTTTCCTCCTCAACCTAATCTTCGCAAAATATAGATATGGCACATAACAATGTCTCAACTGACTCGTCCTTCCGAGATAGAGCATCAAAAACTTTATTCTCCTTTAGTCATTTTTACACCCATCAAAGAACAAGGAAACCCCATGCGCACCGACCTATCACCCAACGGGAACTGGGCACTCACCGAGGCACGTGTGGGTGCTGAGTCTCTCCTTTATGTGAGTTTAGTGGGAAACATCATCTATGATCTGAGTTTAAGATATTTGAGAGGAAATAAGACATACAAGCACCATAGAGCTCAGAACGGCTTCTAGATCCTTGCAGTCATTCCAGACAGAAAAGTGCTTAACAGATTATAGAACTTACACCAAAACAGAAAGGAAGTTGTACAAGCATTCATACTTAGTTCATAAACATAAATGAAAAAGATCTATGAAGAAGGATGTATGCATCAGAACCATTAATGTTCATATTCACATAAACTGGTAACCTCATTACATTCATTAGGCCCATTACAGAATGTCACAGAAGGGCAGACCGTAGTCATGCATTATAACTGGATTCATATAGCTAGGCTCTCAAAAGAAAATTTATAACCCCCAAACCCTTGATACATCCTTTCCTACACTTATTTACCCAAGCTAACAGAGTCCTTGCAGTATTTCTGTAGAGCTCTGCCCTCTATCCATTTCTTCCTTTTCTCTCTCCTTTTACTTCTGCAGGCACTTGTATATATAGCCTTCCTGAACTGCCAACTCATTCTTCTGTGGCCTCAGATCTATTGCCAAGTGTCTGAATGTGGTCCTCCATGGGCGCATGCTCCTCCAGGCCTGAGCTCACCACTCCTTGCCATGATGTCCTTCTAGAAGCTTCTACCACAGAGTATATTCCTTCTAGGCCACCCTGTCACCAGGCTGGCACCTTATCCACTCGGGTCACATTTTTCTCGTGTCCTACCCTGATAGGTCAAAAATGGCTAAGTCCCGGATTCTGCTCCGTGGGTGCGCATCCTGGGTTCTACCAAAACCCTACTTGAACCCTTCCCTGCGTGCCTTATCTTGCGCGCTTTTTTCAACCTTGCGCGCCTATGCGCCCTTTTTGGACTTAGTTGATATTTCAGGGGCCCAACATCACCCCACACTTTACCTGTTCTCCACCCTTGGAAACTTCCTCAAAGAATAAAGAATACACAAAGACTTAACGTCTTGGAAAAAGAATAAAGGGGACAAAGAATGGGAAAAGAAGGAAGAATGGGGAATGATGCTACTTAAAGCAATAAGAGAGGAAAGTTCTTCTACAAGTCGGCCTCCAGATTGTTCCAGGCATCGACCTCATTCTGTGCTCTCTGGAAAAGATCACCTACTAAGGTGCTCACCTGATCAAAACCCAGCCCATCCCCTTGTGCACTCATGGTGTCAACAATTTTCTCTAACTCCTTGCCTATATCCTCCAGCGCATCCATCCTTCATGTAATCTACGGGTATAGTTCCTTTAGCCAGTTTTTAATTGAGCCCCGTAAGGCCTCAATAGCTTCTGATTTATTTTCTACCTCGGCAAGGATATTTTCTTGCTCTACTCTGTTCCCCTTGTTCTTCTCCTAGAACTCTTTAAGTTCTACTTCATCATTGGCGACCAACATGCTTTCCACTTTGTCTCTGTCTGCGTAGTTAGCGTACGCAGCCTCAGCAGTCCAGGAAGCAATCTTTACATCAGCAAGGACCTTGTTGTATTCAGCTATGAGCACCATGAATTTCAATTTATCCTCCTTTTCTAAACACGTGGCCACTTCTTCTGTAGATTCCAAGGCTAGTGGCTGCCTCTCCATGGTGAGGATTCTTGTTAAGTCCTCCAGGCATTCCAGGGTAGATCCATACTTCTACGCGGGAGGCACTAGGTCCAGATGCTTCAACACTATTGCATCTGTAATGGACTCCACCTTTTTGTATACTTCACGCACTCTAGCCTTCTCGTCCTTTAACTCACGCTGCAACTGGGTGCTGATCAACTCTTCTTGTTTCAAGCCCTTAGTTTTCTCAGCAGCTCCTCTTCCTTCTTTTCTATATTTTCCTCTAGAAATCTTACTCTATCATTTCTTCTGAAGAGCCTAGCCTCAGTCTCAACCACGACCTTGTTCAACGCATTACATAACTACTCATCTGAGAGTTGTTGGGCATTTACCAAGGGGTTTGTTCCCTTAGACTCCGGTACTGGTATGATTTCCCCTTGGTATATTTCAAACTCTGGCTCATCAATATGGGACTCAAATGCCCAAGAGAGCATCTTCCTTGTCCTGGGGTACGTGCCCTCTTCGTCAAATGATGACATTGCTAGGAGCTCCTCTGCTGGGAACCATGCTTTGGAAGCACGTGTGCAACACTTTGTTGGGGTCATCAATATAACCCATCCTTGGCCTCTCCTCCTCCACGTGCTTTCCTCCCGTGCACGTGCCCTTAGGAATATTTACAGTTAAAGTGGGGCCTCTAGTGCTGCCATGGTCCTTTTCCATGCTCTCTTCCTTATCCTCATTCATCACCAGCTCAGTGTTGCATTCCAACTCCTCTTCCACCAAGGTCTCAATGATCTTCTCAGCCTCTCTTTCCACCACCTTGTTTACCTCTTCGCTCCCTTCCTTGTCCCAGGTGCCTTCCTCCTCCTGGCTTCCCTTTCTCCATGTGAAGATGTACTCATTCTTCTCTCCTTCTCCCTCCTCTGAGTCATGTACACTGAACACAAGTTGTTCTTGATATACCTCAGGCTCATCTTCCTCATCATCATCATCCCTTTCACCCTGGTAGGCCCTCAAACTCTCAGTGTACTCAGAATCTGACTCCTCCGTCATCTTCTGCTTCTTCCTAACTGGGGATTCTGGTGTAGGTGACTCTGTCTCTTCTTCTTCTGATGACTCCTTGTCTAATGGCTTCTCTGGCTCCAGAGTCTTCTCTTTGACTATGGACTTTTTCTTGCGCGAATACATACTTGTTCTGGCACTTGTCCCAGGGGTACCTATTGCCTGTGTATCCACTACACTTGGTACTTTCTTCTTTGGTTCTTTTTCCTCCTGTTTGGGCACGGGTCTCTTCCTGCCAGTTGGGTCCTCAGGTATGGACACCTCATTCTCTAGATACATGCCCTTCTCAAATTTGGGTCTTATGCGGAGGTATACTCACGCCGTGGACCCTCCTACAATGGGAAAAGTCATGGGTCTCACCATTTGGACCTCATGCGGCACGTACTTCTCCACGTGTGCATGCTTGTTGGGGTAGACCAACCCTTTGTGCATTTCTCTGTGGTCCCGGTCTAGATTACAAAGGTCCATCTTAAACTTCTTGGACTCTTTGAACCTGTTCACTCCCACTTGGAAGTGTTGAGCTATGAAGGAAAAAGGGAGCTTGCACCATGGGCTCCATGTCTCATCTATCAGTTTAAATCTACCAAGGTAGAAATGTTGGTACACAACAAACTCGGCTTCTCCCTTGGTGGTCACTGGTAGTTGTTCAGGGATCCTCCATTCTACCCCAAACATGTTCCTCAGGTGCGTATACCACTTCTCCAGGTGTGCCTTGTGCATGGCCATCATACTATCATAGGTGTACTTCTCAAACCTCTTCGCGGGTGAAGGGTCTTCAGCAGGGTACTCCCACATGAATTTGTCCACTGCATCTGGCACTCCAATCTCTGAGAACACAATGGTTAACAGGACATTACCAAAGAGGATTTTATCACCTTCCTGTGCACTACTGACAATCTTATCCATGATGTATGTAGACAAGTTGTAGATGGTGCCCTCTGAAATCCTCCTGCAAACATTCAGCCAGGACTTGTTTACCTGGGTCCATCTCTCCTAGCCATTTAACTTTGTCACAAGGTGTGTGGCCATCTTCATCACCGGGTCCTTGATGTCCATGATATCAAAGTACCTTGACCCCTTTTTGTATGCATAAGCAGCGATGGTTTCCTTAATTGCCTCCTTGTCACATAGGTCATCCTCCAAACTTTCTCCTTCACAGATGAGGCCTGTGAAATGTGAAACAAGCTGAGGGGTAATGCACATCTTGTGCCCTGCGAAGTGAAAGTAATCTTTGTGCATGCGTGACATCAACCATTGATATAGGCACTCAGGCTTTCCAAAGTAGGGCAACTCAAAGAGTTGCAATAATCCTGACTTCTCCAACTTTACTTTTACCTCATCGTTATAGATGGGAAAACCCTCTGGTGCCCTTTTATTCATCAGGCACACTAACTCCAACACCATTTCCTTCTCGATCGTGCTCGACCGATGATTGTAATCATTTACTGAAATTTTTCTTAAATGGGACTCCCATTCTCACCTAAGCAATACTCCGTCTGGGTACTGCATTTCTGCATACCACTCTTCATTTGTACTTGCGACAGTTTCTTGTTGCTTGCTCTTTCCTTTTCCCTTTCCCTTCTTAGGTGTGCCAACTGGTTTCTTGGGTGCCATTGTTTATGTTAACACTTCAACTTCTTTCACTTGCTTTGTTTTACAACCCCTTTCCAAGTTTAGATCTCAAACTGTGAAGAAAATATTTTTCGACCCGTGCCCTAGATACCAAACCCTAACTGGAATTGCTTTTCACCAGAACGACGCTTCTCCACAACTCTTCCCATGCCCATGAATCACTTCCTTTCTGGTTTGTAAATCCAAACTGGTCACTCACGCTCAAATTCTTGCAATTTTTCTTCACACGGATCAACTCTGGAAACCCTAGTTTGCAAAATCTCTTCTCTTCATATTCGCAAAGTGAATAATGAAATGTCCTGAACCTCTATTTATAGTTTTTCCCATTTTTAAGCATTAAATGCTACTTCACCTACCACCATACTTTTAACTTTTAATGTGGATTTTTCAAACAAATCCTGACTTTTGCACCCTAACTCATGTGCCCAACCCTATGTGGACAATCTTCCAACCTTCTGGCATGCAACCAATCCATCTTGACAGGAGACTCTTGCGCGTGCATCACCGGTGCCGAAGGCACTTCTTCTGTCATGATTTTTTCTTTCACCTACCTCGTGTTGTTTTTGTGCTTCTTCCTCCTTTGTACGTGGGATCTGAAAGTAGCCTTATCTTGACACCAACCATCCTTTTCCACCTTTTCTTTCATGCACCTCTTTCAACAGGGCCATTCAACTGGGCTTTCCAAACACAATCCTCCTTGGCACTTTACCCACGCTTTCCTTCACATTACTTCACCCCACATTAAAATGATGTGCAGTCATATGCACATTCAAAACCCTCAAAAAGTAACAAGGTTACCGACACCCAAGGCACAAAACAAAACAACAACGCGAAAGGGAAACATAAGAAAGGAAATGCATAAAGGAAATTCTAAACTATCTGGTAAAACTACCTTATTTACAAACACCAAGAAGCCTTATTTATAGTAGGGCTTCAGCCTACTCCCATTGAAGTGTCCAGGAAATTTCATTCCATCCAGTGCTTGTAACTAGCACGCGCCCAAATCAAGGATGTACGAGATTATATAGGGACCTAACCAATGGACCTTTAACTTCCCAGGGTGGCGCAGAAACTTTGAATCATACAGCAACACCATCTGCCCAACCTCAAACTTCTTGTTCTTAATGTGGCGATCATGCCATGCCTTTTGTTTTCTTTTTCAGTTGTTTGGCTCCACCTGGCTAGTGATCGTCTTTCATCCAGCTTCATCAATTCATCAATTCTCTCTTCCAGCGCTTGTTCATCATCCAACCCTCCATGTGCGCTATATGTCGCAGTGAAGGTAACATAAACTCAACTGGTAAGACAACCTCTGCACCAAAAACCAACTGAAATGGTGTGGCCTTATTCAACCTTTTGTAGGTTGTTCTATATGCCCAAAGAACGGCTGATACTTTATCATCCCAATCCTACCTACCAACATCACAGATCTTAGTCAATGTGTGACTAAGTATTTTGTTAAATGCCTCAGTAGTTCCATTTGCTTGAGGGTGATAGGGAGTAGTCTTGTGATGGGCCACCATGAATTCTGATAACAGAATCCTGACTGTTTCATTGAGAAAGTGCGTACCTCTATCACTTGTCAAGCTCAATGGGCATCCATACCTGCTGATTATGTTCTCCCATAAAAATCTAGCAGCTGTAGCTACGGTACAATCCTTAGTGGGCATTGCCTCTGCCCACCTCATCAAATAATCAATGTAAGTAATGATATACTGTGAACCAATCCTTCGCGCTGCTGGCAAGATTGGTCTACAAAGTCAATAGCCCATTTCTCAAATGGTTCGCGCTTGGTATTGGTCGCAAGGCCATTTCATCCCTCTTTATAGGTTTTTCAAGGTGCTGGAAATGGTCACAGGCCTTGCAAAACTCTATGCAATCTTGATAAATGGTCTCCCACCAAAGCCCTGCGAGTAGAATCTTCCACGCGGTTGCATTTCCCGCATAGTGTCCTCCTGCAATCCCACCATGCACTTCTTCTATTATAGCAACACGCTCATGCTCTAGCACGCATCAGTGCGCAAGAACCTCATCATGCCCATTTTGTATAGGTATCCATTAATTAACATGTAGGGCATGGTGCGTATAGCTAACTTCTTTTTCTCCAAGGTCTTCATCCCTTCTGGTGCCACACCTTCCTTTAGAAATACTGAAATTTCCTCCAAATCTAAGGGTGCACACTACAACCTAAACAGTTGCGCGTCTGGCATAGTCTCTTCAATGCTCTGTGCATCCTCCCCTGAATCAATTCTTGACAAATGATCAGGTCCACAATTACTCTTTCCAGGCTTCACAACTACCGTGAACTCAAACTCTTGAAATAATAGCACCCACTGACATATGCGCACCCTTGTAGAACGGGCTTGTTCACCAAATATTTTAATGCCATGTGGTCAGTGTAAAATACAAAGGGAGTTGCCAGCAGATACTGTCTAAACTTGTGAAGCATGTAGATCATTGACAATGCTTCGTGCTCAGTCGTAGTGTAATTCTGTTATGTTGGTGTCAACTTCCTGCTTGCAAAGCATAGGGGTGATCAACAATTCCCTCACCAGGTTGTACAAGCACTGCCCCAATGGCCATTCGAGAGGCATCCACATAAACATGGAAGGGATTATCCCAAGAGGGGAAATGTAATATAGGCATGGTGACAAGCCTATCCTTCAATGTGTCGAATGCCTTCTGCTGCACGCCTCTCCCCAATGAAAGACACTTTTATGTCTGAGCAACTCTTCTAAAGGCGCGGCGATCTTGGCATACCCCTTAATGAGCTTCCTGTAGTACCCCGTATGCCCAAGAAATCCACGCACTGCGCTTTGGCTAGTAGGCTCCCCCAATCCCACAATAACTGCAACCTTGGCAGGATCTACTAGCAAGCCCTCCTTACATATGATATGCCCCAATAACATTCCAAAGGGGGTAGCAAAGACACACTTCTTAATGTTGAGGGATATCCTCAACTACCCACACCTTTCAAACATCAACCTTAGATTGTCACAATGGTCCTTGACCAGTCCATACACGGTCCAATCATTCAGATAAACCTGAAGAAATTTGTGGATGAAGTCCTGGAATGCCTGTACCACTATGCGTGAAAACAACATAGCACAGTTCTTCAACCCAAAGGGCATGACCATGTATGCAAAACTTCCCCATTCAATGGCGAAAGTTGTCTTCTCCTGGTCTTCCTTTGTAATCTGGACTTGGTGGTACCCCTGAAAATCCATCCGTAAAGGAATAGATTTCACGCCCAGCGACTCCCTCCAAAATTTATTCAGTGAAGGGGGTTGGAAAAGGATCGATGACACAAACTGTGTTCAACTCCCTATAATCCATGAAGATCCTAATCCGCCCATCCTTTTTTATGCTTATTACCATTAGACTTATCCACTTTGATTCTTCAACAGCTTCTATGATATCTCAGACGCTATCATTTTTTCTATTTCCTCCTTTACCTTCATGCGCAGGTTAGGATTCATTTCCGGTAGGGTCTCTTCCTGACTGGGAACACACTGTCCTTCAACTTTATCCTCATTTCCCCCAAGGAATGGTGGATGCCTTTGAGTTCATGATACCCGTGTGGGAATAAATCCTCAAATTCACGTAAAAGATCAATGATCTTAGAGACTTCCTTCTCCAACCAATAATCTCCAATGATGGAGCCCTTAGGTTCTTCTCCTGAGTTGATGTTAACCTTATTAATTTTTAAAGGTTCATGGTAGGCACGCACGCGAGTATCATCACTGTCCATCTACTTCGTGCGTCCCTATAGAATGGTTAACATCCAAGCTTTCTGCTTCCTCCCCATCAATTACATATACAAGCTTTCCTTTCTCCTTTTCTGTGCACACACGCAATGCTCAAATGATCCTCTCTTCTTTTCCTCTTCTTCAAAGTGCACCTCCAAACCTGGTTCACCAAGCAATCCCAGTAGCCTATCTTCTGCCATGGCACTATCCCCCATGGTAAGGCGCTTGAAAACTGCAATGCCTTATCCAACTGATGGTTTGGTGCTTCGATACTCAAATGCTTGGATGAGATCAACCGCTAGTTCTTGCCAATTCCCTATTTGGAGTGTGTCTCAGAATGGATGTACCATGCGCGCGTGCAACCTGCAGTGTAGAATATAGTCTGTGCACCCAAAGGGATGGTGGTAAAGCTTCTGTGCCTTCTCTCTAGACCCTCTCATAGGCTTGGATGTGGAAAGAGGTGGGTTCCTTACCATGGTAGTCCTTGATGGTGGTGGGTGCATTGCTTCTAGAGAAACGAATAGAGAAGGAAATTCTCACTTCGTGCCATTCCAAGAGATTATCCCAATGTGTTGCCCACCATGCGTGCAACAGTTCCTAGTAGGACGTAACTTAACATCCTTGACTTCTTTCTATTTTCCTCCTTTGGCACTGACCTTCCATCTTTCTGCTCCCTCAGGGGATGCTCTCCTTTAGACACTAGATTTCTCCCTGTAAACTCCTTGAATGACATCCATGGTATCTTGATATACCTCCTTTTGATGTCCAATCAGGGTCTGGGTACTTCCCATGTACCACTTCTTCCCTTGAAACTGAGGTTCTTCTGCCTTGGTAACTCCTTTGTGCACGCGGCCTCTATCTCTTGTTGTTACCATAACAGATTCAAACCCGCATCACATGTCACCAATGTGGCATCCATTGTGTGTTGATCTTCTTAATGCTTACCATTGCAATGCCCTTATCTTTCTGGTGCTGCATTGATTCATATGCTCAAACAACTCAGGGCACTCCTCATACTTGTGCTTCTTCCCGCACAATGAGTACTGGAGTAAATATGGGCAATCTTGTTTGTAATGCTCTATAGACCCACAATTAAAACAGGTTCCACGTGGGAACTCACTTCTTCCTCCTCCTGGTTACCATGACCACGAAATCCTCCACAAAATCCCCTTCCATGCGCGCCTCCATCTGTGCGCTCCTCATAACGGCGATCATCACCTTTAGAACTGCTTGGTAATGCTAGTCTGGCGCACCCCATGATCAATGGCCTCATGGATCTGGTCAATAAGCCTACAATCCTTAGTATCATGGGTTGTAGAGGTGCAGATCTTACAGTAGCAAGACACATTCTTCTGAATTATGCACTGTAACAAGGGACATCTACTTGCATCATGGTCCCCATGACAAATTTCACAGTCTACTGTTACGACGCGTATTGTCCTCTGAGGGAAACTATCCTTGACATGCCCCTCTACTTCACAATCTGTACACCATATACCACTGCGAGTCTCATGGGCTGAGTTCGCAGACAAATTCTCTAGCTGCTTAGCCATAACAACAATTTGAGCCTCCAAAAATGGGCTAACACTAGTATCAACACTTCCAATAGCCTCAACGCATAGAGTAGCTTCTAACGCCTTGCGTGGGTCTGTGAAAGTTTTATGAGATAAAAATCTTCTAAAAGGTGTGATCAACCCCCCAACAAACCATTGAGCATGTTGTGAAGGGTGAATGTCATATGATAATTTTGACAAGAGAGTTTTGAACTGTGCATCATACTCCCACACACTCTCCACCATTCCCTGTTGAATCTCCTTCAGGGTGTTGATGCTCTTCTGTTCAAACTCAGGGATGTGGAATTCTGCCAAGAAGGCGTTCTTTAAAGTCAGTATAATCCACCACCGTTTGATGAGGGTCATATTTCCTATACCAGCTATGCGTGCGCCCTTGCAACGTCGTTGCAAACTAACTAGCCTTCCTCTCGGGGTTTTGATCCCCTTTGCGTGCCATAGCAACTCACACTTGTGAACATGTTCTACAACATCTTCAATACCTCTATAATCTGGCAAATGTAAAGACATCTCAAAGAAGACTTGAGGGGGTGGCTGGGGCCCTTGTCCTCCTGAGCCAGAGCCTTGGTTCCCTCTGGTGTTTCCTCCGCCGCCGGATCCACCAGATCCACCAGGTCCTATGCCTCCTGAGCCACCAGATCCAATGGATCCACCAGGTCCTATTCCTCCTGACCCACCAGATCCACCAGGTCCACCAGGTCTTGTAGTGGTCATGCCAAGGGTCCCCAAGGTTCCACTGAACTGCACGCCGACGGTCTGTGATAATGCCCCACTACCACTAGTGTACCCCGTGCCACTCCTAGATGCAAGACCGAAGGCTTGTGTACTTGCTCCTTGTCCAAAAATTCCTCCAAATACTGGAATATGTGTAGCCATAGAAGTGGGAAATGAAAAATTATATCTCCTGGGTGCATAGATCTGTCACTTCCACTGATACCAACTGGGTCAACGATACTCCTTGGATCAAGAAAACCAAGCACCGGGGTTTGGTCACTAGGTGGGTTCAGATATGTGCCAACGACTCTTCTCTCTCCATGTGATGAACTCTCATCAGAATCGAAGGGGTCTCTCTTACATGCTTGCCAAGATGGGGTAGCATAGACTGCTCAGGTTCCACGTCCTCTACGTGAACCTCAACTCCTTCCCGCAACGTCTGCCTCCATAGATCCATCACACTTGCAACCTTGTGTTGTCTAGCAATCTCCCTTTCACGTGCTTCACTATACTTGAGCCATCTCTCCTCCCTTTCTTTCTCCATCGTAATATCTGCCATCTTCCTCCACCCTAGCTTCCTCGCCCAGTGCTCAGAATGGTTTAGCCGGCCATTGGAAATGCCTCTAAACTCAAGGTAACAATCAAGATCTTCATTGCCAGAGGAATAGCACGTAGAAATGATCCTCTGGGCTCCCGCAAAAACTCAAACTCAACAACTTCCAAACAAGAATATGTAGAAATAGCGTATTCCAGAGTGTAGCTAGCCAACACACCTTTCCACCAATGATCCACATCACAAGTCTATATCAGATCTACATCCTGCAGCCTCTGGTATTATTCTTGGGTCCACTCATGTGATCTATAATACCAGCTTGATCTAGACGCATATGCTGAGAGCCATTCATACAGTTCTACTGGGAAGCAACAAAAAAATGTTTCATACAAATCATGGTAGAGGTTCTCTTCTACCCATCTACGTGCATCAAACTCAGGTCCAGTGTTGAATCTCTGAGAAAATTCATCCTCTGTGCTCTTGAACCATGATTCAAAACTTTCCAAAGTTAAATCGCTCTATCATCACTCATTACATAGATCATGATGTATGCCATTTCCCACTACAACTTTGAAAAGAGGTCCTCGGCAACGGAACCAAGATGTAGTCATTTTTACACCCATCATAAAACAAGGAAATCCCATGCGCGTCGGCCTATCACCCAGTGGGTGCACTTGGTGCACTCACCCGAGGCACGCGCTATGGGTGCCGAGTCTCTCTTTTATGTGAGTTTAGTGGGAAACATCATCTATGATCTGAGTTTAAGAGATTTGAGAGGAAATAAGACATGCATGCACCATAGAGCTCAGAACGACTTCTAGATCCTTGCAGTCATTCCAGACATAGAAAAGTGCTTAATAGATTATAGAACTTACACCAAAAAGAAAGGAAGTTGTACAAACATTCATACTTAGTTATAAACATGAATGAAAAGAACTATGAAGAAGATGTATGCATCAAGAACCATTAATGTTCATATTCACATAAACTGGTAACCTCATTACATTCATTAAGCCCATTACAAAATGTCATAGAAGGTAGACCGTAGTCATGCATTATAACTAGATTCATATATTAGGCTCTCAAAAGAAAATTTATAATTCCCAAACCCTTGATACATCCTTTCCTATCCTTATTTACCCAAGCTAACAGAGTCCTTGCAATATTACTTTGCAGAGCTCTGCCCTCTATCCATCTTTTTGTGTGTTTGTCTTCTTCTTCTCTATTTTACTTCTGCAGGCACTTGTATATATAGCTTTCTTGAACTGCCAACTCATTCTTTTGCAGCCTTAGATTTGTCACCAAGTGTCTGAATGTGGTCCTCCATGGGTGCATGCTCCTCTAGGCCTAAACTCACCACTCCTTACCATGATGTCCTTCTAGAAGCTTTATCGTAGGGCATATTCCTTCCTAGGCCACCCTGTCCTAGGCTGGCACCTTATCCACTCGGGTCACGTTTTTCTCGTGTCCTACCCGATAGGTCAAAAATTACTAAGTCCCAGATTCTACTTCGCAGATGCGCATCCCGAACCTTCTACCAAAACCCTACTTGAACCCTTCCCTGAGCGCCTTATCTTGCGCACTTTTTTCAACCTTGCGCGCCTCATGCGCCCTTTTTGTACTTAGTTAATCTTTCAGGGGCTAACACAATCCATGTCAAAATATTACTTCAATATTTCCCCTTTTCAAACCAGTGTTGTTATGATACGATAATTACTTATAAAATCTAGGATAATAACCTGTATAATTCCCAAAAATCCTTGAACAAGATTTTTAGGGGTTATTGGAACCTTTCACTGAACCATGCCCTTTATCTTGTTAGGATGCACTTTAACACCATCATAAGAGATCATATGTGACCAAAATATTCAACCATCTTGAGTCCAAAAACATAAGTGTGATAGGGCTTTACATAAAGAGGATGTTGTTTAATGAGTTTCCAACACCTGTATTTACGTGAATGCAAGTGTTCTTCCCATGTTTTGTTGTATATTAATATATCATCAAAGATCACTAAAATAAACTTCCAAAGGAATGACTTAAAGCATAAAATTCATCTTGGAGAAAATTTAAAATACATAGGATGTATTTATGAATCCAATTGACATTACTAATAATTCATAATGGCAATTTACATATGTCCAGAAGGTTGTTTTATGAACATCCTCATTAATTAATGACATATGATGATATCCAGAATGATTTATCAAGTTTTATAAAGTAAACAAAACCATGATAAACTCATCTAGCAAATCATCAATTATAGGTGTGAATACTTCATTAACTTATCTTTGACTCCATAACTTATAGTAATTGCCTATAATCAGGACAATGCGCAAATTGTCATCTTTTTTACACACCAAAACTTCTGGAGATGAATAAGCGTTTCTCTGACTATGAAATAATTCTTGCTTCTAACATCTCTTGTACTATCTTCTCAATCTCACTCTTTTACAATACCTGGGTACCTATAAGGTGCCTAATTTGGGTGGTTAGCAAAAATGGATTTACTAGCTAGATGACATTATGAATGGTCTCTTTTTCCAAAGGCATACCCTTTGGGCATATCTCTAAACACAACCGAGTGCTCATCTATAACTACTTGCAATATGATGTATGCCCACATGCATTTGACTTGATGTGCTTCCAATGTAAATAGTTGTGACCACGAACCCCTCTGTGCCTTATGGGTAAAGCATTTTTTGCATTTATGGTGAGAGCTCACCAATTGTGGGGACTTTGCTCTTAATAATCTTAGTTCATAAATTCCTCCCTTTTGACTGAAAACCCATGAACAACTCTTGGAAGTTCATCGTCAATGCAGTTCCCAAGGTGGTAAGTCATTGAACTCATAAACAATGTTTGCTCCTCCCATGTGTTGGGGTGTGGAGCCTATTTTTTGGTCTTCTCAAATCAGTATTGAAGTGTGGAGTTCGAATTGGGAAGATGAAAGGTCATGACCGTTTATTTTCCAGCCATGGGAAGATGAAAGGTCATGACAGTTTCTTTTCCAGCCGTGGGAAGATGAAAGGTCATGAATTTCAAACTTCTAGGGTCAACTTTTGGACTTCTTAAAGGATTGTAATCCTATAAATAGAGGTGTTAGGGTATCTTGAAGATATCTTGTGTGTTCAAGAGGTCTTGAGTCTTAGTGATCAAGAGGTGATCAAGAGTGATCAAGGTTAAGAAATTGGGTGTCAATTGTGGTTTAGATGTGGTTTAGCATCTTTAGAATTCTGTTGTGAGTTCATAACTGAGAGAAGACTATGAGAGTTGTTTTACTCTTGTTGATAATAAAATATGAGCAAGTTCTTGGTGGACGTAGCCCACATTGGGTGAACCACGTTAAATCTTGTCTTGTCTTCTTTTGTGCATTATTTATTTATGCTGTTATATTTCTGCATGTATACTTCTGCTATATAGTTTCCTACTGTTGTGATTTGAGGAATTATTTCCACATATTTGTTCTCTAATTCCTAACAACTGGTATCAGAGCTTTGGTGGTTTTTTGCTGAAGTGGTAAATCACAGGGAAAGTTTAGCTTGAGTGGGAGCTATGGTAGATGAGGGCAGATCAAGGGTTGAGAAGTTCAATGGGAAGAACTTTGGTTTGTGGAAGATGCAAATGGAGGATTACTTATATCAAAAGGACCTCCATGTTCCTTTGGCTGGAAAAGCAAAGAAACCTACAACCATGTCGGATGAGGATTGGGAGTTGCTGGATAGAAAGGCACTCGGGGAAATTCGGTTATGCCTTGCATCTTTGGTTGCTTTCAACATATCGCAGGAGAAGACCACGGAAGGTCTCATGAGTGCATTGGGGAAGTTATATGAAAACCCTCTACCTCTAATAAAATATTTTTAATGAAAAATTTATTTAATATGAAGATGTCTGAGAATGGTTCTATTGCTGTTCATTTGAATGAATTTAATACGGTTGTGAGTATGTTAAACTCGGTAAAAATTGACTTTGATGATGAGGTCAGGGCTTTGTTGATTTTGTGCTCCTTACCAGATAGTTGGGACAACTTGGTTATGGTTGTAAGTAATTCAATCTCTAATAATTCAAAGTTGAAGTTTGAGGATGTAATAGGTGTGATCCTAAGCAAGGAAATGTGAAGGAAGAGCACCAGAGATTCTTCTACTTCTGGAAATTCTTTGAAAGTGGAGAGCAGAGGGAGACAAAAGAACAAAGGGAAAGGTAACCATGGGAAGTCAAATGATCGTGGAAGGTCAAAGTCCAAGAGTAAGTTAGAATGTTGGCACTGTGGGAAGGTTGGTCATGCTAAGAAAGATTGTTAGGCTCTTCGGGATAAGAAGAACAAGGAGGAAACTAAAGAGGTAAATGTGGCAGCAGGTGATGTTTGTCAGGATGCCTTAATTCTTTCTTTAGATAATATTGTTGAGTCTTGGGTGTTAGATTCAGGGGCTTCTTTCCATGCCACCCCACATAGACATTACTTTACTGATTTTGTTCAAGGAGATTTTGGACATGTATATCTTGGTGATGATGAACCATGCAAAATAGTAGGGAAAGGTTGTGTTCAGGTGAAAATGTAGAATGGGAACACATGACTACTTAAGGATGTCAGGCATGTGCCTAAGTTGAGGCAAAACTTGATATCAGTGGGTCAACTGGGCAGTGATGGTTGTACGGTTAGTTTTACAATGGATTCTTGGAAGGTTACCAAGGGAGCTCTTGTGGTTGCAAGAGGTAAGAAAACTGGTACTTTGTATTTAACCAGTGGTGTTGATTATTGTAATTTAGTTGCTGCAGATGGAGATGCAACTTTGTGGCACCAGAGACTCGGTCATATGAGTCAAAAGGGCATGCAGATTATAAAAGGACAGGATAGTTGCCCGGATTAAAGGAGTTAGATTTAGACTTCTATGAGGACTATGTTTATGGAAAACAGAAGCGAATGAGATTCCTCAAGGTTGGACCTACCAGGAAGGAGGGTAAGTTGGATTTAGTGCATATAGATGTATGGGGGACAGCTAAGGTAAAATCTATTGGTGGTTCATGTTATTATGTCACTTTCATTGATGATGCAACTAGAAAAGTTTGGGTATATTGCATTAGAAAGAAATCTGATGTGTTTGAAACCTTCAAAATATGGAAAGCCTTGGTTGAGAATGAAATAGGTCTCAAGTTGAAATGTCTCAGGTTAGGCAATGGAGGGGAGTATTGCAGCAATGAATTTCTTGATTACTGTTCGGTAAATGGGATCCACAAGAAAAGAACAGTTCCAAATACTCCACAGGAAAATGGAGTGTCAGAGAGAATGAACAGGACAATCATGGAGCGTGCTAGGTGCATGAGGTTACATGTGGGGCTACCACTCATGTTTTGGGTGGAAGCGGTGAGCACAATTATTTATCTGATTAACAGAGGACCCTCTATGGATTTGGATGGAGGTACACCTGAGGAGGCTTGGTCTGGTAAGAAAATTGATTACTCATTTCTTAGAGTATTTGGATGTGAGGTATTTGTTCACATTGATAAAGATGATAGGACCAAGTTAGAGGCTAAGTCTGAGAAATGCACCTTTGTTGGATATGGTGAGGATGACTTTGGTTTCTGTGTTTGGAGTCTTAAGGACAAGAAAATATTTTGGTCTAGAGATATTGTCTTTAATGAAAAATTCATGTATAAAGATCAGTTGCAGGAACAGAAAGAGGAATCAAAGAAATAATACACATTGTTAGAGGAAATTGCAGACAATAAGGTGTCCAAGGGGCCTGGTTCAAGTGCCAGCATGTTTCGGCACAGCCAGTTCAGGAACCTACTCATCAGGAACCCCAAACTCCTGAGGTGAGAAGGTCTTCTAGGGTAAGAAGGGAACCTGAACAATTTACTCCATCTTTGAATTATTTATTTCTCACTGACAGTGGAGAGCCAGAGTGCTTTGAGGAAGTAGTGCAGGTGGATGCCAGGAAGAAGTGGGAGCAGGCCATGGATGAAGAGCATAGATCTCTTATGGAAAACCAAACTTGGGATCTGGTGGAGCTACTCGAGGGTAAGAGAGCATTGTAGAACAAGTGGGTGTATAAAATCAAAGAGGAAGATGGAGGCAGGAAAAGATACAAGGCCCGGTTGGTGGTCAAGGGATTTGCACAGAAGAAAGGTATAGACTTTGATGAAATTTTTTCTCCTGTTGTTAAAATGACTTCTATTAGAACTGTTCTTGGTTTAGTAGTAGTAGAAGACCTGCACTTAGAGCAGTTGGATGTGAAGACTGCATTCCTTCATGGTGAGTTGGAGGAGGAATTGTATATGCAACAGCCACAGGGTTATGAGGTCAAAGGGAAGGAGAGGTTAGTGTGTAAATTGAAGAAGAGCTTGTATGGCCTGAAACAAGCTCCATGACAGTGGTACAAGAAGTTTGACAGTTTTATGCAGGAGCAAGGGTTACTCCAGGTGTCACTCAGACCATTGCATATACATGTACATACAAGAATGGTTTCTTGATGGTAGTTATATTATTTTGTGCCTGTATGTGGATGATATGCTTGTTGCAGGGAAGAACATGCAGGAAATAAAGGTACTCAAGAAGCAGCTAGGTGACTCCTTTGCTATGAAGGATTTGGGGGCAGAAAAACAAATCCTTGGTATGAGAATAACTCAGAATAGGAAAGAGAGGAAGCTGGTGTTATCTCAAGAAGAGTACATAAAGAAGGTCTTGGAGAGGTTTAGTATGCAGGATGCTAAACTGGTTAGTACCCCTTTGGCAGGTCACTTTAAATTATCAAAGGAGCAGAGTCCCAAGACTGAGGAGGATAAAATCCAGATGTCTAGGGTACCGTACTCATCAGTGGTTGGTAGCTTGATGTATGCTATGGTATGCACTAGGCCTGACATTGCCCATGCAGTGGGACTAGTGAGCAGGTTTATGAGTGATCCAGGTAGAGAGCATTGGCAGGCAGTAAAGTGGATCCTTCGGTATTTGAGAGGGACCATGGGAGCAACATTGTGTTTCGGTGGATCAGACACTACATTGCGTGGTTATGTAGATTCAAACACGGTAGGAGATTTGGACAGCAGGAGGAGCACGACATGTTATGTATTTACGGTTGGTGATACAATCGGTGAGTTGGATTTCACGGTTACAAAAGGTTGTGGCTTTGTCAACCACAGAGGCTGAGCATGTTGCTGCCACAGAGGCAAGAAAGGAGATGATTTGGCTAGAACAGTTTCTTGATGATTTGGGTCATAAGCAAGAAGTTAGGAGACTACACAGTGATAGTCAGAGTGTTATTCATTTAGTGAAGAACTCCGCTTTTCACTCTAGGACGAAGCACATTCAGCTGAGATATCATTTCATCAGGGCAGCTTTGGAAGAAGATAAGTTGAAGCTGGAAAAGATTCATACCAGTCAGAATCCTACGGATATGATGACCAAGGTGGTCACAAGGGAGAAGTTGAAGTTGTGTTCAACTTTGATTGGCCTTCATGGTTGATAATGAAGGGTTGAGAACTTTTCTCAGTAGGAACAGTCTCCAAGTGGGAGATTGTTGGGGTGTGGAGCCTATTTTTTGGTCTTCTCAAATCAGTATTGAAGTGTGGAGTTCGAATTGGGAAGATGAAAGGTCATGACCATTTCTTTTCCAGCCATGTGAAGATGAAAGGTCACGACAGTTTCTTTTCCAGCCGTGGGAAGATGAAAGGTCATGACTTTCAAACTTCTAGGGTCGGCTTTTGGACTTCTTAAAGGATTGTAATCCTATAAATAGAGGTGTTAGGGTATCTTGAATATATCTTATGTGTTCAAGAGGTCTTGAGCCTTAGTGATCAAGAGGTGATCAAGAGTGATCAAGGTTAACCAATTGGGTGTCAATTGTGGTTTAGATGTGGTTAAGAATCTTTGGAATTTTATTGTGAGTTCATAACTGAGAGAAGACTGTGAGAGTTGTTTTACTCTTGTTGATAATAAAATCTGAGCAAGTTCTTGGTGGACATAGCCCACATTGGGTGAACCACGTTAAATCTTGTCTTGTCTTCTTTTGTGCATTATTTATTTATGCTATTATATTTCCACATGTATACTTCTGCTATATAGTTTCCTACTGCTGTGATTTGAGGAATTGTTTTCGCATATTTGTTCTCTAATTCCTAACACCATGAAAATGACATATATAGGGCTATTTAGCAAGTAATCTCCCATGGTGAGTTTAATGTTATGGAATTTCTTGAACAACTAACAACACCCCCATCAACAATCATTACTTGACATTTAGGAGCTGGATAAATAAAACAATTCAAGCGCACCGCCAACTTATGATTGACGAAGTTGTGAGTACTTCCCGAGTCAATTAACCTTGTTACCCTCTTTTTTTTCAAGAATCCAACCACTTTGAGGGTTTGGGGGTTCCTAATAGTTGAAATTACATGACATGAGATCATTGGTTGGGGATCTCCTAACTCCTCCTCTGTCCCGACAATGACCTCTTCATCTTATTTCTTCTCTTTTTCTTCATTCGGCCCCTCAATGTAGAAAAAATCATTTTCAATAGATTTATGTCTTAGTCCATATTTGCTGTCAGAGTTAAAACATAACCCTTTTGATCTCTTTTCTTCAATTTGTTGAGGTGATAGTTGAATTGGCAGAGGGAATGATGGTGTTGGGGTGATATGGTATTTGATGTTAGTGAAAGTCTACCTCCTATTGGAAAGAAAATTTTCCTCTGCCTTACGCGCCATGATAATAGAATCATAAACCTTAGGTGGATTAAACATACATACCTCATGTTGAATGTGTTCCTTAAGAACCTCAAGAAATAGGTCATTCAAATTCCCTTCCATAATATTCTCCACATGCAAGGATATGTTTTAGAACCGATGAACATAATCCTTGACTGATCCCATTTGTTGTAACTTTACTAATTGGATGAAGTAATTCTCTGACACATTAGAACTATATTGCAATTTCAGCTCTTCGGTAAAAATTGTTCATGCGATATCGAGACCATTCTTCCTCCTTTGAGAACATAACCATCGATACTAAACAAATTGGTCAGGTTCAAGGTACAAGGATGCCATAGTCACCTTTTGTCGCGATGGGATCTGATGTAGATGAAAGAAATTATCCATTTGGTTAATGCAATTGAGTGGATCCTTTCCATCAAACTTAAACATTTCCACTTTCGATATCATGTTTCGGGCCTACAGAGTATTTGGATTTGGATTGGGATGGCTATAAGATTCACCATGGCTAGGTTGTCCACTACTTTGACTTGAAGATCCGCCTTGGTTGATTTGAGTATGATTGTGTTGAGGCTGATTTGGAAGGTGATGAAAAACCTTTAGATTTTTTACTAATTTTCTGCATGATATCATCCAATCACTGATTGATATTTTCTACATGTCCTTTATTGGCCATCTCAAATTGTAGGATTCACTGATCATACTCAAATTGGCTTACCTTATGATCCACCGAGGTAAACCCTTGCACTGAGGATACCATAGTTACCCCTTATGACTCCAACTCCTCAACTATTTCCACATCCTTTTCTAGGGTTTTACTTAGAGTGACAAGATTCTTTTTGATTCTTGTGGAAGGCCCCACCATGATGTTTAAGAATAGTAGAGTTTAGGGATCAAGGCCAAAATTTAGGGTTTGGGGTTTTGAGATAAATTTGACAAAATATGTAAAAATTCAAAGAAAATACTCAAACTAATATTTTATCCTCTATTTGAAAATGTAAATAAATTGGAAAAATTCCCGAATTTGCAGCCTATAGAGTAAATTTATGAAAAACCTTAAAATCGCTATAAATTTTGCAAAATAGAGCAAAAAATTCTAAATTTTTCAGAGGACCTTACTTGGAATGTGTCGTAACCGTGGTAAAAAAATTTCAATAGAACACCAAAGAAATAGAACACCAAAGAAAACCACAATGTAGAGAAATGATCACAATATGCAAGTAGAATAACTTAGCCACTTCGAGGGGGAAGCCTCCAAACCATACAATAAGACTCAAGTGCTCAATATAATGATCAAATAATACATTATAACTCCTATATATATTATTCCTATGTTATGGCCATCACCAAGGCCGACCCACTAATGATTATAAAATATATGAAAGAGATATAACATGATAAGAAGTTATGATAGCCACAAGTCGGCCATACACATCTAATGCAAGATATAAGATTAAGGGTGTAGCACTGATCTTGTTAATCATAACCCGCTGTGCAGGGTGGGTGAAATATGGACTTAGATTCACATAACGACAAAGTGGCTCAAGAAGAATATACCTAGGGCTAGAAATAACCTTCTGGTGCATGAAGAGGTTTGGGTGGCTTGGGAGAATAAATTTAGGCTTCAAGATTCTCTAAGATTTTTTAAGCAGGACAAGTTGGAAGAAATGTAAAGCTACATCAAGTGGGCTCAACGTTATGAAAAGGTGTCGGCTAAAGTTATCTATTGGCTCCTCAATGCCAGGGTGGGAGGGTTTTTCCTTAGTAGTTGTGTAATTAGAATTGGGTTTGTGGATCTTGCCTTAGTGAGTAAGTGCCCATTGTGTGAGGATGTTGGAGGGGACTCTCTCTTGCACCTCATCCTTAAGTGCCAATATATCAGATTATGAGATGCAAGGTCGCATGCTGGATGGCAAAAACATATTGCAAGAGTTGTGGTGTGTTACCCCAATGGATGCTAGTAAGAAGGGTTTTCTCTCGATGGTTCTTAGTGGGGATTAGGGCGAATGTCATCTATTATATTGGTTAGGCAATCACTCGCATCAGAAGGGAACTGCATGCTTTGCACTTGTGGTGAAATTCCTAGTTATGACTCTACCCTGATCTTTATTAGAAATCTCTATAGGGTTGGACAATTGGGGGACACGCCATAGGGATACCTTTTGGGGCATCGAGCATAGCTAACCATTATCAAGTCAATGCATAATCGTGTTAGGCATGCTACTAAAAGAGTTTCTCCTCCACTTGGCCCTTGTTATCAAACAAGAGAGTTCATCATAAGGCCTTTGTATGGCTGAGTGGAGAATCAATGGTTTCCACCTGGAGTGTTCCATGTAGATTCTAACCTTAATTAGAGGGATCAATATCATTAGAGATATCACTTGCTAGTTTATGCTACTCGATATCTTTAGTGGGGAGGAGCTACAGAGACCAAGTCCCACTAGTGATCATTCTACTAGGCTTGAACTTGGAGTTGAGGAGTGTTTCCTGAAGATGACACTTACCCCTAAATTGGCCTAAATTATGAGATTCTTCTAGTCAGGAAAATTAGGAAAAATCAAGCAAGAGAAACAAGATGGCACAATATAATATCTCCTTTTGTAAAATTTATCTATAATTTTTTGGAAAGTGAAGTACCACAATAACGAAAAAGATGAAAAGACCAATGCAAATGAAGTTGATTGTGTTCATTTCCATAATTTGATGTGAAGAATACTGCTGAAGGAGGCTACGTGGTGGATTTAATTAGATATACCTGCGTGGATGGCTTTTCTCTGTAGGCATTTTCCCCAGTGACCAGGTCATTTGACCTGCAAAGAGAACACGTGGAGGAGTAAATTGTTTAATAGCTCCTCAAAACATCTATGTGTGACTAAATGTGTTGTATGCATTTTTTTCTTTTGATATTGAGAAGTCCTGAGTGAAGCAAATCTAGTTCCTGTCTTTGGTATTGGAATTCAAGCTACTAGTTCTTTGCGGCTGCAGGGAGGAAGCTCGAGGATAGGTTTTGAACCTGCACCGGGAGTTTGGACAGTGTGCTGAGGAAAGGCTCAAGAGATTAGATTTTCCTTAAATCCTGAATTATGCAGATAGACCATGCTGTATTTATTCTCAGTGATAATTGGATATTGTTATTCTTAAGAGCAGAGATTGCCTTGTGGATAATTAGAGTTTCTTTATGGTATCTTCATCATAACAAGTGGCTTTACACCAAAAATACTAACAGTTGGACTTAACCCATGGACTAGTTTCCTAGTTTTCCTGAACTGGAAAAGTCCCTTGTTCAGGCTGGCAAAGGGCAAGTGTAGTGTTTGAGATCACCGCTTGACTCTAGGTTCAATCCTGATTGAGTGACCACTAGTGTGACTTGGTCTCTGAAGCTCCTCCCCACAAAAGATACCAAACAACATAGACCATCTAGTGATCACATCTAGCGATACTAACCCCACCAATTAAGGTTAGAGTCTCCAGGGAATACTCATGGTGAAATATGTTGTTTTCCACCCAACCATGTGGAGGCCTCATGAAATGTTTCACAGTTCCCCCTGTTCCTGAGAATGGGGGCCAAGTGAAGGAGAAAATATTCTAGTAGCACGCCTGAAAATAAGGCTTGACCCTATAGGACTGTGCATCGACTTAATAAGTATAGGATATATATTCAATAAATAAATATAATTGGTATTAACAAAAGATCCACCTTATTAGTTAATATCGTAGGTATAATACCCATCACATGCGCTGACACCATAAATACATAATATTTAGAGCATGGAAGACATTCAAACATTAACACTCAATTGGAGGTCTCTTCCATAAAATAGATAAGGACAAAGAGACCAAGAAATAACTAAGGGAAAAAGTTGACATCTTTTCAACCTACGTGCAGAGATGGATATAGTCTCCCTTGGAGAGCCAAAAAATTGATGTGGATATCACCCTAGGCTGTGAACAACAAATACAAATACCTAAGAAGATGTTTTAGATAATACAACAAGAGAAACTATGTTGCTAAGTACTCCCACAACTAAAATGACAACGTACAAGCTGGTAGGATGCTTAAAAAGACGAACTGTTCTGGTTGGACACTTGTTGCTTGCATTTGGTAAAACAATGTTGAAGTGTCATGAGAAAGCCCATGTAATTAAGTACGCTATAATGATCTCTTCCATAAAATGACCTCTTCTTCAGTCATTTTTTCAAACACTTCGCGTGCATATACTAAAAATATGCACTTATCATAGAAGTTTACATGTGGGAAAATTGAATTCCCTATCATCGACGTGGGAGTGGATTTGTTTAGCATTTAAAAGGGCTTTCTTTGAAGTGTAGGTCTATAATAGTTGAAGAGATGTGGAAGAGTTTACAGGGGGTAGTGTGTAATAAGGAGAATGTGTAACGCCGCCTTCAGCCGATCTTCTCAACATAATAGTGTGAGATTGAGATTGAGATTGGAAATGGATGACATCGACATTGGAATTGTATGATAATGATTGAGGCGTTGGCAATATGCATTGTTTCAAACTGTTTTAACAAATGTAAGCAAAAAGTTCAAGGAAGTGGATGTTGAAGAAGAAATGTTGTAAGAAATTATTTTCGGCATTAATCTCTTCTTTGAAAGCTAAACATATTTAGTTTACATAGAAAAAATTATAGTTTGTATCGATGACAATTCATTAATGTGTTGAAATGAAACTAAACTATGGGCAATGGCCAGTTAACGAATTCAAACTTTTCGCAGCCCGCGGTAGACCGACTACGCTTGTGTGACCACCCGCTTCATTCTTAGAAACCGCCGGCTCCATTAAACCATCTTGGTGAAGTCATTTAACCATGGTTTCAATTAAGTAATATTTTGCTATAAAATTTGTGATAGAGCCATTAGTAATCTTCATATTTTCCACAAAACCCTTTCTACGCACATTTATAGTTCCATGAAATCCTTTCTTATACACATTTTCACATCTCATTTCACAAAATTCTTTCAGCAATGGTAAGCATTCAAACATTTAAATCAAAGTTTTTTTTTTTTCAGAAAAAAATTGTTTAAATGTGAACATTTGTTGTACAGGGTGCAATTATTGCTAAAAAGGTCAAAGAGACGGAGGTCTCATAACAAGATTCTTTGCTACTGGTAATCTTAAATTTACAATAATTTTTATAGCATATGTCAAATTTATTTACAGCTTGAATCCCATTCTTTGGATATTTAACAGCTTCGCAGACAGTTCACACCTGTCAATGTCAGTAAGTACAATAAATGTAATGAAATCATTCTCTTCTTGAAAATGCTGAAGGCTGGAATAACATTTTGATTTATAGGCCAATCATATTAAAGATAAATACATTTTTGTAATTGTTTTGGTAAAAAATGTGTAGCTTTACTAATATTTATTAATGTGAAAATTATATATTTGTTTGATGAAAACAATAAGACTCTCCAATTGGTTTAAAATATAAAAAATAACAATTAGTTAAACAAATATAAGGCCTATATTAGAATTTTTCTTTGGCAATACTAATACCATTATACCAATTTTAGTGTGGTTTTTTAAAATAAAGAACTTATAATGGTTTGGCTCTTCGGCTCTGCTAGGGGTTTTCCATGTTTTTCACTTGGCATACTTCATTGTGGTGTGTGTCCATAGATTTTTTAGAGGTCTCCTGTTGGTTATATCGTAGTGTCTTCTGTCTATTTTCCCACTACTGAGGTGGTGTATATCTCATAAACGACCAACTCTCCTCCCATTGCAACAATTGTTGCAACTGGTGGAAATGGCTCGCAAACGTGCAAGAAAGTTTGTGCCAAAAGTTTATGATAAAGCATGGACTTGGAATCCCCCTGGATATAATTATTTCTGATGAATGCTTAGATCCTGTGGTCAACAAGTATTAAAACCATTGCCTTATTGCTTGTTTCTGTGGCCGCATACCCTTAGAAGCCTACCTGTAAAACTGGAGGAAAAACCATTAGGAGTCTAACGGTATTCTAGTTTCAAGTGTTCATTACCTCACCAAGTGGTTTTATCTGTTTTCCTTTCGTGAGCCTTCTTAGCTTTAATCCCTCTTGTTTAAGGCAACATGTTAGTACTTATGTAATACCTTGCTTTTTCTTTCACCATGGACCTCGAGTTTTAATCCTACTAGCCAAGTCTCATTAAAAATAAATGTTTGGATTGAAATTCTTGGCCTTCCTATTCATCTCTGGTCATTCTTGCCAGAGATTGTGAAACCCATTGGTAGGGTGATTTTCCATGAACATGAGTGTTTTTTTTTCTCATCCTAATAAGTGTGTGTGTGTCGAAGTGGACCTTACGAAAGATTTATGGGACCATTTGGATATTCAAGGTGGGTCCCTGCGTATCTCTGAAAAAGTGGTTTATTTCAACCTCACTAACACGTGTTTTCACTGTTAGGCCCCAGACCACCGCATTCGGGATTGTCTGCTTTTGGCTCACTCTAAGCCAACACCATCGCCACCCCACTAGTTCTATTCCCAAAGGTGACCCCCAACTGATGCCTGGACTGTGATTGGGACTAAGAAGAGCTCTGGTTCGAAACTTTATGTTGAGGTTTCACTTACCACCTCTTGTCCTCCTCCATCCAGGGATGAGCCAGGTGTGGTGCCACCTCGCCCACTGGTTTCCATTCCTTCTAAACCCTCACAAAGCTAGGCTAAGTCGTCCAATTCAGGTACACTGGGAATTTTCATCAACCTATCTTCCCCTGCCAATTCAGATACATTGAGAATTTTCATCAACCTATCTTCCTCTGTGAAGCTCATGCAATCCACCCCGAGAGGTTTCACGTGGCGTGCGAGGGGATAATGGGGCTAAATGCCACTTCATTCACGTTGAGCATTCTAATTCAGACCAACTTCTTCTTGCCAATAATTTTTTCATTCTTGGCTCCGAGGATGGAATTCCTAATGGGCAAGGGGAATTTGATATCTCCGAGTTTTCATGAATTTCATGTCATGGAATGTTTGGGGTCTGAAAGAGCCCTCATGAAAATTCTTTGTTCACTTAGTTTGCTAGCTTATTGACAGTTTAGATATTATTTGTTTACAAGAAATTAAAATTTCTGGTTTTCTACTTTAGAATACTCTAACTTGCATTGCCCCAAATTTTATGCATTTTCACACGCAACATATTGATGGCAGAAGTGGTGTTAGCATTTCCATTGTGCTGAAATTTTTGGCATTAATCACTATCTCGGGCAAGGATCCTAGTAATAGGTCTGTTTGGGTGATTATGAGTATTAATGATATATTTTTTGGTATTCTTAAGGTTTATGCCCCTAATGATGGCTCCGAAAAAACAATTTTATGGAAATGGTTAGGTGATAACTTACTGTTTTCTTATTGGCTCGTGTGTGGCAACTTTAATATGGTGGAGCACTCGGATGATAAATGCGGCACCCTTCTTATGCGCTGGTGTATCAACGAGCATGTGCCTGGTATTACTTTAAAATCCATTGGGGTCTTTTCGATCCTTTGCTCAGATGGCGGTAGGAATTTAAAGCCCAAACTTGGTTCACATGGACCAATCTTCGAGAAGGATATGATCGGGTTTTAAAAAGACTTGACCGTGCATTTCTTTCACAACAACCCTTTTTTGATTTTGACACGCAAGGCTCCTCCATTGCCAAAGTGTGGTCTGAGGTGCTTTTTTTAGACCACCTGAAAGATCCCCACCTATGTTGTTCTTAATTTCTGATTGGCTTGGGGCTTGGATCCTTTCTTACACATTAGATAACAACAATGATATTCACAACAAATTTATTCTATGGTCAAAACAGACTTAGAAATGAAATATAAGACCATGTAAAGATCATCTAAATTTATGTAATAAATCTTCAAAAATGGCGACTAGGGTTTTGTTGGAAAATCTCCACAATCATAACAAATAATCTTAATTTTTTAATGCCAAATTGATATCAAACTTTCCTAGTCGTACACAAATAAAATACTATTTTTTTAACAATATAAGAGCTGGAAATTACCCAGAAATCTACCCTCTGAATGTGAATGAAAATACACTCAAAACACTCTTACAAGTTTTGATATTAATTGCTTTTGAGCCCAAAATGACTATACCTCTTAAACAACATAGAACATCCAAAAAGTGAGTCACCCACACTAGAAAATATGATAATAGCTACTGAACTTTATTTCTTCAACCCAAAATGATGGAATGATAAAAAATTGTGAAGAACAATGGAATTTCCTGAGTAGAAATCCCTCTCAATGATCTTGGGGTTTTCATCCACAAGAGAGGTAAATTCTAAGGGTTTCCATCCTTGGATTTAGTTGCAAAAATCTCAAAGCTTCCAATGCAAGTGAGAAAATATGAAATGAAATATGGAATGCCTTTACAAGTCGACTTCTTCCCCCTTTTAAAGAGAAGTGACCCAATGGAAACCTAAAAAGCCACCAATCAGCCTGTGGTGCTTTTTTTTTCTATTTTTTATCCTCCTTGATCAAGTCGCATTTTCCCCCTAGAAAATACAATTTTAATAAGTGCTTTATTTTTAAAGCACTTTTCTAGGTTCTAATTTTATGTTAATCCTATTAATTCATTATATGTGCTTTTATAATGTTTTAAATTATTTTTTTTGCACAATATAATATAATTAATAAAGCTTAAGTCACCCTTGAGCTCACCCTTTGGCCGTCGGGTAGACAAAATGGGCCAAAGGTCTTCGATAAAATTATCTGAGAAAGAGGGACATTACAATCCTCCCTTTTTGGGATTGCTTGCCCCCAAGCAATATCAAATCTACATTCCAATCGATCCCCGGGTCCCAAATCAACCTAAACTTTTTGAATGATTTCATATGCACTATACCAAACTGCTCAAAGTCTGCAAAAGGAAGCTTATGCAACTTACTCATGAAAAGTGCCACAATCCTCCTCAAGTATGCCCCCAATTTTCCATACTCTTCATCATGTCCTTGCTGTCCCATACTGGAATCTAATGAAAAATCCTCATAGATGTTTTCATGAGATGATTTCTGGTCAATAACTATCATAGACTTGGTTGTCATTTGATGGGGCAGTGTGTATTTGAGTGCTCTCATGGTGACTTGTTTCCCTCCATGTTGGAAACTCAACTCCATAGCTTGCAAATCTTGGGTGACTCTTCCTAGTGAATGTAGCCATTGCATACCAAGCACAACATTGTTATCCTTCAAGTCAATAACATAGAAGTCATCACAAAGTGTATACTCACCAAATAGAAGGCTAACTTTGTTTACTTTCTTCTTGCAAGGAATAGTGAGACCACCTGTTGTAGTTACATCAAAGCCTTCAAAATTATCACAATGCAAACCTCTTTTGTTTACCAAACCTTCATCCAGGAAGTTATGTGTAGATCCACTATCAAGAAGTGCCATGACCTTACACCCGAACATTGTACCTTCAAACATGAATGGATTATACCTTGGTGCTCCTGAAAGATAAGTGAGGCTACCATCATTTACAATGTTTGGTGCTGGCTGTCCATGTTCATTTTCTGAATTAGTATCATCATCCACATCTGAAACAACCTCAATGAGATGTATCTTACCCTTTCCAAGACACCTATGACCCGGTCCCCAAGGATATTTGCAATGAAAACATAATTTTTTTCTGTGAAGGTCATTCTTCGCATCAAGGTCCATCTTTTGTGTAGATTCAACCTTTAAAGTAGTGGGCTGCTCACTTTCATGTTGTTTTGATTTTTCATTCTTAACATTTTTCTTTTGAGGATGAAATGGAGGAGTAGTGTCTAAATCCAATGCAATGTCTAAATGGCCTCATGCAAAGTTCTAGGCTTAAGAGCCTTGACAAAACCCCTCAATCTATCATGTAGTCCTCTATAAAGAGCATCACCACACGCTTTTCCGGCATCTCTGGAACCATCACTGATATGCGTTGGAACTCGTTGATGTAGGAATCAACACGTCCCATCTGGCGGAGCTGAGCCAAGTCCCTGTAGTACAACTCCACATCCTTCCTGTCAAACCTAGCAATCAACCGCTCGTTGAATTCTTTGTAAGACTGTAAGAAGATCATGGTTCTGTGTGACCAGCCCATGATGCCACCAATCATATGCTACTCCCTCAAGGTGTAGAGTGGAAAACTGAATAGCCTCCTGCTCCTACATAGGCTTGAGGGTAAGATATGTGTCGAGCTTATGAATCCAAGCTCTAGCACTGATCTTCCCACTACCATCAAAGGTGGAAAGAGTCACCTTGTTGGTAGCCTGCTTCAGCTCCCTATTCTGCTGTGCTCTAGGCCTCCTATCATGTCTAGCCCTCAAGCTAACCCTCCTCTGTGCACAATATGACGGAAGGGGAAAGGCATCCCTCACATGTTGTGGTAAACTCCTCCACTCATCACAGAATGCCATAACATTGTCCTGGAAGGCCACTTCCTCAAGTGGATCTTCAAACTCTGGTGGTTCATTTCTAGGAAAGAAATTGGGCTGTATAGGCCTATCTGTTGTCTGGGTAGGCCTCCTCTCATTTGTATGAGTGTGCCTCCTCTCACGGCGAGGAGATCCCCTCACACTACCAATCTTCGAAGGTGATCTATTGTGCCTCCTGTGACTACTAGGAACTGATACGGATCTATCTCTATTGTCATATCTATCGCTTGGCCTATCCAAGGCCAACCTATCCAAAGTAGATCCCAAACGCTCCATGGACTGAATCAACCGCTGCTGAGTGGTTACCATAGTCCTAAAAAGCTCTCTGTCTAGATCCACTTGCTCATCCCGGGGAGGGCTCTCATGTCTATCACCCATGGTTTTAGCCCTAGCACCTGTTTCAAAACCAAGTCGTGCTTGTCTCCGTGTGTAATATCTGTGTGGACCAACCTCTCGTGGTTGCATTCAACCCTCTGATTTTTTTTTTTTTTTTTTTAAACTCTTGTTTTTTCCCACACAGGTTGGAGAATACACTACTCTGATACCACTGAAAGATCCCCACCTATAATGTCCTTTTTTTTTAATTGGACTTAGGGCTTGGATCCTTGCTTACAATGTTAGATAACAACAATGAATATCATCTAAAACACACTTCTATAGTCAAAATCAGACTTGGGAAATGAAAATAATACCTTGCAGATAATCTAAATACAGTAATAAATCTTAAAAATAGCAACTAGGGTTTTTTTGGAAAATCTCCACCATCACAAATAATATTTATTTTAAAATGCTAAACTGATATTATATTCTCTCAGTCCATACAAATAAAATACTGAATTTTTTTAATGAGCAAATATTGACCGCTAGAAATACACCAGAAATCTGTCCATATCTGAATGTGACTGAAAATACACTGCGAAAACCCTCTTACAGAAATTAATTAAAATGAGTCGATTTGCTCTAGATATGACAACACTGGACAGATGGCAATACAAATTCAGACCTATGTAAATACCTCTTAAATAGTATAGAATCTCCAAAAAGTGAGTCGCCCCACACTGAAAAAATATGATAATCTGCTGCTGCAATTTTATTTCTTCTACAAACACTGTTGGAATAATAAAAATTTGTGAATAACAATGGAATTTCTTGAGTATAAATCCCTCTCACTGCTCTTGGGGTTTTCATCCACAAGAGAGGTAAATCCAAAGGGTTTTGTCCTTGGATTTTTTGCAAAAAGCTCTGAGCTTCCAATGCCAGAAAGAAAATATCGAATAACCTGGAATGATCCTTTAGGCAAGTCGACTTTCTCCTTTTAAGAGAAAAAGTGGCCCAAAAAGCCAAGTTGCATTTTCCTAGGCAAGTTAGATGTTATTTTTTTTTTAAATTCTAGAGCAAGTTGCATTTTTCCCTAGGAAGTATATTAAGTTTTAATTATTATTTTATTTTTATTGCACTTTTCTAAGTCTAATTTTAATATTAAGTTTATTAATTTATTATATGTGCTTTAGTAATGTTTTATTTTAATTTTAGCACAATATAATAAAATTAATAAAACTTAAGTCACCCTTGAGCTCACCCTTTGGCCGTCAGGTAGACAAAATGGGCCAAAGGTCTTCGATAAAATTATCTGAGAAAGAGGGACATTACATGTTTAAGGTTGTTTGGAAGGGGGCCCGTCCCAAGGTGCCCAATAATCAATTCTATCTTAATATCTCTCTTTTGAGTCATCCTGGAGTAGTCCCGACTAAAGTTTGGAACATGGCATCACATCCACTATTTGTTGCTAGTTGGAATTCTTGGTGGGAGGCGATGATTTAGTGCACCGCGCGGTTCCTCTGCTAGTTTGGTAAACATGTGGCCCATTTCCGTAAGCGAGATGATTCGGTTCTACATAAAGAATTCAAAAGTATTTATATGTTACTCGAGAAAAACCCTTTTGATACTCATCTTCAACTCCAAACAACTGATATTTGACATAAGCTCAAGCTTATCGAATCTCACTTGGCCTGTAGTGCGCAGATCCGGTCGAGGCTTCATTGACTTAGGGTGGGGGACAAAGCCTCTAAAATCTTTTTCAAATCCCTATGGCCAAACATGCTTTTTGTAGTCACTAAATCATGTTCTTTGGGTAAATATTTAGTCCTGGTCTCATACTACTATTCATATGGTTCTTAAGTGAAAAAGACCTCTAATTAACCCATGTCTTTAGCCATTTTACTTTGCTTTCTATCGTTATTTTCGATATTTACACCCATACTTGCACTGTTCATATTTTCATATTGTGTTTTTCTCTATGTCTGATTGGTGCACCCCAGATGCCCTGATCCCCTCTAGGGTGTCCTAATCCTCTTTACACTTTACTCTCATCTTTTGGGCACGTTCTAACCGTTTGAGCTTTTCATTTTTTTTGTGGTCGGCCTTATTCGAGGTTAATTATGAAATTACAACATGAGAACCATATAAATATAAAGTTATGCAACCATAATGAGGGACCAAGCGCTAAGCACTACTATCATCACCTAAGGTTGCATACATCAGAGGCTTTTCTTACTCCATTTGCATCCATCTAGCTCTATCACAAGGGACACAAGGTTGGTTTTCTGAATCACACTTCATAGGAGGGGAGTTAATTCTATTCCATGCACCATCTATTTACATTCTACATCTAATTATTGGGCACTTCTCACAAAGTGTGACTGACACAAGAGCACCTAGGGCATGATTTACGCACACACACACACACACCTGGAACAACATTGGGTCTAAGATGTAGTGCAACACTCAGTGATAAGTCCATCTATTTGGCAGTTGAGGAAAGTCCAACCCCTTCATATGCATCTTTCTTTTTTTAGGGTTTTGATGCTTTGCTTAGGGTTTTGTAAGTGTTTCCTCCATCTCGATTTGCAACGACATGCAACGAAGTTTAGCGACATTCACACAATAGGAAGCAAACACATGTGATCATTCAATGACACCTCAAAGGAGCTTTCCTAGTTATTTCGACAGACCAGGGCACCCCAGGTGCATCTATCCTTTTCCAAGCACCTCAGTCTACTCGGATAGCTCAAATATACACTTTTCTGAGCCTTGGTGTGGTTGTTTCCTCCTCTTGTTCATCCGGTCTCCACTGTGACACAATACCGACATATCTGTGAATCAGCTAAGGACTTCTTAACCCTCTTTGCACATTAGGGTTTCACATTTTATTTACTTAGTTGCTTGGTTATATTTCAGTATTTATTTATCTGTTATTTACTGCTTTACATAACATCAAATTATACTACAATATTTCCGTTTTAGTTTAATTACTCGTCGACAGATCAAAACTATCTATGCTTCTCACCAACGGCTCACTAAGCTCCTAGAGATCACTCATGCTTTTGTCAAGCACTACCGTATAGTTTTTCAAGCTCAGGAGGATTCGATTGAGCGAGTAGATTCCTTGCGGAGATGTATTGATGTGGTGCCCAAAAAGATTTTTCCCAGAGATCATGCTCGGTGTGACACCCCTCTCACATTGGTAGAGCTCCATATGACATTGCTCTGTGTTGCTAACGAAAAGTCACCAGGTCTTGATGGTTTCCTGTGGGAATTCTACAAAGCAAATTAGTTTTTTGTGGGGCCTGATCTGATTCATGTCTATAATGAAGCTCTCTAGAATCAATCTCTTGGTATTTTCATCAATCAAGGAAACATCAAGTTCATCCCTAAAGCTGGTAACCCGAAGAAAATGAATAATTGGCAGCCCATCACCTTGCCTAATGTTTCTTATAAAATTATAGCTAAGGCGTTGGCTCTTTGCATTGCTGATCTTTTGCCCAAAATTATTTGTCCTGAACAGACTGGGTTTGTGAAAGCATGATACATCTTGGATAATATTATTGCTATTTGAGAAGGCATGTAATGGGCTCGTATTTCCTCACAATGACATATATTCCTTAAAATTGATTTCGAGAAGGCTTATGATCGTATCGAATGGCCTTTCATCCTTGTAATGCTCAAAGCCATCAAATATGGTGATTTTTTCATATCGGCCATCAACACTTTGTTTTTTAAATGTTTCTACTTGACTTATCATCAATGATCACCAATCCACTACCATCAACCTTTTTTGTTCTATCAGATAGGGGTGCCCTCTTGTGCCAGCTCTGTTTCTTCTTATTGCTGACACTCTGGGATATTTAATTTCCCATCGGGCTACTCAAGGTTACATTCGGCGGATTGTCCTTCTTGATCATGTGACACAAATTATCGATGGTCCACTTCACTGATGATTCTTTTCCTTTATTTAATTATTTAGTGTTATTTCCACCTACACCATGTGAGTCATCTCACTTAGGTGGACATGGATCTAGGTGTCATTTTAGTTATGACAGATTCTCTTACAGAATCTGTCATATGTGTAAGTGTGTCATAGGAGTTACATTCCCATTTGGGAAAGTAACTCCTCTTCTCCATTATGGAGGAATCTTTTCTTACATGGGAGTTACACATTCACTCCCCTATTTGTACTCCTCTTCTTTTTGGTCCATGGCAATCCAAGAGCATTCTATTCCACTCCATTTTCGAATCTTGAGCTTTCTATGCATGCACATTGCTTCTTACAAGTTTGCTTGCCTTATCTTGCAACTCCTTTCTTGGTGAAGTGCAACTGTTTGGTGCACGTGTATTCCTTCCAGACCCTCGTCCTACACTCCTTCATGGTATCAGAGCTTGGGGACTGGAATCACGTTGCTCGCCATTGTTGCTCCACCGTGTAGTTGCTTGTGCAAGTTTTACTTCTTGCATGTGCTTTACCTGCATATTTCAGATTCTTGTGGTTATTTTTTAGTGGTTTGTTAGTGTGCTTCTTGTTGGTTGTGGATTCAACATTTGATCAGGTTCAAAGAAGGGGGGGCAGTTTGAGTCTTCATTCAATAGTGAAGGGCTGCAAGGATTAACTTCTTTGCTCATGTTTTTGGACTGGCCAGCATTGGTTCATCGGTCTGGCTATTGGCTGTGTGTGCTCATGCTCTTTTTGGTGCCTCAGACTTGATCTCCAACTATCCTTTTCAGTGCCTATTCCACCAGACCCATTTTTACCAGTTGTACCTTTTTACCAGTTGCAGACCCATTTTTTTTTTTCAACCAGTTCCCAACAGTAGTTTTGTTTTTTGCTTCTGCTCTCACCAGACTTCCTCCATTTTTTGGGCCTGTTTGTCATAGACCCATTTTTATGTTCGTAGCTTCTACTAATTCACTAAGACCCGTGCCACCATTTAGCTTAGACTCTGACACGTCCAAACCCATTTTTTTGGCTTCAGTAGGATCATGGTGCTCTAGCATTTGGTCACTGCTCCTCTGCTCGTTCAACCTACGTTTTTGTTACGTTGGTTGGGACGTTCACTCAACCTGTACGTTTGCACTCGTGGGCTGAAACCATTGACTCCTAGGATGTTGGCGTGCAGACCATTGGTTCTTAAACACAACTGTCACCTGGTCCACTGCTCACCAACCACCTGGAACAGGCTGACAGCTACCTGACTTGTTGTACATAGCAAAACCAAAAACAGCAGCACCTGACTTGGTTTGGTCAAACAAAAACCAAGTTCTTTTAAACATGATTGAAGGTAATTTAAATCAGATCAGACCTCTTCTAAATTTTTTAAAGTATTAAAACATTTCATATTATTGGCTATTTTAAAAATCTGGGCATTTTACTTGTATTGGTGGCCCTTCCTTCGAGTGTCGAAGACGGAGGGTGAGGTCCGGGATTGGCAGGAGGCTAATCCCCCCTCGCAGTCAAAACAAACCCCCTCTGAAATTTGATGTTGTTTCCAACGGGCACAAACATGATACCTTTTGAATGTGTTTCGGGCACTTTTTTAATGTTTTGCAGGGCTAACTAGCTTTTTTTAATCAGTTGCGGGAATTTCTTTAAGCCATAACTTTTGACTCGTTGCTCCTTTTTGAGCACTTCTTTAGTCAAAATTGGATGTTTTTCTGCAATCTACATGATGGGAATATTAGTTTTGTAAAACACACTGTGTTATAAAGTGCCACTTTTTGGGGGGTATCTTTCCTTTTTCGCACATTTCTTTTCTGTCATGGATAATCATGGTGTTCCTTTGCTCACCCCATTCAACTATCAAGAATGGATGAATGCTATGAACACTACCTTAAAAGGAAAGAAATTGTTCCGCATTGCCACCGGTCTGCAAGCTGAACCTGATGATGAAAGAGACAGAGAAAAATGGCTTGATAAGTGTGATGAAGCCATTGGGTTCATGACCATGTGTGTATCTCCAGAGCTGCGTTTTCACATTTCCTCTTCCACCACACCCAAAGAGGTTTTGGATACTCTCCAAAAACTTTTTGGGAAACAGGATGAAATGCGGGGACATGAACTTGAGAATAGCCTAATAAGCCTTAGTCCCAATGATTTTGACACCCTTCAAGACTTCTTCTCCAAATTCATATCACTCAGATTGCAGTTAGAAGATTGTGGAATAAAGAAAAAGGAATCTCAACTCATTTTATCCATCCTTACCAAACTTGGTCCCGAATACTCCGTATTTGTCTCCACCTTCCATGCAACAAAAAGGGCACTTGGAAAAAGTTGGTCTATGCCCTCTCTTGATGAGTTTATTGCAGATTTGATCAGGGAACAAAGTAAATTGATTCAAATGGGTAGCTTGAAATCCACAAAATCCCATGCTCTCATTGCTGGAAAGGAAAAGCCGAGAGCTTCTAAGGAGAAGAAACTGGATCATGAAAAGAAGGACAAACCCCAAAACAACTCTTCCACCTCCTCTTCCACCTCCTGAAATTCCAAAGAACGAATCAAATGTGGATACTGCCATGGCATGCATGATGAAGAAAAGTGCTTGAAGAAAAAGATTTCTCTCCTCACTGATCTGCTTGAGAAGCACAATATTGGAGTCCCAGATTCTCTCAAAACACCTTCATCATCCCACGACAGTTCTAAGGAAAAAGAGAGTGAAAAAGAGAAAGTACAAGAGAAATAAAAAGTAAAAGAATCCAACAAGGAGAAACCAAAGGGAAGAGCTCTAGTGACAGTTGTGCCACCTACCCCTACATGGATCATTGATTCGGGTGCAACTCATCACATGGCATCATCAGACATTGAGTTTGATTCACTTGAGCCATGTGACATGTCCTCTATTCAGCTTGGTGACAACACCACTACACAGGTTTTTGGAAGAGGATCAGTTGAAGTAAGTGGTGGTACTTTCAATAATGTTTTAAGTATCCCTTTACTTTCAACAAACCTTCTTTCAATCTATCAGATCACTCATCTTGGACAGGGCTTGCGAGTTGAGTTCACTCCGGACTCAGTTTATGTTAGGGAGCTCCACAGTGATGCTATTGTTGCAGTTGGTATAGCTGACCATCACACTCGGTTGTACTCATTCTCTCACTTTGCTCCTCCTTCAGATTCTTCATCTGACTCAGCTGGACTTGAGGATACTTCTGAGCCCATTTATGATGTTTTGGACATCTCTTCTAGCATAGTTGATTGCCATGATGATGGGGACCCACCTCCACCATCCACTTATCACTTGCCACATCTTGAGGAGTTGTCTCTTGATCTGCCCACTTTTGGCCCACTTCAGACACTTCAGGGAGCAGGCACTATGATTCAGGACTCATCAGGCATTGGGTACACTTCTTCACAGGTTCAGGGCATTCCACCTTCCTTCATTGCCACCACTTCAGGATCTGCACTTCTTCATGGAGCAGCTGGATTTTCCACCTCACATACGGAGCATTGTTCCCTTGATTGGAACAACACCTTGGCACTTCGGGGGTCCTCTTCCTCCTCTTCACTCAGCACAGGGTGGCTCGTGACTGGATCATCTTCTTGGGAGGCAGGATAGACTCCTTCTTCTCTCCTTCTTCTTAGTAGTTTAGGAGAGTTTGTTTGCTATCTCTTGTAAGTTGAGGTTTTTCCCACTGGGTTTTCCCCTCACTACTTGAGACCTTTTGTGCATGGGTACCTCATCAGGCTTATAGCCAGGACCCATTTCTTGTTTGTCTTGCTGACTTACCTTGCCCCATCCTAGTTTCGATGAAGGGGGGGTGTTGGTGTAGGTGTTTTTTGATCACTTTATTTAATTATTTAGTGTTATTTCCACCTACACCATGTGAGTCATCTCACTTAGGTGGACATGGATCTAGGTGTCATTTTAGTTATGACAGATTCTCTTACAGAATCTGTCATATGTGTAAGTGTGTCATAGGAGTTACATTCCCATTTGGGAAAGTAACTCCTCTTCTCCATTATGGAGGAATCTTCTCTTACATGGGAGTTACACATTCACTCCCCTATTTGTACTCCTCTTCTTTTTGGTCCATGGCAATCCAAGAGCATTCTATTCCACTCCATTTTCGAATCTTGAGCTTTCTATGCATGCACATTGCTTCTTACAACTTTGCTTGCCTTATCTTGCAACTCCTTTCTTGGTGAAGTGCAACTGTTTGGTGCACGTGTATTCCTTCCAGACCCTACATCGGCTCCTATCAAAATTACAAGTACCTTTGTTGTTAAAAGTATCTAGAAAGCCTTCGAGCTGGTTAAGCCTTTGATGCACTGGGTTAGTGATGGTTTTTAACACAGGGATTTATTTTAAATCTCAGAATCTTTGGTGGTCTCCCCATCATCACTGATGGTAATCTTCCGCTTGTTGAAACTCCGGGCATCAAATCTCTCCAGATTTATCTCAAGGACATTCATACCATTCAGGAGTTGGTTAACCGCCGAGACTAGATTTCTTGGCCCAAGCTCAAGACGAAGTTCAATCTTGATAATTTAGACCTCTCGTCTATTTGTAAAATTCAGGAGCTCCTGCCAGATGTTATGCTCCACAAGTTGGGGCTTAAACCTCCTATAGCTTGGTGGCGCGATTGGTGGTGGAATAGGGAAATTACTTTCCTTTGTTACAACACTAGAACCATCTATCATCTGTTGAACATGCTCTCGCCTACCATTGAAAATCTCAATGCCAAGTGGGGGTTGCATTCCACAGATTCCACTAGGCTTTGCTGGGTTTCCCGTACCTGGAATTCTCTTCTTGAGCCCAAAGTTAATCATTTCCTTCGGTGTCTAGTTTACCAAGGTCTACCTGTGGGAGAATGAATTAGTCATATTGGCATCCCTAATCCTAAATGTCCTTTTTGTTCTCACCCTAAGTCATTTAAGCACATCTTCTTGTCTTGTCCCTGCGCTCAGGCTATCTAGAATTGGATCCATTCTTTATTTCAGCCTTACCATCTTGAATTATTTCACTAGCGTCTGGCCTTATTTGGTGATTTTAACCCTTGTGGCCTCATTACATCAACACGCTTTGGAAATTGTTTCATGCATGTATTTGTTTCATATTTAAAAAACTCACAATGCCTTAATTTCAAGAAAGATCAATCTGTTACTTTTTTTCCACTAATGACAAAGTGGCCATTTTTTGTACTGTGCACATACAAATTCAAGCTCAAGCTGCTAAGGTTTCCTTGCAGTTTTCTCATCTACAGGAGCTTCTGAATCATTGGGGGAGTGTACCTTGTACTATGAGTTGGGTCTTGTCAGATCCTCAGCTGCCTCCACCTCGGCCATCGCTATCTCGACGACTACCACCTGCAGGACCGTGTCGAAGAAGCCACTCTTGCAGCCACCATTCCGCCTCTCCTCGAGGTCACCCTTTAGCTCCATCCTCATCTTGACCTGGATGGAGCCAGCCTCCGAGGGGGAAGGGCATTGCCAATTCTCTACGGTGGGGCTCTCCGCCGCCGGGCTTACAAACTATTTCTAAATCACCTCCCCTTGGATGGGGAATTATGGTTCCTTTACAAATGTAGTTTCCAGATCATGATGGTTGATTCTCCCTCGGCCGAGCCTAATAGTGGGGCATTTATCCCTCCAAGGGATGATCCTCCCCCTCCTCCTAGTGTCACGACATGTGCTTGATTCTAGTTGGTTTGATCTTTTTCCAGTGCTCTTTGTTTTCCCATTGGGTGTTTTGATGTAGCCTATGTGATGTTTTCTATTTTGTCGATGCCCTTGTCACATTTTGTGGGATTGTGAGTTTCTAGTCACCCCTTATTATGTAAATCTCTTTATTTTTTAATTAATATAAAGGGTACTTCCAATAGTAAATAAAGAACTTATACATTGTCTTTCATTTCCTCAATTTTGCTACATGTATGGGTTAATTTTACTTTTATCTTAATTGGGGGTTGTTGCAAAATACTAGTTTTTCTCACATTTGATCACGTTTAATGTTTTGTTATGTTCACAAGGGTGTCCTTTATAGTACTCAATTTACATGCAAACAACCATACATACTAATCAATGCTAGATTTTTCAAGGCATTTAGACATTTTCAGCTATTTTAGATGTCATAATACAGTCATTTTTAAAAATATGACGAGTGAAAAAGTAAATGTATGTTCACAATTTACCTCTCATATATACATAGTGTATATAAAAATATGGATATATACATTTCTAAATTTAATTATATTAAGTGTAATTTTTTTTAGATTAAATATTAAATATTGTGAATTCATGAGATTCATGACAATTAATATTAATGAAAATGAAATAAAAATAATAATAAACATCTTAATGTCTTATTGATAAAATAGAAACAACTATTAATTTTGCTTTTTAATTAGTTTTATTTTATTTTCATTTTTTTGGTTTTTATTTGTAGTTTGTTTTCTTTGATTTTTATTTGTTTGACTTCTTATAAATATAAATTAGCCGATAGTAATAGATTTGTGATTTTGTAAGAAGGTTGAAATTTGAAAGTTGACCTTAGAGTTTCCTAAGTTGGTAGTTGGAATTCATTTTCTAAATCAAATTGATTACTTTAACATTGATTTTTATGACATTTGGAGAGGGGAAAGCAAAGAACGACACAAAACATTTCCTAAAAGCATAATTGATTAATATAATTTTCAACTCTTTGATGTTTTTATTTTTTCTAATTTAAATTTTCTATAACACATTTTATTTAGCATGATGTTTATATTATACTAACTATTTAAAAATATTAGAATTTTATAATTATATATTTCAATTTAAAAACTATATAATTATTTATTTATTTTAAAACTATTATTTAAATTTTCTAGAAATTAATATAAAACAAATATTTTGATGTGTATATAAAATTTAGAATATGAAATGACATCTATGTAATTTTCTGGAACGTCACCTAATTTTATTACATCATGTAACATTGGCCATCAACATCCAATGCTGCATACCATACATACCATTGTGTTCTATTTTAAAAGTAGCCTTTTGGTTGGTATTTTGGGTTTAATTTGGTTGAAGAAGCTACCAAAGACAAATTGTTGGGTTTCATTATCCCTATGAGAGGTACATAAGTAGATGATACAATCACTTGTTGAAATGTTCCCTCCTAGGAGCCTCAATCAACTAGAGAGCTATAAAAGAACATGCAAGTTATCTGCAAGTTTGTTGCTTAACTAGTTAAGCAAACTAAACTATTTTCAAGGCTACTTAGGAAAGACACTAAATTTAAATGGGATGACAATTGTCAAAAGACCTTTGATGCGATCAAGGAATACCCTAGCCAAACCCTTGATAATCAAATCATTTTCAAAAATATTGAGAAAAGCTACTAAATTTAAATGTATAACAATTACCAAAAGGCCTTTGGCGTGATCAAACAATACTTAGCCAATCCCCCAATTATGATGCCACTAATTTCAGATAGACTATTTTTCCTTTACATTCTCTTGGAAATTTGCTTGCGCAACATGGTGATAACAATAAAGAAAGAACAATATATTACATCAGTAGAATTTAGCAGAAAATGAGAAAAATTACAATTAAATGGAAAAGACAATATACAGATTATATGCTCAAAATGAGATACATGTCATTGCCAACATTCATCCTTCGAAGTAGATGATTTCTAAACCATATTTAACTGAAAGAATAACCAAGTGTTATTAATGGAGTTTGACCTCAAGTTTGTATCACATAAATTGGTAAAACAAGTTAGTAGATCAATTGAAAGAGGCTCTCCTATTAAATCATACTCCTATTGATGACATATTTCCAAATGATTTTGTCATGTGCCTTGAAGAAATGAACGCATGGGCTACGTATGTATTTTGATGGTTCCAAATGTGTTTCAGGGGTTAGAGCAGGGATAATATTGATTACTTCCCAAGTAGAGACTATGCCACTAGCTAATAAAATGAGCTTTTCATGTATTGTTGACATTAGGTAAAGGCGCACATGATAAGACTATGTACTGCCATTGTGGATGAGATGAATGTACCAATGTATATATTCTATGCATTAACAATACTAAGAGGATGTATGTTACAGAATCACACGGACCCACAGATAATTTGGGATCAAAAGGGGACAAGTGCAAATGGGGAAGGGTTCTAGAAACCTTAAGTATGTGACAGATTAGTGCAAACCAGACAAACTTCCAAAAGTATTTAAGAGATTCATGGAATAGATGTGCGTTAATTGGCAAGGCCAAGGGTCCATGGAAAATTCTAAATACTCGGGCTCTTCATTTATATGATGACATTACATGGACATTTTGTAGAGAAACAAACAAGGTGTGGGTTTGAAGGCGCATGCCAACACACGAGCTGTTTGTATGCAATTGTAATATGTTGTAATCTAGTCACACATGGCATAGATTGTATAAGGAAATTTGTTTTATGGATGTAATATTTGTGTATACTGAATACAATATGGAGGTTGATTGATATGTGTGTTCTTTGAGTTATTTATTGTTATGTTGCGGATTATTTGTTTTGGCATCATTTAGTGCACACATTTGATCTTTGCATTTCTCCCATACAATGAGGTGTTTGATGTTTTTTATGCACTTCAGGTGAGACTCAAGCGCTATCATAACCGATATGCCAACATAATGTGATGTGTAGGTATTTATTGTGCGTAGTTTAGTTCTACACATGACTTAATGACCAGTGGTATGTTGATGACTTGAAAGCCAATCGAGGGATACAACTAGGGTTTTTGCATCAAGTCTCATACCATGTGGAATATTGTTGTGTAATGGTGGACCATGCATCAATCAAATCTACTAGGATGGGAAAAAATAAAAGAGGCCACATGTTCTAGGTTTGAGAGAAGTAACAAAAAAAAAAACTTCTGATTTAATAGGAGATACATATTCTGGTGAACATTTGAAGGCTTGTGAAGAAGTGTGAAATCATAAGAGAGTTATGGGTGCATTTGTGGTATGAGACTTTGAAGACTTGGGCATGTGCATGGTATTCAAAGTGAAATGACTCACAAGATTTTGGATTGGGAGGCAACAAAGGAGGATTTCGTACAAACATTTAGTTTCAGTGACAATATGTCAGAGTTGGGAAAACCTTTGCAGATGATCAATAAATCCAACAACACAAAAGTGCAGTATTTACCCTCGAGTGGGAAAACCAAATAGAAGACGATGAGATGCCACCAATTCATGTTTTCGTGCATGAACTATTTAAAAAATGGGCAGTTGATGTTGTGGGACAAATTAATCCACACTTGTAAAGGACTGGTGTGTGGTATATCATAACAAGTTAAGACTAGTTTTAGTGCGATGGGCAAAGGTTACGTTGATAAAAGATTGTACAACAATCATTGTTGCGATATTTTTGTGGGAAAATATAATATCGAGGTATGGATGTCCATTGAGTTTAACCAAAAATCTACCAAAAATGAAGGTGCTCATTTCCTTGTAGAAATGGTGCACATTTTATTGAAAGAATGTCTGATAGCACATCAAAAGACGATGCATTATCACACACAAGCAAATGGAATGGTTAAAGCCTTCAACAAAATTTTGTGAAAAACACTCACTAAGATTTGCAATGTTGGTAGGAAACATTGGGACGATTAAGAGTATGAGATATTATGGCCTTACCAAATGAATTACAAGAGGTTAAATGAAATATCCCAATAGTTCTTTTACCCTAAATCAGATTTTTATTGACTTGCAAATGATAAAATATAATTGTTTGAAACCCCGGCAAATAAACTAGGGCAAAACTGGAGCTTTTCTATCAAATGCGACTAGGGTATGAGTTGGATCTCAATGCAAATATTACTCAAAATTTATTCTTTCAATCCCAAATGATTACTGACATTTTTAGAAACCCAAATATGCAAAGAACAGAATTTATTGCAGCCAAAACAATTCTGAAATCAGATCTGAAATCTGATTATTAATCTGCCTGAAACCCTCTGAATATCACTTCAGAAAAATATAAAATTGCAGCAATTTGGTTTAAAACAATATGGAGAATATTTGACAATTATTTTTGAAGGAAATACCTCTAGAAATGATGCCAAAACAGTCCACAATAAGTCGACCCAACTGCTGCAATAAACCACGGAAAATACCTCAACAAAACACTGTTGAAATTGATTTGGAAATCTGATTATGAACGCTGGAAATTTCTGAATGAAATCCCCTCTCAATCTCTTGGGGTTTTCGTCCGCAAGAGATGAAATCCACAAGGGTTTTCGTCCTTGGAATTTCTGATAAACGCTGGGAGCTCTTAGGAATGAAAATCTGATAATAAAATTTTGGATATCTCCTAAGCAAGTCGACTTGCTCATATAAAGGAAAAACAGCCCAAAAAGCACCTCCAAACTCAGCCAATAATATTATTCCTTCTCCCTAGGCTGGTCGCATTTTTCCTTATGGGCCATATGGCACATTTCCCTATTTTTTAATCCCAAGAGCAAGTCACATTTTCCCCCATAATACAATTAAATTTAATTGTATTTTGACATTGGTATTTTATTTTAATAATAAGCTTTATTATTTATTATATGTGCAACTTATAATGTTATTTTAAAAATATTTGCACAATGTAATAAAATAATAAAAACTTAGTCACCCTGGATACCTCCTTTGACCGTCGGGTAGACAAAAAGGGCCAAAGGTCTTCGTCCTAGCTCATTTGGAAAGAGGGGACATTACAGTCCTCCCTCCCCGGAGTTGCTTGCCCACAAGCAACTGTAGTAAAGCTGGGTGCTGAAGAATAGACTCACCCTCCCAAGTGGCATCCTCCAAAGGTAAGTCTTTCCAACGAACCAGGTACTCACGAATCACCTTGTTCAGCAACCTCCTTCTCTCTCCAATCCAGAAGCTCCTCAGGAACCAAATCCAATCTCCCCTCATCATCCAATGGTGGTAACTCTACTGAAGAAGTCACATGCTGCCCCAATGCCTTCTTTAAGCAAGACACATGAAAAACATTGTGTATCTTACTTTCAGAAGGTAACTCCAACTCATAGGCTACCTGTCCAACTCTCCTCACCACCCTGTATGGACCATAAAAACGAGGCTTAAGCTTCTCTGCTCCACTCTTCTTAAGAGTACTCTGTTTGTAAGGCTGAAGTCGCAAAAAGACCATATATCCTACCTCAAATGATTGCTCAATCCTGTGCCTGTCTGCATACATCTTCTGCTGATTTTGGGCATGCTGCATATTATCCTGAAGTGTCTTAAGGATATCCTGGTTGTCCTGTAAGCACTCATGAGCCTTAGGAGCTCTACTATCTCCAAACACCATATCCACAAAGGATCTCGCGTCATATCCATACAAAGCTCGAAAAGGGGTCATACCGATGGACATATGGTACGTAGTATTGTAACAATACTCGCACAAATAAAGCTGCTTAACCCATGCCCTCTGCTGTCCTGAAACATAGTTGCGTAGGTACCCCTCAATCCACTTATTCACAATCTCCGTCTGCCCATCTGTCTGCGGATGATAGCTCGTGCTCGGAGTCAACTCAGTGCCTACCAATCTAAAGAGCTCTTGCCAAAATGTGCTCATAAACCTGTTATCCCAATCACTGACAATATTCTTCGGAAGCCCATGCAATTTGAATATCTCCCTAAAAAACAAATCAGCCACCCGTGGTGCCTTAAAGCTGGTGGGAATAGCAAAGAAATGCCCGTACTTAGTCAACCTGTCAACTACTGCATAAATGCGATCATGTCCCTGCACAACTGGTAGTCCTGTAATGAAATCCATCGATATACTCTCCCACCTCTGCTCTGGAATAGGTAAGGGCTGCAATAAACCTGCAGGGAAAGTATGCTCAGACTTGTTCTGCTGACAAGTCACACACTCTCGAATATACCGTAGAACATCCTCCTTGAGACCCTTCCAAGAGAATCTCTCTCTAACCTGCCTGTATGTCTTGAAATAACCTGGATGTCCTGCTAATGGTGCATCATGGAGTGCATGTAGAACTTTGCCCTTAAGCTTAGATTCAGGTACCAAATAAATTCTACCCTTATAATAAATCAAATCAGAAATTACCTGGTAACGCTCATCCTGAATTTTGCCATCCATGATCTCACATGCCAATGTGTTCTTCGAATACTCGACCAATAATTGAGACTTCCAGTCTGCAGAAATCTCACTCACAGAATATAGGACAGCAATATGTGGCCTCCTCGAAAGTGCATCAGCCACTACATTCTTCTTCCCTTTGACATACTCGATGTCAAAAATCATAGGCCCTGGATCTTGCTGACCCACTTATGCTGCCTCTCATTGAGTTCCTTCTGTTCCAAGAAGTACCTCAAGCTGTTGTGGTCAGTCCTTACCACGAACTTCCCACCCACCAAATATTGTCTGAACTTTGCCAATGCATGCATGATGGCGATCATCTCCTTGTCATAGGTGGAATACAACCTCTCGTTCTCCCTCAACTTCCTACTCTCGTAGGCAATGGGATGGCGATCTTGCATCAAAACTGCACCAATACCTGAGCCCGAAGCATCACACTCCAAAATGAATGGCCTAGAGAAATCCGGAAGAGCTAGGACTGGACACGTGCTCATCACCACCTTGAGCCTCTCAAATATCACCTGTGCCTCATCTGTCCATCTGAATGCTCCCTTCTGTGTGAGATCTGTCAATGGTGCTGCAATATCTGAATAGCCTCTCACAAATCTCCTGTAATATCCGCATAGCCCTAGGAATCCCCGCAACTCTGATATGTTCCTAGGTGAAGGCCAATCCTGCATAGCCTGTATCTTCTCCTGGTGGACCTTAACCCCATTGGCCCCAATGACATGCCCAAGATACAATATCTCAGTAAGTCCAAACTCACATTTGGACATCTTAGCAAATAGAGACCGAATCTCCATAATGTGCCTCAAGTGGTCCCCCCATGTCCTGTTATATATCAAGATATCATCAAAGAATACTAGCACGAAACTTCCTCAACTGCCTGTTGAAGAGATGGTTCATGCATGACTGAAAAGTGGCAGGTGCATTAGTGAGACCAAATGGCATCACCAAGAACTCATAGTGCCCATGTAGTGACATCTGAATGTTGTCTTGAGGATGTCCTCCTCTCGAACACGAATCTGATGGTACCCTGATCGAAGATCAATCTTCGAAAAGTAAATGGCCCCATGCAACTCATCCAAAAGCTCATCAATACGAGGGATGGGATACCTGTTCTTGATTGTTTTCTTGTTGAGAGAACGATAGTCAATACACATCCTCATCGTCCCGTCCTTCTTCTTCACCAACACCACCGAAGAAGCAAATGGGCTAGAACTAGGACGGATATGCCCCATATCAAGAAGCTCCCTGATGGTCCTCTCTATCTCATCCTTAAATTTCTTAGGATGACGATAGGGTGTAGTGATCACGGGCTTGGCACCCTCCTCCAACTCTATAACATGCTCAAACCCCCTGTCTGGCGGTCTACCTGGAGGAATGTCACCAAAAACCTGCCCATGCCTATCCATTATGGTCTGAATATTTGTATGCAACTGCTGTCCACCATCTGAAGAAGACTTGGATGAAATGAAACATTGGGCTGCCCATGCAACCTCTCCATGACTGATGATAGACTCCATCCGATGTGCTGAAACAACCCTAGGCCCACCATCTGAAAGAGCTCGTAGCAAAATATTCCTCCCATCTACCATAAACTCCAACTCCATCTGTCTAAAATCCTGCACATATCTCCCAAGAGACTGAAGCCACTGAATACCCAAAACTGCATCTATCTCTCCAAGTCCAACTATGTAGAAGTCATCTATCAATGTATAGTCCCCTAGCTGGATACTAAGTTCTATAATCCGTCTAGTGCAGCTCAGAGCAAAGCCATTTGCCACTCGTACACTGAACCCTTGAAACTCCTCGACCTACAATCCGCTTCATCACAAATCCCTCATCAAGGAAATTTTGTGTAGTGCCACTATCAATCAAGCAGACAACTCGCTGGCCCTTAAGTACTCCTTTTAACCAAAAGGGGTGGTACCTAGGGACTCCAAGAAAGTGAAGCAATAGTACCTGAGCCTGATGTCTCTCCCTCTCCAAGCTCTACCTGGGGCTGCTCCTCATGTGCACCGTGATCATCATCTACTGTCCTCTGTATCTGCATCTCGCGAAGACTCTACCTCTACATCTGAAATCACCTCAATAAGATGCACCTTGCCTTTTCCAAGGCAGTTGTGTCCAGGCTCCCAGTGGTCCTTGCAATGAAAACAAAGTTTCTTCCTCTCAACTCATTCCAAGTCTCCTGATCCATCCTAGGAGGGGGAGACACTCTTCCGCTGATTAGTGGAACGTTGAAAATGGTTTGGAGCTCGTGAAAGGCTTCTTACTAGGATAGTAAGAAGTGGGGGATGTCTCCAAATCTAATGTTGTCTGAATAACATCGTGTAATGTCCTAGGCCTAAGGGCCTTGACCAATCCTCTTAACCTGTCATCTAGGCCCTCAATGAAAAGCATCACCACACTTCTCTCAGGCATCTCTGGCACCATCACTGCAATCCGCTGAAATTCGTTGATCTAAGAATCAACATGCCCACTTTGTCGAAGCTGTGCCAAATCCCTGTAGTAAAGCTCGACATCTTTGCGATCAAATCTGACAATCAACCTCTCACTAAACTCCCTATATGATCATAGTAGGTCATGCCTTTGTGTCATAAGCCCATGGTACCATCAATCGTATGCCACTCCCTCAAGGTGTAGAGTAGCAAACTGAATAGCCTCCTGTTCCTGCATAGGTTTGAGAGTGAGGTATGTATCTAGCTTGTGAATCCATGCCCTAGACACTAATCTTTCCACTGCCATCAAAAGTGGAAAGGGTCCACCTTGTTGGTAACCTGCTTCAATTCTCTGTTCTGCTGGGCCCTAGGCCTCAGCACCTATCTAGCTCTCAGACTCTCTCTCCTTTGAACACAATACTGGTGAAGGGGAAAGGCATTCACGTACCTCCTCCAGTAATGCTCTCCACTCATCATGAGCTTGCCATCACATTATCCTGAAAGACTGTGCCCTGAAGTGGGTCCTCAACTAAGTGGTGGCTCCTCCCTCGGTAGGAAACTAGGTTGCATAGGTCTATCCGCAGTCCTCGTGGATCTCCTCTTCCTCTGTATGTCTCCTATCATGGCTGAGGGGAACATCTCACGCTTACCCCACCTCTGTAGGTTCCCTGCTGTGCCTTCTGTGGCTGCTGGCCACTGATGCAGATCTTTCCCTTCTGTCATGCCTATCTCTTGGTCTATCCATAGTCATACTCTCCATCATCTATCTCATGGGTCTGTATCATCTCTTGTTGGGAATCAATCATTCCTCTGAAAAGTTCACGATCTGTGTTCAGCTGGTTCTCTCCATGGAGGGCTATGTGATCCTTCTCTCCTTGGCCATGGTCTCATCACTACTGATACCTGTGTGGCCCAAATTCTCTAGGCTGCATCAAACAAACCCTCCAGGTGGGAGGATCGCTGCTTTGATACCACTGAAAGATCCCAAATAAAATTCTTTGCCCAAAACCAGATTTTTGTAACTTGCAAATGAAGAAAGGGGGTTGTTGAAACCCTTGACCAGCAAACTAGGACAAAATGCAATCTTTCCTAGCCAAAGTGACTAGGGTTTTTGATGGATCTCCACACCAATCACTCTCAAAATTTATGATTTTAATTCCCGATAATTGCAAATTATTTTAGGGCTCAAATAATATAAAAATCAGTAATAATTGCAGCCAAATAACTTGGAAAAACCAGATCTGAAACTGAATAAAAATTCCCTGAAAACCCTCTTTATTTGGCTAAGAAAAAATTAGGAAAAATACAGCCTTTTGTTGGACAAATATTTGAAGATATCTGACTATAATTTTAGAAGAAATACCTCCAGAAGATGATGCCAAAACAATGCTACAATAAGTCGACCCAACTGCTGCAATAAACCACTGAAAATACTTCCAAAAAACACTGCTGAAATCAATCTGGAAATCTGATTATGAACCGCTGGAAATTTTCTGAGTGAAATCCCCTCTCAATCCCTTGGGGTTTTCGTTTGCAAGAGATGAAATCCACAAGGGTTTTCGTCCTTCGGAATTTCTGATAAAAGCTGGGAGCTCTTAGCAATGAAAATCTCATAATAACATTCTGGATATCCCCTAAGCAAGTCGACTTGCTACATATAAAAGGAAAAACGGCCCAAATAAGCACCTCCAGACTCGGCCAATAATATTTTTACGTCTCCCTAGGCTGGTCGCATTTTTCCTTATGGGCCATATGACACATTTCCCTATTTTTTAATCCCAAGAGCAAGTCGCATTTTCCCCCATAATACAATTAAATTTAATTGTATTTTGACATTGACATTTTATTTTAATAATAAGCTTTATTATTTATTATATGTGCAACTTATAATGTTATTTTGAAAATATTTGCACAATATAATAAAATAGGGAAAACTTAGTCACCTTGGATACCTCCTTTGACCATCGGGTAGAAAAAAGGGCCAAAGGTCTTCGTAAAAGTTCATTCTGGTAAGAGGGGATGATTCCCCTGCTTGCATATATATTCTCGTTTTCAGTTGCCTGTATGATCATCAAACTGTGTTGCACAATGGAGTTTTCTGACACACATCGTCCAAAACCTGTAGTTATTATTCGTCCCATGATGCCCCTAGCATCACTATCTTAAGTCAATTGATGAAGGACTTGTATAAAAGATGAAATCGGAAGATAATTTACCATTGGCACGATGAAGCCGAGGAGTTGAGATAATATTTTTCAGAACACTTGGCATGCTAAGCACTTTATCCAATATAACTTTCTATGTGTTGAAAGTAAGGATAACAACATACTGGCTCAAGGTATCCCAAGAGACAGTTAAAGTCATCTATGCTACATCAGGTGGATGTGTCCTTAGTAAGAACAATTGTATTGTTAGAATACTGGGGTATACATGCTACACAAACTAAATCAAGATATTGGATCAGACCACTTTAATGAGATTAAAGATCACAAGTCCTATCATGAACAATCACATAAAGACAATGTTGATTTATGATTCTGTCATCATGAAAATATGGTATTTGCATTATCATTTATGACTAGTGAACCTAGAAGTCTTTCATTAAAATCTACTTTTTAAAGGGATCTGTTTTCATTGCAAGCAATGAGAAATTCTAGATCAGATCTAGAATTTTTGAGTAGCGTTATGTGTAAATGAAATCCTAGTGTCATGCTTCTCAACTGGATAAATATATCATTGGAGCCAAGATGGGTTTACAATCCAAGATTGTTAAGAGTATCCATTGAGAGTTTCACTAGCAATCTAGATTTATGGGCAATCCATGCGACTGAAAACATTTGCAAGAAGATGATTCAAAGAAGTTATAGTTGAGGGAAATATGTAAGGGATGTAGGATTAGGGTAATCATGTTACTCAGATTTAGGGATACAGAACATAATTTTTTATATATGAGGGATTGAATACATAGATTATTCACACTCCCAAAAACAAATGCTTCTATTATTTTGAGTACATGGTTAGAGAATTGCAGTGGTGATGATCGCCATAGAGATCAGTATGTTTGTTGCACATCATTTATATTGCTTGATTAGCATTTAAGATTTGAAATAGGTAACATTTAGATTTAAAGATTTTAATTTGGTGGATGGTCATAAAATTATAATTCGGAAACTCGATGGGAAGAGTAAAATCTAATAAAGAGCCAACAAATCTAAAGGCATGGAATATGTTGAATGTATGGATTTCGATGGAGGATAGCTGGAGGATATGACTACCCTTTTTTGAAGGCATAGAGACACAAATATCCAACATCATCTATTTATTTGGAAGGTCGACCAATGCAATGTTCAAACACCATATGTAATGCGTAATGATGGTTGAGATGAAGGAAGATGAAAACTCTAGTGATCCAGTCATTGGTGCGAGGAGATGCTAGATGTAAGCAAGTCGATGGACTGTGAATGTAAGTGCTGATGCATAATAATTATGAAACTTAGTGGAAATCTCAAATGGAATAAATTTGTTAGATGTAGTTGAACTTAGTGAAAGTGTAATCTTTAACGCTAGCATGATCCCAACCGAAGCGCAGATGAAGATGAAGAATCGCTTTACAGGGGTCTGTAGAGGAGAACAAGGGAGGAAAAATAAAAAAAGGTGTTTTCCAAGGAGTAATGAGGAATGAGGGACCCTTTTGTGGGACCTCCTCTTTTAAATGACAATCTCTCAAAGATTTTTACGACACAAATATGGTCATAAGGAAAGGAAAATATACAGGCGATGGTGTCTGATATTATAGTATGTGTTTTTTCGACACAATGGAAAATAATCTAGTTGTGGGTGTGTTTCTATTATTTTGCAACATGTTGGAGGTTGTGGATCAAAAGATGTGCACTTGGGGTCTTTCCATCCCTAAAGATGACAAGTACATCTACAAAATATAATATGAGTTATAACCTAATAAAAATGGTAGCAATATTAAGAATAACATTGCACCACTATTAAAAGCCATACGGAAGGCTTGGTAAGTCAACGATTACCTGCATTTGCTGTCCAATTGGTGCAGAGTACGTAAATCTAGCATTTCATCAAAATTAGGCATATACTTTAAAATTATCTCTTCCTATCAAAATCAAATCAGAGTTTGGTAACAACCCACATCCTGTCAGCTTCCATTCAAAATGCTTTAACTGACACACATGTGCATGATGCCTTGAAAATATTCAATGAAAAATGGTAAGGAATGGTTAATAGTAAAGTAGTTCCGTCAAGTAAAATGTTTCCTTGTGTTAGATGGAAGTAAACTATTGGCACAAACAAGTGTATGTTGATATTGGTGTCATTATTCACACGTATTAGCAAAAATATAAAAGAGAAGAAAATCGAACTGTCTCTATACGATTGTATTTTTTTATTTTTAATTATATAACCAATTATAACATACATTTTAAACATTGATATGATAACAATTTAATATCCTCTCAATATCAAATTAAAATGCTCGGCTCAAAATATTTTCATTTGAAATTATTTATAATTTAAATATTAAAACAAAATTATGATCGAATATGATGTAAATAAAAACAAATAACTAATTTGCAACTAATAAATGAAAATGACCATTCTTTAATTTTTTTAATATGGTAATAGTAAAAAAGTTGTATACATATTAAAATGTGGTCGGTAAAAAAATGTTTTCGCAACCATTCAAAAAATCCAACACGTTGGTAGAAAATCCATACAATTGTATTTTTATGCAAAGTAATCTTTTCCCAAATTTCTATTCACTCAATGTCCATGAGCCAATGCAAACCCTTCGCGATTCAACTTGGAACACCTTCGGTGTAATAATACGCAACGATCCCAATAAAAAACACAAACACTAAAACAAAACAAGCCAAATGTCACCATCGCCCTCCGATCATAACATAGCAGTGGACACGTTAAAGTCCGTCGTGTATAGTCAGCCAACTTTTCAGCTCACGCCTCCACATAGGTAGAAAAACCTAAATTTTTTCTAGCCAGGTAATTTTTTGTGGTAAAGTAATTTAATTTTAAATATCGCATCATAATTGTTAATAGAGATAGAAATAGTTGTACTCATGCACAAATGCAATGTGAACAGTATATGTTATTTGATTTAGAGGGATAATTATTACTTTCATAGTTGATGTTGATAAGGGGTGTGATTGATTTCGTAAGTGTAGAAATATAGATGAATCACTTATTTAAAGGTTCTCTCTACATTTCAAACTTGTTACAAATTCGTACATATACATTTGCAAATCTTATATCATGAGTGGTAGTTGTTTGTGGCCATTTTTTTTTTTTGCTTTAAACATGAATACATTTGATACCTCTTTCGATAGTTAATTACTTTTATAGTTGATGTGGTTTGTATTTATTTCGGGGTAATTGTGTTAGTGTTGCATCATTTGATTGGTTGGTCTTTTGTTGAAAAAACTTGTTTTGTACACTTGATAATACATGTGATTGATAGTGGTAGTGTAAGAATATAGATGAAGTATTACATCGAAAGATTGTATGTGTACATTTAATTTTGTTACAGATTCATACATATAAAGTTGCAAATCATATATCACAACATCAGATACTTGAATACCTCCATACACATAATGAAACATGTATATATTTGCAGTATTTATATCATGAATGGTAGCCTTTTGTGGGTAATTGTATTTTCAGTAAACATGATTACACATGATACCCCTTGAACGAAAATGACGCTTTGGATACAAGAAGTGTTGAGTAAAGTAGTGGTGGAGGTGCTATCAAAATAGAGGTTTGTATTTACAAAGGGTTGAGGGATAGTAGTCTTGACTCCTCCCTTCTTTTGTTCCAAGTGAGCACCATTTTTTAGTACATTTCGAATGAAAAATGAGGTGAAATGTGCAGATTTGCAAGCGAGGGAGCTTTGGAGAAAGCTGTGAATGTCAGACCCTGCCTTTCAGTGGTTCCAATGTCGACAATTGCTCACATTCAATCTAGCAATGGATTGGGCAATCAGAACGTTCAATCCAACGTTCACATTGCATTGTACACATAGAGCTCAATAACACCTCAATTATAAGTTCATGTTCACACTCAAATCAGAAATGTCTATGATAGAATTTACCACCTAAAATTTAAGGCAATGGCAGACTGCTAGAACTTGTGATTAGAGTTCAATTGTTTTTTGATTGAGGGCTTTGTATCTCCACCTCTGCTTTTCAACAAAATATGCATCCAAAAACTTGGCAACATAATCCCACAACTTATACACATCTTCAAAGTTGGTCACAAAACCAAGGGATGCGCTCATAATTGGTATCTCTGTTGTCCTTCCCTGATACTTGGAATCCCCCATTACAGAGGTTCTATCAATTTCATATTTTTCTTGAAACCAGATGCTTTTCAAAACACCATAAGCCAATGATATGTTGCTTTTGTCTGCAAGTTTCTACACAAGTAGGGGATCAACCAATTCACCTTTCCAATCATAGAGGTTGAATGATATACCATGCCCCCTGTTATACTTCACCTTAGGTCCATAGATTTTTACCAAATGATAGAGATTCTCACAAGGTGGATGGAAATTTTTTGACAAAGCATTTACAAACCAATTTATCACATATGTGAGCCTAATGTTGGCTTGGTGGAGATCTAGAGAATCAACATGATCAAGGCCCCTAAAGAAGATGTGAGATTTGGAACTTATGGTTACCACATTGCCATTCTCTCTCAAATTTTGTATGCATTTGGGTTTCTCTCCAAGTGGAGCTTTATGATAATATTTACCAGTGTCCTTTGAAGGATCTCTGAATCTTGTCACAATTATTTATGGGCCAATGGGTTCTCTGAATTTTTCCTCCAACTCTGAAATTACTTCCAAAATTTCCTGATTCAAGGAGCTTCTCTCATATTCACTATCACCACTTCTTTTTTTGAAAGAGTTGACATCACCATCAGAAGAGCTACTTGGAAAATCAAATGAAATTCTGGCATGATGATAGCAAGAGCTCCTTGTTTCACTCTCAAAATCAATTTCTGTGAAGGATTCTCCATCACTTTTGTTAATATGACTGTTATCTATAATTTTAAGCACACTCTTCTGAGCTTGCTCTGCTCTATAAATTGGAGAAATTGGCCCAGAGAATGATGTTGAGAGAACTTGATTATTTTTCAATCTCGAATCAGGAACCTCCAATATTCCCACATTGGCATCTAGATTTTCAAAACACAAACCGTCTTGTATTTCATCATTCGTAGGGACTGGTGGTATACTTTTGCATATGGGCACTATTTTCACCATTCCAATCCCCCTTGCAGCTGAAGATGTCTGCAAACAAGAAATCACATATTTTTTAACAAAAATACATCCAAATCCAGTTTGGTCTTCACCATAAACCTTATAAAATGAGCAGATGATAAAATCTAGCAAAAATAGGAAGAGGCCAAGGGAATCCATGTCCCTGGAACCCAAAGCCGAAGCATCCAACATCACATGCCATCCATTCATCCAAACATGACTCATCCGTTGATAAGAATACTTAGCCCCTGTTACTCTAGACTACACATAAAATACAAACAACCCCTCAGCAGTGGCTTCCTTTGGAATTTTCCTCTTGTTCTTCATCATCAAAGCTCTTTTCAGCTCATTTGAACAGGCCCTCAAGGAAGGCCATTTGAACAGGTCGGCCATGGTTTTGGCTCATTTTAAATTTGCACTTTCCACCATCCTATTAAGCCCCTCATTTTCATAATCATAAACTATCAGCAACCTCTTATTGACATGGAGCAACTCAATATAAACCACACATACACACATACTCACACATACTTGTGTAGAAATCTTGTCTTATAAACCACACATCTCCACTAAGGAAAGCACTGAACATAAAAATATGTCGTTTAACCTGATTCAAGAAATTAAGAACGAAAAAACACCCAATACATACCTCTAGAGGAAGTTGTGCAAAAAGAGAGAAGTAAGAGAGAGAATGCTCATAATGAATTTGTGATGGATATTAAGAGGAAGAGGTGTATATATATTGGGAAATTGCTGAAATGTGGGACTACTGCACTGAGCGCCCGACTGGCTGCAGATACCATAAGAGCTGCAGGAGTTCGGAAGCCTACATAGATTTGTGAAGAAGTCCACAAAAAAATCTTGTTTGACGATCAGGCTCAACGACGTCTGAAAAAAACTTTCCTCATAGCAGAATAGTAACTGCAGATGATTTTTTCACAAAAAAACCCAATCACAAAATATAGCATGCAACTGCAAAACACAGAAAAAAACAAAAACGGCTGGACGCTCGTCAAAACCGTCAAAACGGACGTCACGTTTAATCGCCTTGGAAAAACATCCAAACGGACGTCAAATTTAGCACAGTTGTAGAAACATCCGGAGGTCCTTTACCATAGGGGGAATGCCTTCAGCGTAAATAGTTGTACTTATGCGCATAGAAATAATTTTACTCATGCTCTCCCACTTATGTTTTATACTAATATTATGTAACCATCAGATCTTTTATTTTTACATTGTCATTTTCTAAAGTCATTGTCTAATCATATTAAAAAAAAACAAAAACAAAAATCTTTATGTGGAGGGCCCACAAGTGACTTCTAGCTGTAACTAAACCTGGGATGGAAAATGTTCGCCGCCCCCCCCGACAGAGACAAAAATTTGTTTGTATTTTTCAGAAGGTGAATGGCATATTGCATGTAAGGTAATTTTTTTGTTAGTTGAATGTTACTATTTTGAATCTACTTTGATGTGTTAGCCTCTTTTTTAATTTTCAATTTAAATTTTCAGAGTTACACCAATGTTTTCAATCTTATTGGATATCCTTTCGACTGCATGTCTTGTATGTATGTTATTAACTTGATGGCCACTTGTTGTATGGGCTTCTCTAACTAGAGTTATTGCCTCCAACAAGATACATTGGCATGTGTTATTACATGGGAAAACATGTTTACAGAGGGAAAGCCCAAGGCACTCTGACAACATATTTTAATCCTTTCTATCGATGAGGTCTTTTGTATCAAGGTCCATGTATGCATGAAATCTTCACCATGTCTATCATCAACCGTATTAAAATCCAAGTTAGTATCATGTTTTCTGTTTGACATTGGCATTTGTTATTACACAGAAAAATGTGTTTATAGAGGGTGAGCCCAAGGCACTCTGACAACCAAAAGGAGTGTTTACAAAGCAAAATTTTGGGGGGCTCTGACATAAGATTTTAATCCTTGTCCTCAACAATTGTGAACCATGGTATGAGAGGTGTATATATTGATACTATTTTTTTGAGCAGATAATGGAAACAACAGATGTGTTTCCATTCCATTTCCAGTATGAACCCAAGATTTGGTTTTCAAGTGCATATACGAGTGTTTTGCAATTCCGATTTTTTGCCGGAAATTCCCAGATGTGGGCGGGGTGTGTTTTGTGCCGGAAATGCCCATATGTGGCGAGGTGTGTTATAATGTGGAGACAGGAATTTCCCTACAACAAAGAGTTGAGGTTGTCATTTCATGATTAGCAATTACCTTGGAAAATTTATTATCCTCACGTACAAATGATTAGCATGGTTACTACCAGGTGTAAAATAAATATGAAAAACAATCATTCTCATTAATTTTTTGTATTTCAATTGTTAAGGGAAGATAGTTGTCCATACTTTAACATGTAGAGTTACACCAATGTTTTCGATTTTAACGGATATCCTTTCGACTACGTGTCTTGTATGTATGTTATTAACTTGATGGCCATGGTTGTATGGGATTCTCTAGCTAGAGTTATTTTCTCCAAAAGATACATTGGCATGTGTTATTACATAGAAAAACATGTTTATGGAGGGAAAGCTTGGGGCGCTTTGACAACATAATTTAATCCTTTCCATCGCTGTGGTCTTCTGTACCAAGGTCCATGTATGAATGAAATCTTCACCATGCATGTCATCAACCATATCAACATCCAAGTCAGTATCATGTTTCGTATTTGACCTTTGAGAATTGTGAATCATTGTTTGACATTGGCATGTGTTATTACACAGGAAAATGTGTTTTCAGAGGGAAAGCCTAGGGCGCTCTAAAAATGTATCATAATCCTTTCTGTCAATGAGGTCTTCCATGTCAATGTCCATGTATGAATGAAATCTTTGCCATGCACACATCATCAGTGGTATCAACATCCAAGTCAGTTTCATGTTTCTTGTTTAACCTTCGGAACTATGAATCATTGTTTGACTTGTGTATATATTTATAATAATTGGGGTTTTTGATTCAATTGAGTAGATGATGGATAACGATTTCAGTGTTTTATATTTTTTGAATTGACTTAAAATGAACTACAAAAAAAATCTATCAATAAGTAATTTGGGCCCTTTGAAATTAAAGTAATTTTGTAATTACTGAGCAATGATCTCTTAACAATGATGCTAATAATTCCTAAGGGCTCCGCGTTAGGGGTGGTCAATACTAACAAAAAATGCCTTACTTTTCTCTGATTCACAATTTAATTGCTTGCAGGAATTAAAACTGAGATTGCTGTAATATTAAAGTTTCAATATCAAATTTTCTGGGAAAACATGATTGATTCCTCTCATGATGAGACCAAATTTGAATTGTGTAAAAATTTTACTTAAAAAAAGGCAGAGCCAAATGTATACATCTAAAAGAGCGTTTCCTTTCGAATAATCAAACAAAAAGTAACTATTATAGTGATAATCACAACAAAGAAAATTCCTTGACATATTAACGTAAAAAAATGAAAAAGAGGGAGTTTGTTTGTTGTACAGTGAAGAACACACAGTTTGAATTTTGTGATTAAGGTTCCATTGTGGAAGATATATTGCATGTTCTTCATTACTGACTATTGAATGTACCTTGCAGCTCTGATTTCTCATGACACACTTTGAGAAATAAAGTTATCATTTTAGATCTATGTTGAGCGTATACAACTCAAAGCTTATATATCATTGCCTTTCTAGTTAGTTATATTTGTAAAACTTACTTATTCACTATGTAATTCAGAATATATATGTCACCATTAGAATCCCACTGTTAGTCGTCTATTTTTTCCTTATACCTTTGGACGCGCAATCGTTGCAAATATTAACAAAAAAGGAAAGCAATGCGCGTTGAATTCTCAACAAATAAGGCATGAATCTTGTCAAACCAACTTCGATAGGACCCACATCCAACTGCTTTAGTTGTTCACATATGTATTTAGTTGTTTCGTATGAATGGATTTTGGAGATTTTTTGGAATTGAGTTTTGAGATTTGTTTTTTAACATTTTTTTCACATTTGAACTCTAATTTAAATTTGAATATTATTAATAGATTGCATATTTTTAGTAAGTAATTATTCCATGTCAACAATTTGCAAGACACGAACTGATTAAACATACACTAAACACATTATATCTTAATTTTATAAAATAAACAACCTCTTTCTGCCCGTACATTACAAAGTACATTTTTCATGGTTTAATTAGTTTGAATCTCCCTTTCGAATGGAAAATAAGAGCCATCTTTCTCTCATTTGACAAACTGCTTGAAGTTTTGAATATCGCTAACTTATTTTGCATTGGCACTTCTCATGTGCTTGCTCGCACTTGAAAATGATAAGACAAGCACACTATACCCCCTGTCCCTTTCTAACTATTGACAATAAGTACACTAGTTGCATACGTGCCTCATCATAAGACTGATGGCTTTCACATATTGGTTCCATGTATTATGCTACCCCTTCGGCGTTAACATCACACAAATCATGTGCGATTGCTAGTTTTAATTCAATCGAACAATATCTCAAGCATCCATGCATCGATGCATACTCAGTTCATGGCCGATGATCTTTTGACCGTTGTCAGAAACATGAACTCCTCATTCAAACGGGAATGCCTTCGGCATAATAATAAAGCACAAGATAAAATGCAAGGCTCATTAAAAAGAGATTGTCGGAGACCAACATGGTTTACGTCTGTTGTTAGGAGATTTGGAAACCGTGATAAAATAGTTGGGGTTAGAACCAAGTTTTAAAGTACCATCTATTTTTATTATATTTGCACAAAATAGTACAAAATATAAATAAAACAATGTGTTAATTTTGATTACATAAATGATGGCATATAAATAAAATAAATTTGAATTGTTAAGGAATAATTGATATTGTAATTAATCGACTTATAATTACCAAGACAATAGAATGATAACATACTTAGGTAATGCTAAATGTCTGTGGATATCTAATGTTGCCACATTATTTGGAATTGCTTATCAATGCTTTGTCAAATGCTCAGATGCAAGATATGGATATTAAATTTTCTTGAATATTTCCGATAATGTCATACACCTAAAAAATACAACACTGTATGGGTCTACTGTCAACGTTATTAAGAAATTTGAGGCCTAAAGCTTATAGAAAACCTTTGCCTATGTTTGCAATCTAGTTTTTTGATGTGTGCAAGCTCTTCAATCCTATGTGATGATGCATATTGATCTCTCCTTTTATCCAAACCCTAATTACACATGTTCGACCACATGATATATTAAAAAGAGGTTAGCATTTTGGGTTGAACTGACCTCAACACACCCATGTGATGGTTAAGAGTTGTCTGCAAACCACTACTTTGAAGAGGCTCAAACCACACATAGTTATCCCACTTATGTGTATTTTTAAATGTGTAAAATAATGTATAATCAAGATGTGATCCGACCTTTATACTTTGAAAATTGACACCATGAAAATTTGACCTTTTTTGTATGAAAATTTAACTCAGTGGACTAATCTAGGGTTGCTCTTTGGAAATTTCAAATATTCTTGTGCCTTTGTATAATGATCTCCAATGTCTGTGAGGATGCTCTAAGAGTGTTGGCCAGTCAAAATATATCACTTAGTGAAAAAAATACAGAAGGTTTGCATGGAAGAGAAGAGCACATTCAAAAGTGCAGGAGGATCAGGAAGGAATCATGTGCTGAGGACATAGAAAATTTTGGGACCTAGCCATATTTACGATGATGGGATATTTTTGGAGATAGTGTGCCGAACACACAAAATGGTTAAAGAATTGCACGATTAATGTATAATATATGATCTCATCTTACTCTCCTTTTGATTAAGTTTGATTGCATTGTGTGACTTTTAGTTGATCTGATATGAGTTAGGATGTAACTGTCTGTCTTTTGATTGATTGTGATCCTAATGTTAAAAGCTCTGAAATTCCTAACATAGTGTGTGTTTAAATTCAGTTTTGTAATAAAGCAGGTCTAATCAGTCGAGGAAATGAAGCAGGTGGCGTTCAGTATGTTTTTGATAGCATCTGTTCCTACACAGCTTAGTTCTGGAACTTCCAAGCTAGTTCCAGAACTCCATCACACAGTCATCATTTAGTTTCGGAACTTTTGGACTTAGTTCCGGAACTCCAGTATTTAGTTCTGGAATTTTCAGACTTAGTTCTGGAACTCCTGGGGATAGCTCCAGAACTCTCACAGGTTTTGGTTCTTAACAATTTCCTATGGTTCTGGAACTTCTCCAAAGTTCTGGAACTGATGGGAGTTATCTATTTTAAACCACATCCAGAGATTTTGCATCTACGACCCTTCAATCATGAAGGATGAGAAGATTTCTGAACGCAGATCCAGGAAGAGTTATCCTACAGCTATTTGATCAACCACCATCTGACTCAGCATCTATTCTGGGCATGATTTGATTTCATCAGAATCATTGAGACAACTGTGATTGTAAAATGTATATAAAAGCAGACCTGCATTAGATAGAAATAGAGATATAGAATGAGAGATATAGAACAGAGAAAAGCAATAAACTAAGTACCTAGATCCAGTACGTTTTGTAATACTGAATGTTTTTATCAATAAAATAGCCATTCTGATTTGAGAGAATTCTGAGTTGTTAAAATCCTGATTCAAGGAGGAGCAAGGGCCCACTCCCCCAAGGACCAGGATATTCATTTATTTGGTATTTATATTTCTTCAGCAAATAGCTTAGATCTGTTAATTTTGTATTGCTTTAGTTCTTTCAGTTAAACTCTGTTGTATACTTGTTCCTGCAGGTGTTTAGATAAATCTTTATATTTCTTGCAATTATTTTCAAGCATTTTAAATTGAGTGTGTTTATTTCCAAAAGCAAGTGTGTTTATTTTCCAAGCAAGTGTGTTTATTTTCCAACAACAAGTGTGTTTCCATTTGCACGGTGTGTTTCCTTTCAGCAAGATTTCAGTGTGTTTTACTTTCAGCAAGTTTTCATAGTTTGATTTGAATAAAGTTACCAACAAGTCCTTAAGACATTAAAGAGATCCCCCAGAAAATATAAAAATAGTTACAGTCAACTACTAGATCTGTTAAAGTACTCTTATTGCATATATCTTTAGACACACCCCTGGTTTGATATGACATCAACAAGAAGTTGATTAAATGAAGGGAATGATGACACCCATCATTTTTGGTGCCATTTCTGGGGAACACCAGTTGGAATTTTCTAATTAAGTGTTAGCAAGAGCAACAAAACATACATCTAGTAGTTGAAGAATCTTCCCTACTATATCACAAAATATATGAGTAGACAAAGAGACTCATAGGGTAGATTCCTTCCAAAAAAATCTTCACAAGAATTCATAACATCCTCTAGTCAAAGTAAGGAAATTGATCAAGAATTGGAGGCACCACCATCCCCTGTCAGACAAGAAACAAAATTGCCATTTTTGGAATTCTTAGATCAGTCACCTGAAGGGAGTAGAACTTTTAGGAGAAGGCTTATTACCCAAGATCCATTGAGGGTAAGTTTTGATTCTCAATTGAGTAGTCAACCTCCTACTCCTGATTTTTCACCTTCCCCAAAGCATACAACTTACCACATTGATTGGGAGGAAAATTCAGAAAATATTTTTGAAATGGCACGAGAAGCTGAGGGAGTACCTGATAGGACCTTTACCTATCCAATCCAATTGGGAGATGATGACACATCAATGAAAAATATCTCACCTGCACATTTACCCACCTTTAGAGGGATGTCATCTGAAGATCCTGACCAATTTCTGTTTGAATTCAAGGTACTATGTCAGACCTATGATTATAAAATAGATAATCAAAAACTCAAGTTGTTTCCATCCACTTTGAAGGATGCAGCAATGAGGTGGTTCATGGGATTAACATCCAACTCTATTAGCACTTGGGCACAAATGGAGACTGCCTTCCTAGATAAATACCAGGATTATTGCAGAGGGAGAAATAGGAAGGAAGAATTCTTCAAAATCAAGTAGGAAGAGGATGAAAACATAGAAGACTATTTAGACAGATTCCTCTTTGTTAGCAAAAGATGTGGATTTGTGCTTACAGAGGAATTAAGTAAAACCATTTTTCTCAAAGGTTTGTATGACAAATCTAGAGAAGCCCTTAACTTGATAGGAGGGGGAGACATTGATCAGATAAGAATGAATGGAATTAAAGAGATTTGTAGAAGCTATTCCAGAACAAGAGGTGGACCTAGAAAAGGAAAATCAGTGAAAAGTCTGAATCCAGATATGAACAAACTAATGGATGAGTTAGAAAACTTTAAAACAGACATTTTAGTGCAATTAACCTCTACTATGGATGGATTACAAGCTAAAGCAAATTCCAAAACTGAACCATTGGCTATGTATTGTCCTAGATGCAGGAAGAAGCATGCATTAAGAGATTGTCCTTTGGATAAAATAGAAATGTGTCTTATCTGTGAATCTAAAGAACATGATACTGATGTTTGTTCTTTACTTCCTGTCATTAAAAATCAGCTTAAACAAACCAGTGCCTCATCTACAACTGAAGAATTGAATTTTGTTCAGAGACAACCTAACCAAGGGTAGTTTATGCCAAGATCAGCTCCTAATCCATGGACAATGCCATGGGCTACTCAGGTAGTACCACAAAATTGGGGACAACCACCTTGGGTACCTCAACCAACTTGGAACCCTCAAGATTGGGAAAATCAAGCTTGGTATGCTCAGGGACATCAACAACCATGGGCTGGTCAAGGAAATCCTTATGCTTGGTCACAACCTAGATGGAACCCTAATTATTCCCAAGGAAGAACATATCCAAATCAGAATCAACAGGCCATCATGGGATCCCCTGCACAGAATTCACAAACTGAGAATGTAGTCCAAACACAAATGCCAGCACAGCCAGTAGCAAACCCCAGAAACAAACAAACAACTCCTGTTTATGGAACAGAACCAGAAAAATCAGTTGATTTACATGCTATGGATTGTAAGGATATTCAAACTAGATCTGGGAAAATCATTAACAGTCCACCCCTTATAATCACTGAAATGACAGAAGAAAATGAAACCCTAGTACTGTTGTTCCAAAAGAGGATATAGAAAGAAAAGAAAAGGAGCCAGATAGCAACACTACTGAGACTCCATTTCCTGAGAGATTCAAAGAAGATATAGAAATCAAGGAGTCTGAATTGGTACAGGAACTAAGGAAATTGAATATTGAAATACCACTGTTACAAGCAATTAAAGATATTCCAGAATTGAACAAATTAATCAAAATGTTATGCATGAAAAATCCTGGAAGAAAGAAACAGTATCCCAAGACTATCAAAGTAGATGGGAAACTTGCTGATTTATTAGCAGGAAAACTATTACTTCCCAAATACGGAGATCCTGGAAGTCCTGTTATTTCTGTCTCTATAGGAAATAAGGATGTACATAATGTTTTGATAGATTTGGGAGCTGCTATCAATGTAATGACAGTGGATACTCTAAAAACATTACCATTAACGGGTATACAACCTACTAATATCATATTACAGATGGTAGATCAGTCTGTAGAAAAACCAGAAGGAATTATTGAAGACGTGGTGGTTATGGTAGAGTCATGGGAATATCCAGTTGACTTCCTTATATTGCAGCCAAAAGGTAAAACATTGGGTTATCCCATTATTTTGGGTAGACCATGGTTAGCTACAGTTGCTGCTTTGATAGATTGCAGGTCAGGTGATATGACAATCTCGAATGGTAAGAACTCTAAACAAATTTCCTTATATCCTACTGCACAACCTTTTACTGACAATCATGAACAATTGTGGGTTGATTCTCCTGAAACTAATAAGAAAAATTTGTCTTCTTTGGCTATGATCACATTGCAGGATCATGTAAGAGAAGTAGAAGAGATGATTAATCCACCATTGGATGAGAACCTGTTGTCTTCAGTGCAATCAGAAATAGTTTCAGAACAATCATGAACTTAGTTCTGGAACCCGTGAACTTAGTTCTTAGTTCTAGAACCCGTGAACTTAGGAACCTACGGCTATAGTTCTGGAACCACCACAGTTAGTTCTGGAACCACGACAAAAACAGTTCTCTTTGATTGAAAATGATTTCACTTTGGAGGAATGAGATTTCTCATGGGGAGAGGATGAATCAGTAGCTTCAGTTTCAATTACATCAGGAAGTGGTGAAGAATTTCTGGAAAGTAGCAGTGACGAGGAATTTGGCCTGCAAAGAGATAAGTATCATAATTCTCATTACTGTCCTTTTTCCAGTATTCTGTCTCAAGGAACTTTTGGAGATGTTGCTACATACCATATGTTGTTACCACATGCATGTCCATTAAATACTTTAATGAAACCCTTTCCACAAATCAGTTCATCACATATTGGAACCAAGCATGTTGAAATTCAACCAGGTAAAACTTTAAACATTAACAGCTGGTTGAAGGAGGATGAAGAAGCTAAATTGTTTGATGTTCTAAAAAATCATACTAAAGCTTTTCTTGGGATTACAAAGATATGAAGGGGATTCATCCAAGTATCTGCACTCATCACATCTATACTGAAAACACTAAACCAGTTAGGCAGCCTCAAAGAAGGATTAACCCAGCTTTAAGGGATATAGTCAAACAAGAAATTGAAAAACTATTACAAGTAGGTTTCATCTACCCTATCTCAGATAGCCAGTGGGTATCTCCTCTTGTAATTGTTCCCAAAAAGAATGGAAAATGGAGAATATGTGTTGACTATAGGGAACTAAACAAAGCCACAATGAGAGATTATTTTCCCTTACCATTCATAGATCAAGTCCTAGATAACCTTTCAGGTAAACAATACTTTTCTTTCTTGGATGGCTTTAGTGGGTACAATCAGATCAGAGTTGCTGCTGAGGATCAGGACAAAACTACATTTACATGTCCATGGGGAACCTTTTCCTATAGAGTGTTACCATTTGGTTTATGCAATGCTCCTGCAACTTTCCAGAGAGTTGTACTTGCAATCTTTGCTGATCTAACAAATGATTGTGTTGAAGTATATATGGATGACTTCACTGTACATGGAGATACATTTGAAGATGCTTTGAGAAATCTGGACAGAGTGTTAACAAGATGTGAACAACACAACCTGTCTCTTAGTGATGAAAAATGTTTGATGATGGTGGATGAGGGAATTGTATTAGGACACCATATTTAACAAAAAGGAATTCAGGTGGATCAAAACAAAATTAGGATCATTTCAGATTTACCTATCCCTCAGACCCCCACAGATATCAAATCATTTCTAGGACATGCTGGGTACTATAGATGCTTTATAAAATATTTCAGTAAAATTGCTGCCCCCATGTTTAATTTGCTAACCAAGGACTGTGAATTTCTTTGGGATGAAAAGTGCCAGCATGCTTTTGAAGAAATTAAAAACAAATTAATCAGTGCCCCAATATTGAGAGGTCCTAATTGGGAAAATCCATTTCATATCCAAACAGATGCCTCAAATTATTCCATTGGTGCAGTATTGGGACAAAAAGATGAAGAAGGAAAGATGTATGCCATTTACTATCTTAGCAAGAATCTTACTCCCACTGAAAAGAATTACACCACCACTGAAAAGGAATTTCTTGTTGTAATTTATGCAATCAATAAATTCAGACATTATATTACAGGGTACAAGATATTTGTACACACAGATCATTCAACAATTAAGTATTTAATGAACAAACCAGTGGTTGGAGGAAGAGTCATTAGATGGTTATTACTTTTGCAAGAATTTGATATTACCATTGTGGACAATCCAGGTAAATCTAATGTGGTAGCTGATTTTTTGTCAAGACTAACCACCACAGGGGAACAAGATCCAGTCAAGGATAACTTTCCAGATGAACAACTATTTGCAATCTCAGCAAGTACACCATGGTTTGCTGATATGGAAAATTATCTTGCAACAGGGAAGTTCCCTCCTTCTTTCACTAAGAAACAAATAAAGAAGTTAATTAAAACCAGTGCACAATTCAAATGGTTAAATGGAATTCTATTTAAGTGTGGTCCTGATTTTGTCTTGCGCAGGTGTGTAAGAGAGGATGAAATCTTTGACATCCTCAGAGCATGTCATGATGAACCAAGTGGAGGACACTATTCAGTAAAAAGAACAACTCATAAGATACTTGGCACTGGTTATTATTGGCCATCTCTGTACAAGGATGTGAAAAGATATATCAAGAGGTGTGATCCTTGTCAAAGGATGGGACAACCAACTTTCACCAATGAAATGCCTCTTCAGCCTCAAGTTGTGGTTGAACCATTTGAGAGATGGGGATTGGATTTTGTTGGTCCCTTTAATCCTCCTTCACAAGGGAAGGAATATATTCTTGTATGTACTGACTATGTGACAAAATGGGCAGAAGTGCAGGCATTGACAAATGCCACTGAGGAAGCAGTTGTTGATTTCCTTTGGAACAAAATTATGATCAAGTTTGGAGCACCAAGGAGCATAGTTTCAGATCAGGGACCACAATTCATGTCTAATATGATCCAAGCTTTCACAAGGTATTACCAAATCAATCATAGGAAGTCATCTCCTTACCATCCACAGTCAAATGGACAAGCTGAAGTAACAAACAGAGAATTGGAGAACATCCTTACCAAAATGGTTGAAGCTGGGAGAAAAGATTGGGTAAAGAGACTACCTGAAGCTGTCTGGGCTTATAATACAACTTGGAAAACTACAACAGGGTTTTCACCATATGAATTAGTCTATGGGAAAAATCCCTTGTTGCCTATAGAATTTGAACTTCAGACATTGAGGACAACAGTGAAGGTGGGAATTGAGTTGAATGCAGCTCAAAAAGAAAGAATCCTTCAACTCAATGAGTTGGATGAATTAAGGTTGGAAGCACTTCAGCAGACAGAGATGATTCAAGAGCAAAGGAAGCAATGGCATGACATACATATCAAGAAAAGGCAATTCAAAGTAGGAGACTGGGCATTACTGTTTGACTCTAAGTACCAACAGTTCAAGGGAAAATTGAGAACCAGATGGTTGGGACCCTATCAGATTGATCAGATTTTTGACAATGGTTCTATTTAGTTACTTCCCATTGATGGCAGCAGCAGAACACTCTTGGTCAATGGACATAGGCTGAAACTCTATAGGAAGCCTCCCACTAAGAATGAATTTTTGAGGAAGATTGAAGCAGACAAAGAATTTGATCATATGGAAGAACTCAATTCTTCCAAAATGATCAAATAATCAGATGATAGATTCAGAATAAAGGGAAGAAGATGAAAACCAGCAAATGGCATTTTCTTCCCCAAAATAAAAAAATAAAATAAAATAAAATTTCTCTCACGGTCAATTAAAAACCAAAAAATGGCAATTGACATCTTTTTGGCTAGTTTAAATAAAGGAATTCTTTTGAATTCCAGCTATCTTATCTAATCATGTTTTGTTCCACTTGTAGGAATGACGAGTCATCATAGCAAAAGGCTTACATCATCAAGGATGGTAATTATGTCTTTTAACTTATTTAGGGTTGATTAAATGTTTGCATGTGTGATGTGACTTAATTTAAAAGTAGGTATGATGAGTCATCTATTTATACATTATGATTACAAGTGTGTAATCATGAAATTGATTTGGATGGAATAAGTGGTGGCATGGTTATCATTAGTAATCATTATTGCAAACATCAAGTGAAATAAAGATTGCAGAAATATCTTGAGGAAGGAGCAGTGAATTGAGTTTGTATTCCGCAGCAAAGAACAGAGAATTCAGAAGTTCCGTAGCTAAGAACTAAGGTTCCACAGCTAAAAACAGAGGTTCTGTAGCCAAGCCATTAGTTCCACAGCTAAGAAGAAGGCCTACAACCAATTCACACAAAA